>CP092870.1:86587716-87187716 GCA_030710605.1 Cordylochernes scorpioides | reverse complement strand
TGCACTGTCTCTCTCTCTCTCTGCCTATCGAAATGTTAATATTCCGTAGAATGCCAAAATATTTCATTGAACGCAGTGACCTTAGGTTACCAAATTGCATAGTCGGGAATAACAAATTTGCAGACAACAGGTAACAGAATCAAGTGGTTTATTTAATTTACAATTATTTACAATAAATTTACCAACTTCAAAAGGTGAGGAGAAGAATGTTTTTTTTTATATAATGAATTATATATATAGTGCATACACTACAAAATATTTATTAGTCATATTGTAATATGTAAATAAAGAATATCTACATGTTTTCTATATATGTATGCGTGTGTGTGTATCAATCATGGTTGTATTCAACAATGAGGAATTACAGAAACCTTCGGTTGTTAACTTACAATAACTACATACATGGGCCAAATCCATTATAAAAGCAAATTAGATACATTATTTTATTTTATATATTCATTATATTTTTTATTTTATGATTTTTATTCTGGATCTCGTCGAAGATACATTAAATTGTTTGTTCTTCGAGACTTTATAAATAATATTGTCACTTATTCTACTCTGCAATATAGAAAAAAAACAATAATATATTTTAAATAATAAACGTGAGGAAGTTAGTTGATGTTCCACGTGAATCTACGGCAAACTCTTGTTTCTATCTTTGTGAATATATAATTAATGTGACGGCGACGTATTGTGGATTCCAAGAATGGGTCTAGGAGTTCTTATCTTGTTCTGTCTTCGTGTCCAGTCGAACCAAGGAAATCCGCTGAGACACATCCTTTGTGGCAGTTACTGGTCTACTTGCCAGTTTCTTTTCACTTGTTTTTCTACAATATATAGAATACATGTGAAGTCTTCATATCATTCTAATCTTTGAGACAGTTATCTACTACACAAACGGTAAGTAACTCTTTTTTAATTTTAATTTGTTAAGCCATTGAAAGATATTCAACAAGGCTGCCACATTTGATGACATAGAAATATATTTCAATTAAATAATCCCTTGTATCAATATTAAGTTGAAAATATCAAGCTTCAAGAAATAGGTTTCTTTTTTTTCCCCATCATGTTTTCATCCTGCAGAAGGGCTTTTGTGCCCTAAAGCTAGAGTGATTTGTGAATTAAAAAAAAATATATATATATATATATATATAGTGTAGAAACTATATAACAAAATTATAACAGTGATTCTAATTTTAAAATTTAAGGAGCAAACTGATAATAATGATAACTTATATCAGTTAGATTTGATTAGATTAGCAAGCTAAATCTAAATTAATTATAATAATAAATAGTTATTTAATTTTATAGTCCAGTTTTGTATTAAGATTATCTTCACTATTATGATCATTTAAATTCAAATTATAAAATTTGTAAAATGTTATTAATTTGTAGATAGAGAGAGAAAAAAAAAATCCTTTACTTGTACTACATCCTCAAGTTAATTATATATTTATAATTAATAACAATAAAAATTAACAAAGTAACGTCTATTACATCGGCTTTTACACGTCATTCAGACATACTCTAATCCTATATATAGAATAATCGAAGAGAGAATATATATAATAGTTAGAAAAAAGAGAGAAAGACAGAACCATGCACTTTTAATCAAACTAATAATAAGGAAAAAAAAAAAGAGTTTTATAAAGAAGGTAGATAAGATTGTTAGTATATATATATATATTTTTTTTATGATTTTATATTTTATCCTTTTTTTTTTAAAGATTTTTAAAGGTTTTTTTATTTTATAATATGATTATAAATAGTTGTATTTAGTAATATATCTATAGTATGAATTAACATTTGTTATAAGTTTGGATATTATGTTTTGAAACCCTAATGGTAGACCAGACATACACAAAAAACTTTAAATTGAAATGAATTGGAAAAAGAGATCTGCTGGAACGGGGATCTTCAGATAAAATTCCAACGACATTTCACCCCTTCTTTATTATGTCATAGATCTCTTTTAAACCGGATTTTATGTGTTAATATTAAGTTGTTTCAGTGAAATATTTAAATGAACATATATAACAGATACAAGTGTTAACAAATTCAAACTGTAAACCTACCTCGGCCGCTGCGTCCTCCATTGTGAATATCTATTTCTGGCTGGCACATGTCGCGGGAGGGGAATGTCCCCCCACATTTCAAATTTAGACCATTTATTCAGAATTTTTTTGAACAACAAGAAAATTAAAGAAGATAAGAAAAATAGTTAAAGGAAGAAAGCTAAAATTTATAATCTTTACAGCTAGTTATATCAAAATAACTGATTTAACACTTATTCATCTTTTAATATTCCTTTAAAAAGGCAAATTATAAGAGTTTAATAAAGCTATTAATTGTGCAAATTCATCTTTATTTAACTTCCATTTTCCTCCCCAGAAATTGGAGATTAAACAAAAATGAACTATATACTTTAACACTTTAAAAATCTTGTGAAAAAATCTTTTAATCAGTTATTTAATCAAAGTTTAATTAACTGTTAAAGATTATAAATTTGTATTAGTTAATATTAAGAGAAATTATAGAAAGTTGATTTCATAAATGGATATTTCCATTTATTTTTTTTTAAATATTTTATAATTGATATACTGTTGAAATATTTTACTTGTTTGATACTAAATTTGTTTTTAATAAATTCCATGTTTAAATTTTTAACATCTTCTATGAAATTATCTAATATATTATTTATTCTATAAAATCTTAGAAACTGACCATAATATATACCTTTACAGCAATTTAATGATATATTAGAATTCATATTACAGTATTTTATAATATTGAAATTATAATTACTCTTTTTATTATAAACTCTAACAGCACTATTTGTAAGGTCTATATTCAAGTCTAAAAAGTTAACTTTTTTGTTTCTATAAATTTTTTCATTGTTCTTAAGTTTCAAGTATTTAGGATATATTTCAGGTATTAATTTTTTAAACAGTGGATTATTAAATATTATTATGTCATCTACATATCGGAATATTTGCCAATTAATATTATTTTGTAGAAAGTATTCTCTTTCGTACCAGAACAATATTAGATTTGCTAGTAACGGACTAGAAGAAGTACCCATGGGAACGCCTTCTGATTGAATATATATTTTATTTTTAAATTCTATATAGTTAAAATTTAAAAATGTTTCCAGTAGAGTTTTTGCTGTTTTAAGATCTAATTTAAATGTTTTATATCTGTTATGAATAATTTTAATGTAGAAAGTTTTGTCATTAATGAATTCATTAAATAAATTGGTTATTTTATTATTTAGATCTCTTAAATTTATTTTAGAATATAGGTCCTCAAAGTCAAATGTGTGTACTGTTTCAATGTTTGTCCAATTGTTCATTAAATAATTAATGATTTTTTTATTTGAGTCGATAAATTTATAATTATATTTATTAGTTAATTTATTTATAATAAATTGTAGTGTTGAGGCTAATTGTATATCAATATTTTTTATGACTGAATTTATACCAGATGTGATTGTTCTGAAAGAAATAGGTTTTTTGTGTAGTTTAGGAATTATATAGAACTTTGGTATGTTTGGATTTTTGTGGTTATTATAAATTTTTAGTGAATTTTCAACATTTTTGATGTCTTTTTTGATTTTTGTGCCTGTAGTTCTAGCAAAAGTGTATTTATGATTATTATCAATTTCCTTTTTTAGTATATCGTGGTATAGATTTTTACAAATTAAAGATAAATTATTGGGACATTTATCTATAGGAGTGATAATATAGTCCTTCTGTAAATTAATTATATTTTCTTTAAAAGAAGGAATGTCTGAATTGGGTTTTGTGTATTTAAGTGTATTAAATACACAAAACCCAATTCAGACATTCCTTCTTTTAAAGAAAATATAATTAATTTACAGAAGGACTATATTATCACTCCTATAGATAAATGTCCCAATAATTTATCTTTAATTTGTAAAAATCTATACCACGATATACTAAAAAAGGAAATTGATAATAATCATAAATACACTTTTGCTAGAACTACAGGCACAAAAATCAAAAAAGACATCAAAAATGTTGAAAATTCACTAAAAATTTATAATAACCACAAAAATCCAAACATACCAAAGTTCTATATAATTCCTAAACTACACAAAAAACCTATTTCTTTCAGAACAATCACATCTGGTATAAATTCAGTCATAAAAAATATTGATATACAATTAGCCTCAACACTACAATTTATTATAAATAAATTAACTAATAAATATAATTATAAATTTATCGACTCAAATAAAAAAATCATTAATTATTTAATGAACAATTGGACAAACATTGAAACAGTACACACATTTGACTTTGAGGACCTATATTCTAAAATAAATTTAAGAGATCTAAATAATAAAATAACCAATTTATTTAATGAATTCATTAATGACAAAACTTTCTACATTAAAATTATTCATAACAGATATAAAACATTTAAATTAGATCTTAAAACAGCAAAAACTCTACTGGAAACATTTTTAAATTTTAACTATATAGAATTTAAAAATAAAATATATATTCAATCAGAAGGCGTTCCCATGGGTACTTCTTCTAGTCCGTTACTAGCAAATCTAATATTGTTCTGGTACGAAAGAGAATACTTTCTACAAAATAATATTAATTGGCAAATATTCCGATATGTAGATGACATAATAATATTTAATAATCCACTGTTTAAAAAATTAATACCTGAAATATATCCTAAATACTTGAAACTTAAGAACAATGAAAAAATTTATAGAAACAAAAAAGTTAACTTTTTAGACTTGAATATAGACCTTACAAATAGTGCTGTTAGAGTTTATAATAAAAAGAGTAATTATAATTTCAATATTATAAAATACTGTAATATGAATTCTAATATATCATTAAATTGCTGTAAAGGTATATATTATGGTCAGTTTCTAAGATTTTATAGAATAAATAATATATTAGATAATTTCATAGAAGATGTTAAAAATTTAAACATGGAATTTATTAAAAACAAATTTAGTATCAAACAAGTAAAATATTTCAACAGTATATCAATTATAAAATATTTAAAAAAAAATAAATGGAAATATCCATTTATGAAATCAACTTTCTATAATTTCTCTTAATATTAACTAATACAAATTTATAATCTTTAACAGTTAATTAAACTTTGATTAAATAACTGATTAAAAGATTTTTTCACAAGATTTTTAAAGTGTTAAAGTATATAGTTAATTTTTTTAATCTCCAATTTCTGGGGAGGAAAATGGAAGTTAAATAAAGATGAATTTGCACAATTAATAGCTTTATTAAACTCTTATAATTTGCCTTTTTAAAGGAATATTAAAAGATGAATAAGTGTTAAATCAGTTATTTTGATATAACTAGCTGTAAAGATTATAAATTTTAGCTTTCTTCCTTTAACTATTTTTCCTATCTTCTTTAATTTTCTTGTTGTTCAAAAAAATTCTGAATAAATGGTCTAAATTTGAAATGTGGGGGGACATTCCCCTCCCGCGACATGTGCCAGCCAGAAATAGATATTCACAATGGAGGACGCAGCGGCCGAGGTAGGTTTACAGTTTGAATTTGTTAACACTTGTATCTGTTATATATGTTCATTTAAATATTTCACTGAAACAACTTAATATTAACACATAAAATCCGGTTTAAAAGAGATCTATGACATAATAAAGAAGGGGTGAAATGTCGTTGGAATTTTATCTGAAGATCCCCGTTCCAGCAGATCTCTTTTTCCAATTCATTTCAATTTAAAGTTTTTTGTGTATGTCTGGTCTACCATTAGGGTTTCAAAACATAATATCCAAACTTATAACAAATGTTAATTCATACTATAGATATATTACTAAATACAACTATTTATAATCATATTATAAAATAAAAAAACCTTTAAAAATCTTTAAAAAAAAAAGGATAAAATATAAAATCATAAAAAAAAATATATATATATACTAACAATCTTATCTACCTTCTTTATAAAACTCTTTTTTTTTTCCTTATTATTAGTTTGATTAAAAGTGCATGGTTCTGTCTTTCTCTCTTTTTTCTAACTATTATATATATTCTCTCTTCGATTATTCTATATATAGGATTAGAGTATGTCTGAATGACGTGTAAAAGCCGATGTAATAGACGTTACTTTGTTAATTTTTATTGTTATTAATTATAAATATATAATTAACTTGAGGATGTAGTAGAAGTAAAGGATTTTTTTTTTTCTCTCTCTATCTACAAATTAATAACATTTTACAAATTTTATAATTTGAATTTAAATGATCATAATAGTGAAGATAATCTTAATACAAAACTGGACTATAAAATTAAATAACTATTTATTATTATATATATATATATATATATATATATGTAAGTAACCTATTCCTGGAAGCCTGGTATTTCCACCTTAATAGAAATATATTGTTGAACTTTAGTGCACCGGACAGGTCATTCGATAAGTTCTTCTATTATAGAAATTGGAAGGGTTAGATCAAATATGTCTTGTTGGCGCAGCTTGATGGTTGGTAGCATGAGAGAATCCTTTTATATTGACGAGAAAATTTGTTGATAAGAAAATTAATCGTCAGAATGATAGGATATATGCTCGTAGCTCTCTGGGTTATCTGGATTTCTTTCCTGGTTTAGTTGGGAGTTAGCTATCATGCTGGAACAGATCCTCACTTCTGTTCCAACGGAATGCGAAAATCAGTCTGAAAACACTATCAAGAAGATATTTTTAATCAAATGGTAAAGTGTATGAATGTAAAAAGTTCTAAAGAGAACATAGGATATTTCAACAAGATTCATCTCTTGCTCACTAGGTTGAGTATACTCAATTAATGGTAGGAAAGACGATGTTCCGGAGTTAATAATGTCTTTATAAATGGTACGCTGAAAGCCCTGATTTAAAACCCCTTAATTTACAGTTTGTAGGCAGAGGAGAGAGCGTGCTGTAAAATATATTAGAATTTGTATTAAATGAAATCAGGTTTGGTGAGAACAAAGAATATCTCGGAAAAGATGTTAGTTGCCATACATCAGTGACTCTAAAGTTTGAGAGCCTGTGTTCAAAAATAGAGGTAATTTAGAATCGTTCCATATATTTGAAATATAGATGCTATTATCTAATACAGTATATATGGGAGTCTCTCGGTGGACAAGTGGTATAAGCCGTCAATTATCGACTTACTTATAGCTTGATAAATAGTTATAAATGGCTTGGAAAGTCTAAATTGCCTAGCGGGTTCTTACTGTATGAATATCATTCTATAAATGACAATATTTTATTGGAGTAGGTTTCAATCACTTTTATAACTAATTCTTTATAATTCTATATAATTCTATATTCTTTATAACTAATTCTTTATAACTTGTCCTAGGATTTTGGCCCATGTATGTAGACGTGTATTATTGTAAGTTAACAACCGAAGGTTGCTGTAATTCCCCATTGCAGAATAAAACCATGATTGATACACACACGCATACATATATAGAAAACTTTGTTTTTTTTTAAATATAAATTAATAGGTAAAATGTAAAGTATTAAAGAGAACCGTCGAAAGAGAAAGAATTAGACTGACAGACTGGATGGGAAGTTATCAAGAAAGAAAGAGAAGAATTCAATATATAGAGGATAATGGCTCTGCTGAAGACCAGAACTTTTCCAAGAGAAGAGAAACTGAAGATGAAGAAAAGGTATTTAAAAGGAAGCTACAATTCTATGATCATACTGGTCAAATGTAAATGTTTTATCTCTCTTTACCTATTTTAGATTATTTTTGATCAAATCTTCTATGATTTTTTATAATATATTTCTTTTTTTTTTCTTAAAGATATAATTTAAATATTAAAATCTAAAAAGACTTGAGCACTTGCATAATAATTTGTAAAGCATTTTCTACTATAAATTATAGCATTGTAACTCTTTTATAAGGATCAATAGACGAACTTCAAAACTTTAGGGCAACGTGTTTCCTTAACAGAATTATTCTTATGTGAGCAATAATTACCGAGGATTTATTTTAATAGAAAAAAAAAGACTTTGTAAAAATATCATTTTGATATTGCAAACAGTACTATTTGCCTGTTGAAGAACAACATTCGCTCGAAATCTTGCAAAATCCTCAAATAAATAAGAAACTTTTTGTCCAAATTATAATTTTTTCTCTATTCAAACAATTATTCTTGTTTTTATTATAATTTATGTAATAAAATAACCCAGTGAAGTGTAAAAGAGACAAAGTATAAAAAGGAACTATATACATAAAGAGTACCTATACACGTTTTTATATGTGCTATAAACTTTATTCATTCATTTACATCAATAGAATTGTTGTACACTCTTGCGCTTTGCCAATAATAAAAAATATATTAAGAAAAATAACAAATTCAAGTCAAGATTTGTAGGTTATTTCTTTTGGCAATATATATATATATATATATATATAATATATATATGGACAGTTTTAAAAGCAATAACCTTCAAATCTTGACTCTATAAAAATGATTACAATATAATTGTTGACGCCCTTCTTCTGAAAGATGAAATTGTTGAAATTGGTACGAGAGTTTACCACCTTATAATCTGCAGCCCTCGCTCAATAGTTTACAATCTTAGCAAGAGTTGGATAAAATTGTGATAAAATGGTAATGTAAAAACATTATAAATGTTACAGACACACAAGCCGTGTGAAGGTAACAGCTTGTAATATAGTTTCAGAAATTTGCATAGATATATATATAACGCGAGGGCTAAGGCAGAATGTAGGGAAATATGCTCCTAAGGAAGCCAGAGAAATCAATGAACAGATTTGGCGTCAAGTCAAAGAAACCCTTGACAAGATTGCTCCTCGTATCCCCCCCCCCTCTTTTTTTTTTTTACAGCAGAGACCTGTCATTTTTTGCCGTTTTTTTTTACCATGTTTTTTTTTTAACGTAGCCTTATTGAATACGTAAATAATGAATATTTTTGATTATATCTATATATCCAAGTGTGTGTGTGTAATACAGGTATTTATAAACACAATTTCTCAGATATCTATTTTGAATTTTCGGGTCTTTTCTCAAATTGTGAAGCTATATTGAAATAATCTATCAAAGAACAATCTATCAAAGAAAAATACAATTTATAATAAATATTGCCATTGCTAATTAAAAGTTTATAACGTGTTTGTTCTTTAAGCTGAAGAGTTTGGATGAAATGTCTATAATTTCTTCAACAACAAAAGTTTACCTCAAGTTGTACTAAACAACAAGGTTCAGGCCACATCACTGGAAAGGTTCACCAGAAGAGTCAGGTTTTTCTCAATAATTTTCCGTTTATTGGCTCTAGTGATTTTTCATACAAATAGATCTCCTAATATTGATTTCAAAAATTCATAATACCCACACACACTTTTATTTTTCAAATAGAGCGATCCATAATTAATTCTATATAGTAAATACATATATTGCGATTTATAAATAAATCCCTATATAATATATGGCTTTATATACACTCATTGAGAAAAAACTTATGAAGGTTGTACCTTTTAGCATGTATATCGGGATTCAGACAATAACTTTAGAAGATAATTGATACACTGTGAATTTTATTGAAGACAAACAGGATAACCAAGTGTGAGCAAAATTGTCTCTGTCTCCTTCAAAAAAAAATAATAATAAATAAATAAAACAGACGACTGGCAGCATTAAAGATCTTTCCACTTCAAGTTTTGTCCATCGAGTTCGAATTTTGGTGCCTATATAGACATTTAAAATACAATATAACGCGGCTGATGATTGTAAAACGAAAATTAAAATTATACCGCGAATGTTTCTTTTAAAAATCGAAATTTATTTTTAGAGAGAAATAGCGACATTTCTAACTTTGAGATGAGGTATGGAAAGGTGAAACATGAAGAGTAATGGAGAACGGAAAAATAAAAATTATATTGTATTTTAAATGTTACTTTAAATATAAGTTATGAACGGAAAAATACGTCCAGGGTAGCCGAGTGGACAAGGCACCTGCCCGGTAAGCAGAAGGGTGTGGGTTCGATTCCCGCCCCTGGACACTTTTTATTTTTCCGTTCTCCATTACTCTTCATGTTTCACCTTTCCATACCTCATCTCAAAGTTAGAAATGTCGCTATTTCTCTTTAAAAATAAATTTCGATTTTTAAAAGAAACATTCGCGGTATAATTTTAATTTTCGTTTTACAATATAGACATATATTCTTCAATTTGATCTGTTAGTGACCACACTCGCAGCTCATCTAGTGATCTTCTGGTAGCTTTCTTGACAGCTCACAATATAGATTTTCTTCTCTTCCTTCAATTTCCCCCAATATCAACATCTTTTCAAAACCATTTTCGTGTCCGAAATACGATCAGAATAAAATTCCGTATTGGCTTGGGACTGAAAAATGACACTAATTAACAGACTATATTATTAAAACGAAGTAAAAAAAAAGTTAATTGGTACAGATGGTTCGGTCTCAATTATCCCGATATACCAATTAACCTGCTTCTATTGGATAACGGTCGAGCCCTACAATATTAAATTATTAAATGAAACAATTAAAAAGTTTGGTGAATTCAAATAAAGATCTTTGGTGAAAATTGTTGTCTCTAAATGAAGTGTAACAATGTTTTTAGGTCTATTTCTTCGAAACACTCGATTTCTCTTTAACAATAAATACATACTTCTTTGGAGTGCACATTAGGAGAACATTGTTTAATTAAAAGTTGTTAAACTTATTAATGAAAAAGCCTTACTAAACATGTACTATAAGAGGTGTTTTTAAAACCTCCTAGTTGAATATTTTCATCCATTCGAAAGTTATAATCCCTTACGCTCTATCATTTGGCAAAAAATCATTGTCATCTTACATCTATGATATGAGCCAATAGTGGAATATTGGCAAAAAAAGGTTTAAAGCATTGCATCATAATATATATTAAAACAAAAACAGATTCAAAATACATTCATGGACAAAACTTAAGGAATTTTCATATTTTGATTTTTGACGGACATCTGTTTTTTTTTTTTTTTTTTTTGGAGACAGAGGCAATTTTGTTTCTACTTGGTTATTTCGTGTGTCTTCAAAAAAAGCCACTGTATCAAATATCGCCAAAGTTATTGTCCGAATCCCGATATACATATTAAAAGGTATAACTTCCTTTTGTCTATGATTCTAAAATATAACTTAGAATTATTTTTAGGCAGTAATATATTTTAACAAACTATTTTCGGCTCATATAAATGTCGATTTGATTCGAAGGAATGTTAGAAGTGTTCAAGAAGCAACAAACGTTGAGGAGAAGGAAACATTATTTCTTGATATAAATTTCGAAGAAAGAGAATAACTACTCAACCTCGATGATATTTATCAAAAATTGAAAGGGGAAGTAAGTATATCAAACTACTAAACATTTATGTCACATATAATGTGGTTGAATTACTTGTTAAATAAGAGTTTTATAGAAGAGGCTAGGTCAAGTTACGAAGGACAGTTTGGTGTCCTGCAATGTCACTCAACTCGAGGATCTGTGTGGATACAGAGGTAGGACAGACTAGGCGGGGCAATTCACATAATTGTATTCACCCGAGCGGCGTCGCTCAGCCAATCACCGCAAGCTTCCGGTGGTAAAGGGTTATCAGGACAATGAGGTGGTTGGGAGATGGCGTGAGAATGGCTGATAACATTCTCCTGGTTGACAGCTGCTGATAGACTGGCGTAGTTAGTGTAATGGATGGTGGACTCTCCCACTGGACCACACACTGTACCGCGGTACATCCCCCTGGCCGCTGATAGACTGGCGTAGTTAGTGTAATGGATGGTAGACTCTCCCACTGGACCACACACTGTACCGCGGTACATCCCCCTGGCCGCTGATAGACTAGGTAGCTAGTGTAATGGATGGTGGACTCTCCCACTGGACCACACACTGTACCGCGGTACATCCCCCTGGCCGCTGATAGACTGGCGTAGTTAGTGTAATGGATGGTAGACTCTCCCACTGGACCACACACTGTACCGCGGTACATCCCCCTGGCCGCTGATAGACTGGGTAGCTAGTGTAATGGATGGTGGACTCTCCCACTGGACCACACACTGTACCGCGGTACATCCCCCTGGCCGCTGATAGACTGGCGTAGTTAGTGTAATGGATGGTGGACTCTCCCACTGGACCACACACTGTACCGCGGTACATCCCCCTGGCCGCTGATAGACTAGGTAGCTAGTGTAATGGATGGTGGACTCTCCCACTGGACCACACACTGTACCGCGGTACATCCCCCTGGCCGCTGATAGACTAGGTAGCTAGTGTAATGGATGGTGGACTCTCCCACTGGACCACACACTGTACCGGGGTACATCCCCCTGGCCGCTGATAGACTGGGTAGCTAGTGTAATGGATGGTGGACTCTCCCACTGGACCACACAATGTACCGCGGTACAGCCCCCTGGCCGCTGATAGACTGACGTAGTTAGTGTAATGTATGGTGGACTCTCCCACTGGACCACACACTGTACCGCGGTACATCCCCCTGGCCGCTGATAGATTGGCGTAGTTAGTGTAATGGATGGTGGACTCTCCCACTGGACCACACACTGTACCGCGGTACATCCCCCTGGCCGCTGATAGACTGGCGTAGTTAGTGTAATGGATGGTGGACTCTCCCACTGGACCACACACTGTACCGCGGTACATCCCCCTGGCCGCTAATAGACTGACGTAGTTAGTGTAATAGATGGTGGACTCTCCCACTGGACCACACAATGTACCGCGGTACAGCCCCCTGGCCGCTGATAGACCGACGTAGTTAGTGTAATGGATGGTGGACTCTCCCACTGGACCACACACTGTACCGCGGTACATCCCCCTGGCCGCTGATAGACTAGGTAGCTAGTGTAATGGATGGTGGACTCTCCCACAGGACCACACACTGTACCACGGTACATCCCCCTGGCCGCTGATAGACTAGGTAGCTAGTGTAATGGATGGTGGACTCTCCCACTGGACCACACACTGTACCGCGGTACATCCCCCTGGCCGCTGATAGACTAGGTAGCTAGTGTAATGGATGGTGGACTCTCCCACTGGACCACACACTGTACCGCGGTACATCCCCCTGGCCGCTGATAGATTGGCGTAGTTAGTGTAATGGATGGTGAACTCTCCCACTGGACCACACACTGTACCGCGGTACATCCCCCTGGCCGCTGATAGACTGGCGTAGTTAGTGTAATGGATGGTGGACTCTCCCACTGGACCACACACTGTACCGCGGTACATCCCCATGGCCGTTGATAGACTGACGTAGTTAGTGTAATGGATGGTGGACTCTCCCACTGGACCACACAATGTACCGCGGTACAGCCCCCTGGCCGCTGATAGACTAGGTAGCTAGTGTAATGAATGGTGGACTCTCCCACTGGACCACACACTGTACCGCGGTACATCCCCCTGGCCGCTAATAGACTGACGTAGTTAGTGTAATAGATGGTGGACTCTCCCACTGGACCACACAATGTACCGCGGTACAGCCCCCTGGCCGCTGATAGACCGACGTAGTTAGTGTAATGGATGGTGGACTCTCCCACTGGACCACACACTGTACCGCGGTACATCCCCCTGGCCGCTGATAGACTAGGTAGCTAGTGTAATGGATGTGGGCTCTCCCGCTGGACCACACACTGTACCGCGGTACATCCCCCTTCTCATTCCTGCCTGAATTGAAAAAGGATTAATCGAAAAGACATCAAATAATGTGTTAAACTACTGAAGCAGGAAAGGGAGTAGTAAGCAACTACTTTTACTGTAAGTGCCCCCCCACATGTCTATACATGTGAAAAGCAGTTCGACTTTGCACTTACAAATGTGAAAGAGACCTGTTTGGTGACTTGCACTCGCTGGTGCGTTTGGACTTTTGCAAGAATTGGGAGCCATTGGATATATATATATTTTTTTTTAAATCAGAAAAAGTGCCAAATGTTGGAATTGAACCCGGGTCGTTGCGGTCGAAAACCAACGGTTCAGACCATTCTTCCACCGACCCCCTCATTATTTCGCCTCATGAGTTCTGAATATCTGTGTAAATGAATATTTTCAGGTACCAATTTTTATAGTGAAAAATATTTTTAAAATATTGATGTAGACTATATATATGCTTAACGATATTAGAAAATATATTAAAGTTGTTCGCACCATTTGGATTAAATAAATAATTTGCTTAAATAAAATGAAAACAAACACGTTTCTCCATTCATATTCGTGAAATTCTGGCAGGATCTCGATATTTCAACATTTTAAACAAATAGGAAAGTCACAAATCCAGGACAAAGATGGAATGAACAAATAAGATGAAAGAAAAGATGAAGACATGAAGCCAATTGAAGCAAATTGCACTGGGCCTATGAGAGAGCCAATTCCCCCCAGTTTAACGCCACCATTATCACACGAACAAAGAATAGCCGCTGGAAGGATATTTATTGACCTTGCCATATTTGTTTGTCGAACCTGGCGGCAGCGCAGGTAATTATCAGACGCCCTCTATTGTCCCTCCGATATGTGGATCCGATTACCCGGATGGAATGTTGATTTGACTGCCGCCAACCCTTTTTCTGGGAAACCCCCATTGACGCCTCTCGATGGACTCTGTCTAGTCTATCAGCCCCGATACCTGTCTTTCCCTGTGGCGCCTCTCTATGGACTCCGTCTACTCTATCAGCCCGGATACCTGTCTCTCCCAGTGGCGCCTCTCTTTGGACTCCGTCTGGTCTATCAGCCCCGATACCTGTCTTTCCCTGTGGCGCCTCTCTATGGACTCCGTCTACTCTATCAGCCCGGATACCTGTCTCTCCCAGTGGCGCCTCTCTTTGGACACCGTCTGGTGTATCAGCCCCGATACCTGTCTTTCCCTGTGGCGCCTCTCTATGGACTCCATCTACTCTATCAGCCCGGATACCTGTCTCTCCCAGTGGCGCCTCTCTTTGGACTCCGTCTACTCTATCAGCCCGGATACCTGTCTCTCCCAGTGGCGCCTCTCTTTGGACTCCGTCTGGTCTATCAGCCCGGATACCTGTCTCTCCCAGTGGCGCCTCTCTTTGGACTCCGTCTGGTCTATCAGCCCGGATACCTGTCTCTCCCAGTGGCGCCTCTCTTTGGACTCCGTCTGGTCTATCAGCCCGGATACCTGTCTCTCCCAGTGGCGCCTCTCTTTGGACTCCGTCTACTCTATCAGCCCGGATACCTGTCTCTCCCAGTGGCGCCTCTCTTTGGACTCCGTCTGGTCTATCAGCCCGGATACCTGTCTCTCCCAGTGGCGCCTCTCTTTGGACTCCGTCTGGTCTATCAGCCCGGATACCTGTCTCTCCCAGTGGCGCCTCTCTTTGGACTCCGTCTGGTCTATCAGGCCGGATACCTGTCTATCCCAGTGGCGCATCTCTATGGACTCCATCTACTCTATCTGCCCGGATACCTGTCTCTCCCAGTGGCGCCTCTCTTTGGACTCCGTCTACTCTATCAGCCCGGATACCTGTCTTTCCCTGTGGCGCCTCTCTATGGACTCCATCTACTCTATAAGCCCGGATACCTGTCTCTCCCAGTGGCGCCTCTCTTTGGACTTCGTCTGGTGTATCAGGCCGGATACCTGTCTCTCCCAGTGGCGCCTCTCTTTGGACACCGTCTGGTCTATCAGCCCGGATACCTGTCTCTCCCAGTGGCGCCTCTCTATGGACTCTGTCTAGTCTATCAGCCCGGATACCTGTCTCTCCCAATGGCGCCTCTCTTTGGACTCCGTCTACTCTATCAGCCCGGATACCTGTCTTTCCCTGTGGCGCCTCTCTTTGGACTCCGTCTACTCTATCAGCCCGGATACCTGTCTTTCCCAGTGTCGCCTCTCTATGGACTCCATCTATTCTATCAGCCCGGATACCTGTCTCTCCCAGTGGCGTCTCTCTATGGACTCTGTCTAGTCTATCAGCCCGGATACCTGTCTCTCCCAGTGGCGCCTCTCTATGGACTCCGTCTACTCTATCAGCCCGGATACCTGTCTCTCCCAGTGGCGCCTCTCTATGGACTCCATCTATTCTATCAGCCCGGATACCTGTGTCTCCCAGTGGCGCCTCTCTATGGACTCCGTCTACTCTATCAGCCCGGATACCTGTCTCTCCCAGTGGCGCCTCTCTTTGGACTCCGTCTACTCTATAAGCCCGGATACCTGTCTCTCCCAGTGGCGCCTCTCTTTGGACTTCGTCTGGTGTATCAGGCCGGATACCTGTCTCTCCCAGTGGCGCCTCTCTTTGGACACCGTCTGGTCTATCAGCCCGGATACCTGTCTCTCCCAGTGGCGCCTCTCTATGGACTCCATCTATTCTATCAGCCCGGATACCTGTCTCTCCCAGTGGCGCCTCTCTTTGGACTTCGTCTGGTCTATCAAAGGCCGGATACCTGTCTCTCCCAGTGGCGCCTCTCTATGGACTCCATCTATTCTATCAGGCCGGATACCTGTCTCTCCCAGTGGCGCCTCTCTTTGGACTCCGTCTGGTCTATCAGCCCGGATACCTGTGTCTCCCAGTGGCGCCTCTCTATGGACTCCGTCTACTCTATCAGCCCGGATACCTGTCTCTCCCAGTGGCGCCTCTCTTTGGACTCCGTCTACTCTATAAGCCCGGATACCTGTCTCTCCCAGTGGCGCCTCTCTTTGGACTTCGTCTGGTGTATCAGGCCGGATACCTGTCTCTCCCAGTGGCGCCTCTCTTTGGACTCCGTCTACTCTATAAGCCCGGATACCTGTCTCTCCCAGTGGCGCCTCTCTTTAGACTTCGTCTGGTGTATCAGCCCGGATACCTGTCTCTCCCAGTGGCGCCTCTCTTTGGACTTCGTCTGGTGTATCAGGCCGGATACCTGTCTCTCCCAGTGGCGCCTCTCTTTGGACACCGTCTGGTCTATCAGCCCGGATACCTGTCTCTCCCAGTGGCGCCTCTCTATGGACTCCATCTATTCTATCAGCCCGGATACCTGTCTCTCCCAGTGGCGCCTCTCTTTGGACTTCGTCTGGTCTATCAGGCCGGATACCTGTCTCTCCCAGTGGCGCCTCTCTTTGGACTCCGTCTACTCTATCAGCCCGGATACCTGTGTCTCCCAGTGGCGCCTCTCTTTGGACTCCGTCTGGTCTATCAGCCCGGATACCTGTCTCTCCCAGTGGCGCCTCTCTTTAGACTTCGTCTGGTGTATCAGCCCGGATACCTGTCTCTCCCAGTGGCGCCTCTCTTTGGACTTCGTCTGGTGTATCAGGCCGGATACCTGTCTCTCCCAGTGGCGCCTCTCTTTGGACACCGTCTGGTCTATCAGCCCGGATACCTGTCTCTCCCAGTGGCGCCTCTCTTTGGACACCGTCTACTCTATCAGCCTGGATACCTGTGTCTCCCAGTGGCGCCTCTCTTTGGACTCCGTCTGGTCTATCAGCCCGGATACCTGTCTCTCCCAGTGGCGCCTCTCTCTGGACTTCGTCTGGTGTATCAGGCCGGATACCTGTCTCTCCCAGTGGCGCCTCTCTTTGGAAACCGTCTGGTCTATCAGCCCGGATACCTGTCTCTCCCAGTGGCGCCTCTCTATGGACTCCATCTATTCTATCAGCCCGGATACCTGTCTCTCCCAGTGGCGCCTCTCTTTGGACTTCGTCTGGTCTATCACAGGCCGGATACCTGTCTCTCCCAGTGGCGCCTCTCTATGGACTCCTTCTATTCTATCAGCCCGGATACCTGTCTCTCCCAGTGGCGCCTCTCTATGGACTCCTTCTATTCTATCAGCCCGGATACCTGTCTCTCCCAGTGGCGCCTCTCTTTGGAAACCGTCTGGTCTATCAGCCCGGATACCTGTCTCTCCCAGTGGCGCCTCTCTATGGACTCCATCTATTCTATCAGCCCGGATACCTGTCTCTCCCAGTGGCGCCTCTCTTTGGACTTCGTCTGGTCTATCACAGGCCGGATACCTGTCTCTCCCAGTGGCGCCTCTCTATGGACTCCTTCTATTCTATCAGCCCGGATACCTGTCTCTCCCAGTGGCGCATCTCTATGGACTCCATCTACTCTATCTGCCCGGATACCTGTCTCTCCCAGTGGCGCCTCTCTATGGACTCTGTCTATTCTATCAGCCCGGATACCTGTCTCTCCCAGTGGCGCCTCTCTATGGACTCTGTCTATTCTATCAGCCCGGATACCTATCTCTCCCAATGGCGCCTCTCTTTGGACTCCGTCTATTCTATCAGCCCGGATACCTGTCTCTCCCAGTGGCGCCTCTCTATGGACTCCGTCTATTCTATCAGCCCGGATACCTGTCTCTCCCAGTGGCGCCTCTCTATGGACTCCGTCTACTCTATCAGCCCGGATACCTGTCTCTCCCAGTGGCGCCTCTCTTTGGACTCCATCTATTGTATCAGCCCGGATACCTGTCTCTCCCAGTGGCGCCTCTCTATGGACTCCATCTATTCTATCAGCCCGGATACCTGTCTCTCCCAGTGGCGCCTCTCTTTGGACTCCGTCTACTCTATCAGCCCGGATACCTGTCTCTCCCAGTGGCGCCTCTCTTTGGACTTCGTCTGGTGTATCAGCCCGGATACCTGTCTCTCCCAGTGGCGCCTCTTTTTGGACTTCGTCTGGTGTATCAGGCCGGATACCTGTCTCTCCCAGTGGCGCCTCTCTTTGGACACCGTCTGGTCTATCAGCCCGGATACCTGTGTCTCCCAGTGGCGCCTCTCTTTGGACTCCGTCTGGTGTATCAGCCCGGATACCTGTCTCTCCCAGTGGCGCCTCTCTTTAGACTTCGTCTGGTGTATCAGCCCGGATACCTGTGTCTCCCAGTGGCGCCTCTCTTTGGACTCCGTCTGGTGTATCAGCCCGGATACCTGTCTCTCCCAGTGGCGCCTCTCTTTGGACACCGTCTGGTCTATCAGCCCGGATACCTGTGTCTCCCAGTGGCGCCTCTCTTTGGACACCGTCTGGTCTATCAGCCCGGATACCTGTCTCTCCCAGTGGCGCATCTCTATGGACTCCATCTATTGTATCAGCCCGGATACCTGTCTCTCCCAGTGGCGCCTCTCTTTGGACTTCGTCTGGTCTATCAGGCCGGATACCTGTCTCTCCCAGTGGCGCCTCTCTTTGGACTCCGTCTACTCTATCAGCCCGGATACCTGTGTCTCCCAGTGGCGCCTCTCTTTGGACTCCGTCTGGTCTATCAGCCCGGATACCTGTCTCTCCCAGTGGCGCCTCTCTTTAGACTTCGTCTGGTGTATCAGCCCGGATACCTGTCTCTCCCAGTGGCGCCTCTCTTTGGACTTCGTCTGGTGTATCAGGCCGGATACCTGTCTCTCCCAGTGGCGCCTCTCTTTGGACACCGTCTGGTCTATCAGCCCGGATACCTGTCTCTCCCAGTGGCGCCTCTCTTTGGACACCGTCTACTCTATCAGCCCGGATACCTGTGTCTCCCAGTGGCGCCTCTCTTTGGACTCCGTCTGGTCTATCAGCCCGGATACCTGTCTCTCCCAGTGGCGCCTCTCTTTGGACTTCGTCTGGTGTATCAGCCCGGATACCTGTCTCTCCCAGTGGCGCCTCTCTTTGGACTTCGTCTGGTGTATCAGGCCGGATACCTGTCTCTCCCAGTGGCGCCTCTCTTTGGAAACCGTCTGGTCTATCAGCCCGGATACCTGTCTCTCCCAGTGGCGCCTCTCTATGGACTCCATCTATTCTATCAGCCCGGATACCTGTCTCTCCCAGTGGCGCCTCTCTTTGGACTTCGTCTGGTCTATCACAGGCCGGATACCTGTCTCTCCCAGTGGCGCCTCTCTATGGACTCCTTCTATTCTATCAGCCCGGATACCTGTCTCTCCCAGTGGCGCCTCTCTTTGGACTCCGTCTACTCTATCAGCCCGGATACCTGTGTCTCCCAGTGGCGCCTCTCTTTGGACTCCGTCTGGTCTATCAGCCCGGATACCTGTCTCTCCCAGTGGCGCCTCTCTTTAGACTTCGTCTGGTGTATCAGCCCGGATACCTGTCTCTCCCAGTGGCGCCTCTCTTTGGACTTCGTCTGGTGTATCAGGCCGGATACCTGTCTCTCCCAGTGGCGCCTCTCTTTGGACACCGTCTGGTCTATCAGCCCGGATACCTGTCTCTCCCAGTGGCGCCTCTCTTTGGACACCGTCTACTCTATCAGCCCGGATACCTGTGTCTCCCAGTGGCGCCTCTCTTTGGACTCCGTCTGGTCTATCAGCCCGGATACCTGTCTCTCCCAGTGGCGCCTCTCTTTGGACTTCGTCTGGTCTATCAGGCCGGATACCTGTCTCTCCCAGTGGCGCCTTTTTTTACAAAATAATTTGAGGCATTGCTTCTTCTCTCTATCAATTTATTACACAAAAACTCAAACAACTTTAAATTTTATTTTATTTTTGTGCAATAAATTCTTAAAAAGGGATCAATCTCTCGAAATATATATATTTTTTAAATTTTTAACAGATACAGATACACCTTTTTAAATATAAAATCACTTCGCATTGTTTTTCTTCGAAGCAAACTGAGAAAGAGGAGACCCTGATATCACAGATATCAGTAAAATGAGGCAAATGCGGTAGGATATTTCAGGTGGGTTCCCCGGGGACCATCTCAACGTAAGTGCGTGTAGCCAAAATTTGAGAAACTCCGCGGCCGAAGTGTAGGTAATTCCTGACTCAACCACGTGTATTGGATAACAGATTGTTATAAATCTGAAACAAACCTCTCACAACCTATAACACATCTATACTTTTATTTACCTTAAAAATGGCAACAATGGATCAACAAAACATCTCAAGATATAATTGTGAAAGGCGTTTAAAAACTATAAATTTTTCTCACAATAAGTTTCTTTTCAATTTTAAAATATTAGCTTTTAAGTAATAATCACTCTTAAACAGGCTTAATTAAAACATCGACTGTTTCTTACAAGAAGTGTTTACAAATATACGTGTAAGAAATAGTCAATGTTTCAATTCAGTCGGTTGAAGAGCAATTATCCCGCTTGAAAGCTATTATTTAGAAATAAAAAGAAACTAATTGTGAGAACATTTTAGTTTTTAAAACATCTGAATCAATAAAAAAGATCAATTTGCTATCGCCCAATTACATTCAAAACTATATTTATAACCTACAATTATGAGTATTTTTTCTAATAAAGTGTTGTTTTATAATAATTTGTTTTGTGTTTCTATCCTCTCGCATAACTTACGGGAATCTGTATTTATAAAGGAGGGCAGGAAAGAAAAAAACCTATGGCCCCTATATATATAATAAATTTATTAAAATAATTATAGCACTATATGTATGTACATATTTTCTATATCAATTTGTAAATTCGAATTTATTTCTTCCTCTCTTTTCTCACTCCTTTGCTGTATCTCTAAGGAGAATCTGTATAAAAGACTAACGGTCTTAATAAAGGTATTGATCCAAATTGCAATAGAAGAATCCAAGAATATCATTATTTGAAGAAAATAAAGCTATTGGTCAATATAACCATATTTATATGTGTAAAAATATTAAAATGTTGTGTGTTTAAATACAATAGTTCTATTGATATATTGATTTTTTGGGAGTATAAAAAGAGAGGAAAAGACTTACAGTATAGAGTTACAGAGAGCAATATCTCTTTACAATTTTTAAAACGATTGTTAAACTCCTTTTTTTTTCTACCCGTGTTTTGAGATTTTTTTTCTCTTCCAACTACCGAGCCCTTCTTGGCACCTTTCAACCCCCCAGTCAGGCAGGGGGAGTTAAAATATGGCCTCCCATACCCCTTATTCACCTGATTTAGCCCCTTGTGATGTATTTTGAGCCTTGACTCGATATAAAAATAGACTTCACTCGAGAGGCAGGCGCCCTGTGTCTAATTGATCTTAGAAGGGGTGTTGGTTGAATGGGGCTTAAGTCCTTGCTACCCTTGGAAGTCACCCTATCGCTCAGAGCGTCTCAAACAGAGATTTAAAATGTCAACCTTTTTACACGTCTTTTAAACCATCGATTACCTACTTTTTTACTGCTCAAACAGTTTTTTTAAATGGTATTTTTCGTTGAAAAAACATGATGGACTGAAAAACTTCCAAAACGAAGAGATGAAGGGACTGAGATATAGTTTCCTTGTGAATTTTTTTAATTAAAAAAAGAAAGATATCTGGTCAGACAAATTGCTTCATTTTATCGATATTTCGACAGATATTTTTTCAATCTTAATTAGGATAAAATGTAAAAAAATGCGGCGATAAACAAATCCTTTACATCCAAACGTCGATCAAATAACTTTTTCTCGAAAAAATGTTCTTCCTTCTCCTTAATGATCTATGAATACCTGCTAGGCAACCTCTCTCTAGTAGTAAGATAGAGATACATATTTAAAAATATACACACAGTTGGTGTGTCATTTGGCGAAGTACGTGTTTTATTGATGGATAAATCTTAAATTTTCGAGCAAAATGCTCTTATATACTGGCTAAAGCGACGGGAGGATTCCTCTTAGCTACTAGCAAATTGGTAGTGGCGCTTCAACTTCCAGTGTAATCAGGTCCAGTCCTTCTTTTATACGCCTCGTAAAAAGAGATCTCGAAAAGAACGTTTTCCTCTTTAGAAGAAACACATTGTGTTCGAAAGCTTGCCATTTATACGCCAGTAAAACTTCGCCTAACGATATATTGCCTTTATTTAAGAAATATCGAAGGCTTTTTCTATGTATAAAGAGATTTTTTTTTTTTGTTAAAAGAAATTTCGTTAGATATTCTTTCGTTAAAATTGTGGCTATAGCTAATTTGACAGTGAAAGTTATAATGGTTATGTCTTTTTTTTTTTGGTCGGATGGAAGTTCACCTTAGATGTTGCACAGTATCTGTGATGAAACGGATAAGTTAAAAATTGAAATGTTTAAATATAATTCAAAATAGTGTTCGAGAATATATTTTAAAAGGTTGTGGTGGTGACCTTGTGGCAACATTATTCAAATAGAGTTGATGGAGGAGGATTAACTCAGTTGGTTTTGACGTCAGACAACAAAAGAAAGGATGCTGATGTCACGCCATGCCCATATATGGACATGTAAAAAGGCAACATTCCTATTGGAGGTATTCCAGAATAACAACGAGGTTTGATGGAAAGATATCGTTTCACAACATCCATTTAGGTACAGGTTACCCAACAACATGTCTTCTTCAGTTTTGTTTTCTTTGTTCCTACTTGACAATTCCAGCTACCGTCCTCAGCCAATTCTCATCCGACTCATCAAACGCGAAAAGAAAGAAATACGTAAAATAGATAACTATATTTTAGATCACAAATTATTCAATTTACCAATTATTTTAATCTGGCCTTTCCCCAATCTTTATCAAAGTGTGTGGCGTGTAACAAATAATTTATTTAATATTAAGATTACTTGATAAAAATTGGTGTTATATATATATATGCCCCAACTAAATATAGAAATATTTAATATTTTTTTAACCAATTTGAGCCTTTTTAGTATAGAGGATTATATGATTTTTAAAATTTTATTCAATAAAATATAAAGTTTTCTAAATTCATATTCAGCAAATCTTGTCTACTCGTATATTTCGATCATAAATATAATACTTTTTTGTCTAACGATTTGTGTTTTGAGATTGATTAATAACAATATTATACTCAATTATTTATTTAATTTTTAAATAGGCAAATTATGTCCACTTTAGTGTTTATATATATATATCAGGTTGTGTGGAGAATATGTAAATATATGTATTTATGTGTATGTGAAGTGTAGAGACTAATCGGTTTTGTTATGCGCTAGATATCTCTCTATTTTATATTTTCTTTTTATATAATCATTTCGAAAAACAAAAAATAATATAATTTTAGGCTTGATAGTAAAAAGGATAAAAGGTTTTATACCAAATAAGATTTCTGGTTTTCTACGTAAATTTTTTTTTTTTAATTTGATTTAAAAAGGTTTTGGGTTTGTTATAAATAAGCTTAAAGGTTTTTGATACAATTGAGGCTTCAAAAATAATATAATGTTTGAGGTTTGATATCAAATAATGCCTAACATTTAATATATAAGGCTTAGTGCATATAATAGATTTTTAAAATTTAAAATAAAGTTTATATTTATTATATCTAACTTTATAAATGAAAAAATTCAAAAATACTATGAAGATTCAAATGATAATTTCAGAGAATTTTTTGAAAACTCAAGATTACCCAAATTTATCCAGCCAAATTTTTATAATATACAATTCTTTACGGGGAATGGAGACTTTAACACATATTTATATATAATTGGCAGAATTGATTCTTCAATCTGCTTATGTGACCAAGAAGATCACAACCCTGAGCATATTTTAATCCGGTGCCCACTTGTTGCTGATTTGAGAGTACAATGTCAAATGAACAGTTCTAGTTTAAGCCAAATGGTTTCCAGTAAAGAAGAATATAGAAAATTTAACAAGTTCTGTAGACTCTATCTCAAATGCCGTGGACTTGAATTACATTAAGAATTGAAATTTCTAGTTTTAATTAGTATATTTGTGCCACTGGTTTAGTGGTTGTAATTCTAAATATATATTGGACTTTTGATAATATGTATGCAAATAATCTTTGTTTCTTGTATAATTTATTGTTCTAAAATGTAAATTTGAATAACTTTCACTCTCTCTCTCTCTCTCTATCTCTAAAACTATAAATAATTTGTATATATAAATTTAAAAACTATGTACATAAAATATAGTGTGTGTTTTGTAATAAATAAATAAATAAAAATAATAATAAATGAGTTTATATTTGTTTAAACTTTAAGGAATGATACAAAATAAGGTTTCAAATTTAACATAAGGTTTCAGGCTTGTTTCATATAATAAAGTTTTTATATTTAATATATAATAAAGTTTCATACTTGATAAAATAAACTTTCAGGAATGATACAAAATAAGATTACAAATTTAATATAAAGTAAGGCTTCAGGTTCATTACAAATACATTTAAATTTAATGTCAAATCAAGTGTCAGGTTTGTTGCAAAAAAAGTCTAAATTTGATTTTTTTTTAAAAGGTGTCAAGTTTGTTATAAAAAAGTCTTCAGGGCTTTGATACCAAATAAGGTTTCATATTTGATGCTCATTGAGAGTATAAATTTCAATAAAAATATCAACATCAACGTGATATAATTTAAAAAGTATTTCAAAAACGTATATGCATATTGTAAGCATTCTAAGCGCTCTTATGACCTAAGTTTTAGAACACATTTTAGGCTTCTCTAAATATTTTTTAGAAGAATATAACAAGTTTTATTATTAAATATTGATTTAAAAAATAAACTGATAGACTCAACAAAGCATTTTTATAAGGTTTCCTCTTTCAAAATGAGTGTTTCTATAAGCTATGAAGGAAGAAAATATTTATTCAAACTAGTTTCCTCTTTATTTTAATTTTGAAGAGTTCCTTCCCTTTCTTTTTTAAAAAATATTGTTTTTTTTTAAATAAATTACTCTTCAAGTCAATTATTTCTTTCCCACAAGAACGGTTTCCAAATTGCCTGTTTTTTCTAGATAAATTTTAAGTAATGTAAAATACATTCAAATGGTCGCGACTATATTCAGAATATTTACATATTTACCAATCAGTTATACGCAACCTATGAGAATTTTTCTTGAGCGTACATATCTCTCTCAATCTTTATTTATTCTAAAATATATAAATAAAAAATCTCCACTAAAAATATCTCACTTTAGTTAATACTATTTCTTGTTCAATTAGATGGCGCTCTGCCATCTGAAATGCTCGTGTGAACAGTGAGGACATGCCTTTTTTATTTCTAATATCAACACCTGACCTTTTTTCTATTTTATTTTTCAGTTTAATATATACCTTTTTATTTATATTCATTAATTTACACCTTTTTTTATGAAAATTATAAATAGCGTTCTCGTTTTGTTTGGTTTTACTTCTTTTCGCTAAAAATACAAGTTCTTTCATCATTCATATTAAACTAAACCCATATTTCAGTACCTAAGTTTAGGCTTCTACTGGATGGTCACTCCGATGTTTATACGTTGGTCTATTATTGCCGGCGATGAGATTTGTCTGGATTGTAATAGGTACTGTGGTTTAGAGAGACCAAGAACTCTCGGAACACGATGAATAATTATATGCAAATTTATCATTATATTTTAAAAAGACACAAATTTCTACAACCACTAATTGGAAGAAGGAAAATATAAGGAGCGCTTGGTTCATCAAGTGGAAGACCTTCTCAGCGATTTGATTTACAAAAATCCACACTATTGGATATTTAACATTTTAAGGCTTCCATTTAAATGGTATAAAAATTGTGTCTTTCACAAACAAATATAAATAAACAGCTGTGGATATAACCATAATCATCACCCTATCTCCCTCTATCGCTAAAAATTGAGACAAATTTTAAAGCTACTTTGATTCATAATTCATTTTGGCTTTACAAACAGTTTGTATTTCTCCACTTGCCTTTGTTACGCAAGCAGAAGAACGCCGTTACTTGAAAGTTCGCTTCTTCTAATAAAATATACATATTGTTCATTTTTATTACTTTTTGAATGACTTTTGACAAAATACAATGCTATAATGGAAAGGCTTGGCTCATCAGTAAAGAACCGTCACAGATTAAACTGACACTCGGGTCTTTCCACTGGTGTCTTTCCACTGGTAAGCTATTCCATTTTTAACATTGCATTATAAGACCTGTCTGTAGAAATACCCTTTAAATTATATAATAACAATTATAGCGTTGAAATTTGTTGCCATTTTTAAACAGAGTGCAACAACTTGTTTGTATGTAAATTAGAGGATATAAACAGAGAGAAAAGTTATTTTATTCTATCTATATAGAAAAAGTGTAAAAGTTATGGAACGACAAATAGAAACGATTTTTTGAATATCATACAAAATATTTTTAAAGAAAATTTGCATATATATTGCATATTGAGTAAGTAATATGTGAATATAAAAGAAATAAAATACGACGCTTAATTTTATGTTTAATAATCATGTTTATAAAGCTATACAACCAGTTTAACCGCATAAGTTTCTTTTTATTTATGAAAAATCATTTTTAATTTCAAAGAGAAATAATTTAATATTTCTAACTTTTGGATGACGTATGAAAAGGTTGAATATATGAAGAGTGATGGTCTATATATGAATGGATGACGTATGGAGGGTGAAAAATATGAAGAGTAATGGCGAACGGAAAAATAAAAGTGTCCAGGAGCGGGAATCGAACCCACAACCTTCTGCTTACCGGGCAGGTGCCATGTCCACTAGGCTATCCTGGACGATATTTCTCCGTTCTCTTTAAAATTAAAAATGATTTTTCATAAATAAAAAGAAACTTATGCGGTTAAACTGGTTGTATAGCTTTATAATTATACGCCGCAGTCATCTATAAGTATTATTAGTCAGTTTAAATATTAGTTACGAACGGAGAAATATCGTCCAGGATAGCCTAGTGGACATGGCACCTGCCCGGTAAGCAGAAGGTTGTGGGTTCGATTCCCGCTCCTGGACACTTTTATTTTTCCGTTCGCCATTACTCTTCATATTTTTCACCCTCTATACGTCATCCATTCATATATAGACCATCACTCTTCATATATTCAACCTTTTCATACGTCATCCAAAAGTTAGAAATATTAAATTATTTCTCTTTGAAATTAAAAATGATTTTTCATAAATAAAAAGAAACTTATGCGGTTAAACTGGTTGTATAGCTTTATAATTATACGCCGCAGTCATCTATAAGAATCATGTTTATACTTACAATTATCTACTGATTCTAATAATAATCTAATGATATACTCAAAATCCAAAATATAAAGATATTTTTAAAATTAATTTTAAAATTTGAGTCCCTTTACCTTTTCACGTCAGTGTATAGCTATTACAAAAACACAATCCCACAAAATATGATAATTTAAATCAGCTCTTCCAAAACAGATGTTTGAATTTGTGTTCTCTTCCTTTCCTTGTTAACGTCAAATCCCTCCAGGGAAACAATTCCTCTGGCCAATGGTGCGTAACATAAGCTTGGCACCACTGGGGATGATGATCCTAATGATGATAAGGTGTCTAGGGGAAGCCCAGTCTAAGGCGGAGGAGAGGCTGATGTATGGCCACTTCTATACATCTATATATGGATGAAAATAAATGCCTTGAGCCGTTCAATGAGATTTTAGATGGCAAAGCGCCATTTTTATGAATAAATATTAACTAAACGTTGATTATGACGTTATTCCATTTTCTTGATAATTCAAGAAAAGCCACTACGTATTCGTTTCGGGCTGTTGGCCCAGATCAGCGTGGTGAAAGCTGTACCTCAATGGCTAAGAAGGTTGGTCCACGAGTTCTATGAGGAACCCTCGCTGGTAGAAGTTTTAAAATTTTCTCGAAATATTTGGTCAAATTATATTGACAAACATTGGCAGTTTTACGCTTCTCAGTATTTAGCGGGAAGAATGTTTTTTTTTTGTTAAGTGAACCGATCTCTCACGCCTTCTCTTGGGACGAATGTGACCATGTTTGTATATAAGAGGGGGTTAAGAGAATGCGAGAGGCGCCAGTTTGGTGGATTATTGTGTGGAGACGCTTAAAGTGTTCTCTGTGTGCTTTATCCGTGTCTGGTGATCTCCTCGCTTACCTGTGTGACCCCGTTCCGATACCTACCAACGCTACAATAAAAGACAAGTATTGTTTTTTTATATATATAATAAATCGCGAGTTTTTATTTACCTCCATTTTTATTTTGATATTGTTTGTTGTACTCTTGAGCATACGCTTTTCTGTGTGTTAAGTTACTTTAGGCCCTAGTATATTGCACTCTGCGTGTTAACCCGTAAAAGTTAAATTTTTTTCAATTTTATTAAACAAATATTTATATTACTTACATGGTAATGAAAACTATAATGAAATATTGGGTCTCATAATTGTGGAACTCTTCCAACAGTTTGCCAATATGATCTACAAACCTCTCTTATATGGTAGATACTTAGTACTATGGTATTGGTCATTGGAAAACACTCTGGATCTACTGAAATGTCTTGGTTCCTGTTAGAATATCTTATATCTTAAATCTCAAAATATGAGCGCAATGGATAGATAGGTAGAGATGGAAACTTCGTTCTTCTTTTTTATTTTACGATTGAGAGAAGCAAATTGAGAGGCTTGTAGAAAATTATCAGAATAAGAAAATAATCTAATAAAATCAATAAAGCGCGTATCTAGGGATAAGTTTCTTTAAGAAACTTAGCTCTGGAGATACTTTATCGATTTTATTAAATTATAAGTCAGGAGAGAAGAACGCTTATTTTAAATCAAGAGAATAATTGAATGAGACATATATTAGGAAGAAATGGATTGATGAGAAAAGTTCTTGAGGGCAAAATTAATGGAAAAGAGATGGGTAGAAGAAGAATTGCGCAAATGTAAAGAGAAGAGCTTGATATAGAGAATTATGAAGCTAATTGGGTTTAGCATATGCTGAAGTTCAGTCAAGCTGAAAAAGAAGAAACTTTCGATATTATTATTCTCCTACTTCATAGAAAATGTCAGGTAGCAAGACGAATAAGTGAATTATGCGCTAGAGATTGCTTATCAGCGCCGATTGTCATTCTAAATATAATACTTATTAATTATTTATTTCCATTTTTACGTCTATATAAATAGTGTTATAGTAAAGCAACGATAATCTCCCTATTCACTACATAAGAAGAAACACAAGTCAGGGGAGAAGAGATTCTTTATAAAAGCTCTTCTCCCCGACCTATGTTTCTTCTTCTATAGTACTTTATAATTTATCGGAAATGTATTTCTATTATGTATATAGTCTCGTCTTTTTCATTCGAAAATACTGAAATATATAATGCTATAGAAATCAATACTTTATTCACGAATTCTACATTGTAGCAATTTATAGAGGTTGAAGATTCCAAAACAAAAACAGGATAAGACAAAATGAGATAACTTTTCAGTCTTCACATTTTACAGTATCTAAAGTTCTCTCTAACAGTATGGAAGATGTTTATCCAACATATCATGTATCTGTGATACGAGAATTACGTTGTGTCTGTTTTACTTCCAGTTATTTCTAGTAAAGGCTGAGGTAAATTGAGAGGTATTGTTGGCTAATGAGCTTGTCTTCTATCATTCATTATATGAGAATATAAGGTCCAGGTCGAACTGGAATTTTTTGTGGTGAAGGTCACACTAACATAAGAGTGTGTGATCCAATAAGCCTATGGCAGAATGTAGAGAGGAGCATAAAAATAAATAAAGAATTACGGAAAAGTTTCGGAGACCTTGCGTAATCATATTATCATATATATTGGGGAGTAACTGAATAAAAATAAATTCAAAACAACTTTATATATAAAAAATGTGCTATTAAAATTCAAGTTTGATCAAAGGTATTAAATCGAATACATGCTCCACGTAGATATTGGCTCTAGAACGTAATTATAAATACACCACACACACAACACCAAATAATTATAGATATGCAATATAGTTAGAAAGAATCGTTTACTTTTAGAATTTGATATTCTTAATTAGTTTTGAATTTAAATCAACTAGATTGTGTCTTCTTTATGCTGTTGTTAGTGTCCATCAAGTCGAGTTCGACTTTTGGTCACTATATGGACATATATTCTTCAATTCTTCTTTATAACTCACAAATTCATTTTATTAGAATAAGGTGGTGAAATTTAAGTGATGACGTTATATACAGGTTGAGTGTTAGTTGTGACAGCTATATAAAGACAAGATTAAATTTCTTATAAAGCGTATAAAAAATCTCACAAAGAAAAAATAATAAATCAAGTTAATTTTTTCACTGAACAGCTTACACATAAACAAAATAATATAATAATTGATAACATAACTTTCCATGTATATAAGTTTCTATCAAACACACATAAGTAAGTACAAGGAAGTTCACACGTTTTCTAAGTTTTTCTTTTAGAAGACTCTTCGTTGACATCACTTCTTGTAGATACACGTTTATTTAGCGAGAGTAGATAGTAGGTGTTTTGTTATTGGTAGACGAATCGTGAGCTTACAAACACGATACTGACTAAAGGGAAGAGTGTTTTCCCCTTAGCCATTAGATTTTTGGTTATGTTTAAAAACATTATTTTATCGGTCTCTGTGAATAGAAATTCATACACATGCAGTGTTTCATTAAATAAATCCCTGTACAATAATAAGATGAAAACATCAGACTTTAAATGATAAGTTTCTTTATAAAAACATTTATATTTAACTTGATTCTATATATGTCTGTCCAAAAGTCTTGTTACCAATTTTTAATATACATACGTAGCACATAGAATTCTGAAATTTGGTACATTTGTTCAAACCTGATGACCTTGTAAGTTGACAACATTTTAAACTTCTAGATGGTCGGAGTGGTCGGTAATAGACTAATTCTTATTTATATATTTCATTTAAATTTTGTAATAAACTTTAATATAGCTCTAGACCACACAGAAATTTGAAAATATATAGACTCGCTCAATACAGCTAACAATGTAAGTTGACAAACTTCCAGACTTATAGATCAATTTTTAGTATACTTTCAGGCCAAATAAAACTATACAATTTGACTCACTCAATCAAGATAATAACGAAAATTGTACAAAATACCAGACTTCTATATGGCCGTGGAGACTATGGAATAGAATTTGTGCATATATCAAAAGGAGAAAATAGGCGTTTGTGGCGTACTGGCATTCCATAAAAAAATAAATCGGCAGTATATACCTATACATATGTGTTTAGATAATAAAATACATATATTGGATTGAATAAAATTTTTATTTTCCAATATATTGGTTGGCTGAACGCCAACCTTTGTCAAGGCATTACATTTTTGCATAAACAAACTCAATGCCGCATAGTGTGTGTGTGTGAACTATAGATATAATTAATTGATAGGATATTGCCACACAAGAAAAATATAATCGTTTAAAATAATTAGAATGCAAATTTAGAGTCGATTTTATAATATAACAATATATATATTTTTATATAAACCATAGTTGCGGAAGGATGATATACAGGTAACAAAAGTTCTCCCTCCAACCCGCAACTTTTGCCAAACTCTGGTGTTGTAGCTTATTCGTCATTACTAAATTTATGTTTTATACTGAAGCGATAATCCTAAATACATTGTTTTTAATGCATTTTTTAAAGTTGAGGGGCCACTTTTGATACATATATATGATAAGTGAGAGTGAGTAGAAAGAGAGAGAAGTATAAATATATTTTTACGTTTATAAAATTAATGACTAAAAAATTAAATAATTATGTTTTATTAATAATAAACAGTTTTAAAAGGAATGAGGTAAATATTTAGTAGAGCATAAAAACGTGCTAATCATTTGTTCATATTAAAAAAATTACATTAAGTTAGAAATTTATAAAAATGAAAGATAACTTTGTACGTGTATGTTTCACAGATCAGTAACAATAAAATCCTGTTAGGTCTTGTTGTATTTTTTGTTACTACTATTCAATACACAATCGACACACACTTTAAAATTAAAATTACTAATGAAACAAGACAGAATCCAAACAGGATTCATCTGAATAAGAATCACTTTTTTTTTCTTCCCAAACTATAATAACTCCTGTTTACATTCTTTTATCAAATCTATCACATTCAGGGGAGGCTTAGATAAAACTAAGCGGAAAAACGCATTGAAATATCAATGAAACAAACATCATTGTCGAATCAACAGCTTTTCATCTACTTAGAGTGACACATCCGGAATAGGGTCTTTAAGTCTAACATTTCCTAGACAGCGAGGGTTGTGTTAGACACACCTTATCACATGATAGTTCGGATTGTTGACAGTCTGTGTGCCTACAGCCATTATTGCCTTCGACGATCCCCGACTTGGACCTGACGACCGAAGACTCACTCAATTCCTCTGGACTCTGAGGACTTATCTAAGATACACGAGGAATAGATCTTCACTCTTGGGACCTCCTGATACTGAGAATCTGCAGGATTGTGTCATTCCACACCACTGGACTACCACGGTCTAACTGTCGGACCTCCCTCCATATGGACCACGTGAGTAACAACGTCAACATCTCACATGTGTCAAACATGGCCTCAACCACAGTTGTACATTCAAACATTCAATGTAAGCACTTAATGAACACATTAGATAGACATACTAGCCAAACGTCTAGCTTAACTTGACCTGACTTAATCCAACTTGGAGGTAATTTAAAAAGTTTCAAAGTTAACGTTATATCTTTTAAAATTGGATTCCTCACTGCATAATATCCATTGTTTATTTTTTATTTATATAGAGATACTATATCTCAGTATGTGTTCTAATTCTGGAAATATATGAATTTTTCAAATAGCTATCTATATAGATATATATTTGGTGTTTTCAAAATATTTTTCAAATATATATAATATTTCCATAGTATTCATTTATTTAATGAAACAGATAACTAGCAATGCTTATAACGTGAAATACCACAATTGACAATACGAACTAATGATAGAGGTTTTAAATCAGGTGAAGATATTTTCCCAAAAATAAGTTTACATTTGAGATTTCCCCTTAACAAAACTAATCAGAACATCCCCCCCCCCTTATAAAAATGATTACATCACAGTATATATATATGTACATCAATCATATATATGTTTTTTTATTGTTGTTATTCATAATTTTGTCACTATCTTTTAAGAAGGTGGATATATAAATAAATGGTAGCAAATTCTAAGGTAGAGATATTCCTTTAATAAGTAATTCCCTGCTTCTTAATATTAAAATGATAATTTTAACAAAATTTTAAATACTATTTTTATTTATGAATTGTTTTATTTTGAAGAAAAATTGATCTTTTGAGTATAACAATGGAGTGAACTAATTTTAAGTTATAGAAAAATTCTTTTTTTCCTCCTTATAATATAACCATCCATAAATATATTTTAATTTTATATAATCTATATAAATTGATAAAAACTAATATTTTAAATCTTTACTTATTAAATGAAAAAAAGATTTTTTTTTTGAAATTCTAATTCAATTCCTTGTAATTTGAAGAAAAACTATTTATTGATATATCGTGATATTTTTATTGAAATTTGACCATGTGGTAAAAGTCACAGATTGGCAATAATAACAAAACGTAAAACAAAAGCAATTAATTCTCTCTCTCTCTCTTGTGTATGGTAAAATAATGATTGAAATAAGCTCATTGAACACAATATAATTAAGGAAACAATAAAATATATATATATATAAAGAACGATAATGAATAAAATTTATTTTAAAAATTAGAAAAGATATGAGAGGATATATAATACTAATTTTGATATAATTGAATATTTAATGATAAAGAGAAAATACCGGCGCAATTTCAGAAGGAAAAAATAAGAGAAATACATATAAATTAAGACAATATTACAAATTTTATTACGAATTCAAATGACAATAATTTGATGAATTACAGGTAAGAATTCTTATGATCACCCTGACAATCATACCGAAGACATTTCAATTAAACCGGATAAATTCAACGCTTGTATCAATCTCAGATGTCAACTCTGGTGTCGCCTCTCTACTGATGAGGGTCCCCTTGTCAGCTGGACAGACCAAGCTTCTTGATCACCAAATCTTGATACACCATCAGCCAGAAGTTATATAAATATAACGTGATGTGAACTGGCCCATCCCTTTGATTGGATTGATAGAAATTAACATGACTCCAGCTGTGAGCTTTTTAGCCCAAACTTAATATTCTTTAAGAAATATATTTTACATATTTGTACACTAAATTTATCTAACTTTGATCATCACATATTCTGAGGTAGAAGCAATTATATATAGAGTAGAATCTAGAACTCAGATCTATTATATTTAAGGAAGGAAAACTCCTTATTTCAGTCAAATGGTTTAAATTGAAACGGAGTACCATTATGATGACATAACAACAAAACTTAAAGTTTTGAAATAACTTTAAAAAGCGTGATTAGCATTATAAGCTAGATATGAAAATAACCTTTAGAAAATTATGCCTATGAATAATTGTTTGTCAATATTGGGTAAAATTGTATTAAAAAGATCAAAGAATGGACTAAATAAAAATAATATATATTCATAACACATTCAGTTACCTTTCAAATAATTATAGTGGTTTAAACTACAAATATTTTCAAAAAAACGTTTTACAAGTTTTTAAAGTATATTGTAGGCATGGTTTCTTTTATAGTTTGAGTAGATTGAATCTAGAATTTGCAGGTTTTGCTGAGGCTCTGAAGGAATTTGGTGTCTTGGGTAGCTCTGATTAGAGCTGCTCCATTAATGGTTGATTTCATCGAAGCTGTGATGAGTTCTTTGTCATAAAAGCTCTTCTAGCGAACTTTGCTCTTTTTTATAATTGAAATCAATAAAATTCTCACAGATATAATAAAAAACTTACAAACCGCGTAAATGCCAAGAATAAAAGAGGGACTCTGTGACAATAGCGATCTTTTAACCATAAAGTCTGAATTCTAGGCTGCTGTGTGTAACAGACGTTCCAGATGGGGAGCCGTGACTTCCCTGTGTTCCAGCTCTACTAACGGCGTTGTTGCAGGATCTATCTAGTGTTAGACAGTAGCTATTGACAGCGGGGCGGGTTTTAGAGCTTACACTCCTGTGATGATCATAGCAGGGGCTGTGGTCATTTACCATTCCACGTTGGGCGGGAGGACACACTATTTTAACCCTGTGTCACATAACGTGGATTGGTACTCAACTTCTCCTCCGGCAGCTTGGCCCGCTCCACAGACCCAGGACTAGGTACTGATTACTAGTCTGCTGGTTCTGGCGCAAAACTCCGATGGGAGGCCTCGCGTGTGACGTTAAGTCCGGCTTTCAGCGTTGGCAGTGTCAGCAGTTCTGTCTTCGGTCTCTAGTCCGCTCCATTCCACTTTGTTGTCCAATAGTGAACTCAACGAGTTCATCGAGTTGTCGGAATTGGGAAGTTGGGTTCAGAGGTGTGTAGCAATACATGACGGTGTGAGATAGTATAGTCTACCTCTAACCCCCTCTGTGTTATGTATCTAGATATCACGGGGAGCCCTCACCGTGTCTAGTTAACATTTAGGTAAATGTCTTTCTTTAAGCTCCCTCCTTAGGTCACCGAGTCCCTTCTTTATAACTTGGCATTCTCGCGGTATCAAATATATTTTAAGTTATGTATATCAATAATCCTCCCCTTATATATATTTAAGCATTTCTCACAACTTGAAAATAAATTTTAGAATATATTTGTAAAACTCTTTTGTGGGAACTAAAAGCTAAATGGCAATGGCAGAGGAAAGTATCTTTCCATCTCTGTTACTCATATGGTCTCTAAAGAGTAGTTCAGGTGGGATCTGGCTCCATGTTAGATGGGCGAAGCTACGACTCTGGCCCAGCTGATGGACCAATGGGACTAGAAGCTGGCTGTGGTACCCGGGAAGGTGGAAACTTATGTAACCTATACATGAGCTTTCTCGATGAAGCATGATAGTGGTGTGGCCACAATAATGTTATATATGTATAGATCACAACAAAATGGTCTTTAAGGTAATCGACATGGGGTATAAATGAGTGAAACAAGGAGGACCATAAAGTGGTTGTTGAAGGTAAATAGTGCAATTACTAAATATGTTATACCTTAAGTATAAAATGGTATCAATATACTTATAATGTGTTCTATACTATAATTAAAACTAGAGAAAATGTGATAAAATAAAAGGTAATCCTCTTTCGCAATACGTTTCTTTTATTAACTTTAACCGCGAGTTCTCGCTCTTCGACGGGCAAAAGGTGTTTCTCCAATTAGTTCCTTTTCTGGAATGGTATCTTATGTTCATATTTTAGATGAATACTTGATTTTTCTGTCATTATCATTTGATGATATAAAAAATGTCTTGATTTTTTCCAAGTTCGCGAGCTCACGATTGAAGTTAATAAAAATAACTTCTTGTGAAAGTATTTTCTTATATATATAATATTTCGTGACATGTATAATAGAAGGCTACAGCGGCACCTCTGTTTGCGAGCATAATCCGTTCCGAAGACATGTACGCTCGCAGTTCAGAGCAACATTTCTCTTTTTGAATTTTTCTCTGCCTTCTCGCAGAATAAATTCTGGGTCACTGTATCACTGTTGCTCTTTATTTATCCGTACAAGAAGCAGGTTTTACTTGTTCTAGAAGTAGGCGTTGCTTCGATAGTCTTGCGACTATTTTTGCTGCATCTATCTCTCTTAATTATTTTTTCTTCTTCAATATTGTGCAAGTCGCTGATGTTGACCGCTTGTAAAATCTCACTATATCTGCCACCCGCATACCTCGTTCGTGATTTTCAGTCATTTTCCTCTTAATCTCCATCGCAATAATATCCTTCTTTTAAAAAACCTTTATTTAACTTGCTTCCCTGTCTGTCCACAAAATTGATATGTAACATACTGAATACCTAGAAGCCTGAAATATGGTCCACTTGTCAAACTTAATGGTAATGCAAGTTGACAAAATATCAAACTTTTGGGTGATTGGGGTGGCCTGGAATGGACTGATTTTCTTTCATATTTTGCGATCAATTTTAACATACTAACAGAGCACTTAGAATTCTGACATTTGGTACACATGTTCAAACCTGTCCCGTTCCCGAATTCCCCATTAAAAGTTTGAAAATAATCTTATCCATGCAATGTGAAAAAAAAAACAGCACAAAAGTGAAATTGTACTGCGATCAGGTGGATAAATTGAGAAAAAAGCATTTTTTAAAACTTGTCCCTGAAAGCCTGATGTTTTAACTAGAGTATATATATATGTTAAACTGGAAGCTATTTACACAATTACTTGCAATTACATACAGTCGAGGAGGCTATGAGCGATGTGTTCGAAAGGATGCAATTTGTCCACCAATAAAAGACACACGACATCCTGCCATCAACTCTATTTATTTAAGATCTATCGAGTGATTATTCCCCGTACATTGTTCCATATCTACCATCTCTTTCTCCTCCGCGAAGAACTTACTTCCATATATATAATTTTACACAGGTGAGCGTACAAAAGATGTCGCAAACTACCCCGGGTTAAAAATGCCTCCCACGCCGGGAATCGAACCAATATCTACTCCCAAAATACTTAACGAAATACTTCCTGTTTTTAAGTTTCGCACGCGAAGTAATCTTGTCCGTTTTATCCAATATATTGCCGTATGACACTGCTATTCTTCAATGTGACAGGGAATGATATGTTCTCACCACCAGACTCTTCTAATTTTAGGGTAAAAAGATCAACCGTTGATTTACACTCATGGACAAAACTTAAAGAAGTTGTACCATTTAGCATTTATATCGGTGTTCAGACAACAATAACGTTGAAAGATATTTGATACACAGTGACCCCTTTATTGAAGACACAAGAGAAAACAAAGTGTGAACAAAATTTCCTTTATCTCTTAAAAAAAAAAAAAAAACAGAAGATCGACATCAAAGAGTTTCCACTTCCTTAAGTTTAGTCCATGAGAAAAGGTAAATGGCCAAAAAATTTCAATTTCCAAATGTTTATAGGGCACGTAAACACACACATTTGTTAAAAATGACTTTAGGTCTATCTAAAAAAGACTCATTGTCAAGTGCCACCCTATGAAGATAACGCCAAGGTAAAACGGCAGGGAAGAGAATAGAATAAAAAAGGTATGGGGGGGGTTTAAGTACGTCTAAAAAATACTCCCCACGTCCAAGCGTTCCATCATCTTACATCTTTGGTAATATGATTAGGATCTCTTGGTGGTTTTATCTCTTCTATTCTTTGTTGAAAGTGAGATAACAACCCTGGTTTCCTGGGTTATAGGCACGTGGAAGTCGCGCTGATTGGTTGGCTGACAACAGCCTTACGACAACCTTGTTGTTTTTTTTTAATCCTAACTCAAAATTTGATAAAGTTGTAAAATTATCAAATTGAGAATAGAGTTTGTAAAAGATAGAACACATTTTTATAAAATAAGAAAAAGACAACATGCTAGTATGTAAGAAGAAACAGTTTGATACATGTTGTTTTGGATTGTTCCTGGAGAAAGAGAGAAGAAGAAGGTTTCAAATGATCACGAATGGTCAGCCAATTTGTCAAACAAGACAACTGGTCAATAGCCGAGGATTTCGACCATTGTCAAAAAGAACAGTTATAGACAGAACACAAAATAAGTAGTAACAAAGGGCAAAAACCTTTTGATCGAATATATCCACTCTTTCTTTCTTGTACAAAATGATTATCATATCTAAAATCGTTGTATTTTTAGCATTGCAATAATACTGATCATCAGTTTTTTTTATGTACCTAGAGTATCAATCCAAGAAAAAGGAAAACATTTGCTAGAGAATTTTCTTTGTAGAAATTTAGTAGAGTAATCTTATTTTGTCAGAAAAATATACACATTTTTATGTGAGGCTTTTATAATTTTTTATTTCAAAAACGCGATAAATGTAAAATTAAAATATGAAATGTATATATAGAGAGTGTTACATCGGTTATTTTTATCTTTGTAACGACTTCCCTAACAGGATATAGAAGCTGCCCCCGTACATCGGCCGGAACCATAGGATATAGGTTGGTTTTTTTAGGAATTGGTTAAATCTGGTTTCATGACCAAATACATTTTAAAATCTATTTGTAAATAGAGAGCAATCTATATACGTAAATCTTTTAATTAAAATGATCTAAATATTTAAATTAATTTGACCAACGAAGAGTATCAAAATTAAACGTTCAAGTGTTGTTTTTTTTTTTTTAAAGAAAGTTAGACCAATTGTAAAATTATTATTTAAATATAATGAAGCAGCGCATTTCCTTTGATCATACAGCTGAATGGTTTTGACGGCTGGGCGCCATCTAGAGGAATAAATAACAACTGATCGTTGATTTGATTTTCTTTTCGGTAACTGTGGTCAAATACTTCTTGTGTGGGAATTAGCAAGCAACACGTTTCAAGTTGTTGACCTTAGTCAGTCTGGTGCCTGTTGTACGTTAGGGACCCACCAAGGTGGGTGTTGGGTTTTATTTTTTACAGAAAGTGGTATTTAAGATCAAATATGTGTAATAATACCCTAAAATATGTTTTCAAAGAGGTTTAAATATATTTGAAGCTGATGTGAATGGTAACCTATTGTAAGAACGTCTACAAATTATGCAACTAGACGTTGCATAAACATTATGTCTCAAACTTCCATCGAATTTCCCCAATGGTGGCAATCAAATAAGCATACATATTTTAAATTTATTATTTGGAGTTGAGTGATTTGGGTCTAATTTTTTCCAAATGAAAAAGTTGAATCTAGATAGCGAATATGCGTTTGTAAGATAACAGCAATGGCAGATTTCAAACTAAATTGTTCCTGTTTGTGTATGTGTGTGTTGCGTATATATATTACCAATATTATATATAAATGTGGTTACAAAAAGAGATAAATGTATTTATATATACCCTTACTTTCTCTATAATCCTTTATATCTACTATATCTAGAGAGTGTATATCTATAATGTCCTAATAAAGAAGGGAGAAACAAACAAAGAGGTGGCGACTCTGTGATTTATTAGCCCCAAGTTATCATCTAGTGGAGCAAGGGAACGACAACAATATTGCTCCAAGATTTTATCGAGAGATTTTGGCTTTTCTGATTGTGAGGTCATTATGAAGCTCTTTTTATTTTAATGGGGTTCGTGCCTAGCATCCGCAGGCAGCGGCGCTAGTCTTTCCAGGAAATCCTTTCTGTGCATTGTTTATCCCGGCGGCGTCGTTATGCATATGATTGACCTTGGCTATTGTGGAACCTCCACTATTCAATGGCGGGCGGCCGGCCATCTTGACCAACTCATCAGTTCCAATTTAGCTCGTACCAGGAAATGGACGTGTACATCTAGGTCGAGTTTTCATAAAGTTTATAGTTGCACTTGATGATTGATGGCCTTTCAGTTTGTTTGTTTAACTGCTAGGAGTTAGTGAACAACGTTGTTTGATATAGAATTTGTTTTGGTAAAATACCCTTTTGGAAGTGTACATCTAGGTCGAGTTTTCTTATAGTTTATAGTTGCACTAGATGATTGATGGCTTTCAGTTTGTTTAACTTCTATAAGTTAATGAACAACATTGTTTGACGTAGAATTTGTGCTGGTGTGCGGAATACCCTTTTATTTTGGTATTCTTTTATATTTTTTAATCAGATTGTTAAACCTTTTGAGAAATAAACGATAAAAATTAACAATTATTTCTTTTTTAGTTAAAAGCTCTAGTTTACGGACACGTAATGGTTTCTATAGGTCTATATATATGAAAATATATAATTATATCTTTTTTTTTTGCATATACAAATATCTCATAGTTTCTCTTTTCAGAGTAACAACAGAGAGATAGGGAGGAAGAGGATATGAGGATTCGAAGGATGGTTGTAGCTGGTTGAAGCTCTACATGTACAGAATGGACCATCTCTGAACACCATCAATAACCGTATTATCGAAACAGAACTCCGTAGTCGCCGGCCTTTATTAAGAACCCCACTTTCTGCCAGACACAGAAGTGACAGGCTCAGCTGGTGTGAAGAGAGACTCCCTTATAACGAGCCTAAAATAACCCCCATTTTTATTTTATAATACAGTGAACCATGGCTATAGTGAACTAAAGGTTCTGTTGGGGTTCACTATAGCGAGGTTTTACTGTATTTACATATGTTATATACATAAGTCTTTATTTAGACCTATCGTCTTTATATAAGATTCATGAGCCGAAAAACAGGATGGATCTCAAATAATAATTCTGATAGTAAAACTCGCCATAAAATAAGCTTTTCGCATTTAAGACCAAATAGGATTTAAAAGAAAAAGACGTTAAAGTTCCAAAATCGTTCTTATTTTTTTTTAACGATTGTATTTTAGACTCTAAACTTTACTACTGGATACATAGTACTCGTACATGAACTAATGAGAAGAAGAAAAAAATAATTGAGAAGAGCTCTTTTGAAGCGTGGAACTAGAGAAAGCTACTCAGAGTGCCATGGACAGATAAAAGAGGATAAATATTTCAATTCTAAATTAAATTAATTATGGTATATTTTTCGAATTCCAAATATTTAAACAAAGACTGACTGACTTCCGAGACATAATAAGAGCAAAAGAAATGAAAAAATGTTGATGTTGGGAAAATTAAAGGAAGAAGAAATAGAGGAAGACTTGCAATGAGCTGGCTAGGGGTCAAGGGAGCTACCGGAAGATATGAGCTGAGAGTGATGGTCACTGACAGATCAAATTGGGGAATATTTGTCCATATAGTCAGCGACTTGAAGCACACAAACAACATGAACCAATGGCACACACCATATTGTCATCTCATCACCGTGTTCGTGGAAATTGGCGATGACTGATGAGACCGACCTTTATATCGGCAAGGTCACCTGGCGGCGATTATGATGATGAAAACATCGGATTTAAGACCAAATCGGATTTAGGATTGGAAATTTCCGGTGGAGCTTCTCGGTCTTAAATCAATAATCGATGACGGTACCTCAATTTTAAAATTAATATTGTAATAAATTAATGGATGAATGAGAAAATGTTTCTCTTCTTTCTTTCTTAACACATAGCAAGATGTATATATGTTCGAAGATAAAATAGAAATTCTACCATAGAGAGAGAGAGAGAGTTCGCCTATATATTGCTATGTGCTTTCAGCAAATGTGTGTAATGTGAAATATTACACATTGTACCATGTGTTTCCCCTACCATAATTACATACAATTAGACCTGACCCAACTTCTAGGTAATGGTGTCATTGTAACAGTAAACATATTGCAATCATTAAAGTAAATGATTTACATTTATCTCTATGAATTCTATATCGTAGAAAAATGGTTTGTGTGATTATGAAAGGATATAACACATAGCGTGTATTTCCTCTCTCTCTATTGAGAAATACTTTTAAAATATATTTTCAATTTTTAAAAAATGTAATCGCGTGTGTTTCAAATGTATAGATCTGTGATTTTATCAGAGTGTATGTAAATATTATAGAAAGGGTTGGTGGAGGAATACACCCCCCCACAAACTGTCGTTTTTTTAAACGATCTGAGATCGAATCCCGCATTTGACACTTTTTTTTTTTTTTATAAAGAAAAATTTGCCTCATTGACTCCCGATTCTTGCAAAAGTCTAACCCCACCAGTGAATGCAAGTAACCAAACAGGGGCTTTAGAACGTTGTAAGTGTAAAATTCGAACTGATTTCTACATGTATAGACATACAATAGAATCAGTCGCTAACTCTAATTAAATACTGGGTTGTGGCTTTGTCCCCGATATCCAATTCTTCTAGTTCACAGAGAGGGCCGATAAATGGCGTATTTTTTTACATCTATTTTAATGGAAAGGTGACCTTTTATTAGGATTAATTCACAAGGCTAAATTCCCATCTATATTTTTCGAACCATCCCTACTCTCTGCAAAAAATATTTTATAAAGTTTCCCCCATATCAAATTTATCAAAAATGTAACGTATAGTTGGTACCAAAGCTCTATAATATATCCTACCAGGATATTATGAAAATTGAAATGCTCCGACTAAAATCGAAGAGAATTTCATTTTGGTATATATGAAACCATAGTTTGATGTTTACATTTATAAAGGAGCAGGTTCCACACATCAACATTGGAAATCAAATTTTACAAAAGACAAGAGGTCACTAGGGCAACAATACATTCCAAAAGGACGTTGAATCCTTCGGCAGAAACTCTGGTGAGACTCTCTCCACAACCTAAACCGTTATTTTATACCATCTGGTAACTTGGAACGATATATCGTACGCCATAACCCCCAGAGAAGTAACTTTACTGAACTAGGATGTCAATCCAACCGTTCATGATCCTGAATCTCGAGTTTACAGAAGTCGCCACTTACTCTCTATAAGAAAGTTTATATAAATTCTCCACCAGCTGAACGCCATTCACCGAACTTTAAAAAAAAAATGGACGAAATATATAGTTTCTTTCCACTAAAACTAAATACTAAAAAAAACTTTCCCCTAAATACACCGAAACCTTTGTTATTCCATTTAAGGAACAAATTGGAAAGTATTTAGAAAATCAAAAAGTCTATTGAAAACTTTCTTAATATATATTACACCAGCAGTTTTTTTTTACACGTAGAGACACTTGTTTTAGCTAACATCTCTTCCAAAGATACTAACTAGGTGGTTATATACCAAAAGTTTTCTTTCATTAGACGCGCACCAATTTTAACCATATTGCTAATGATAACGAAATATTAAACTTCAATAAGAACTGGAGCCGTAGTTCCATTCGTATAAATGGGCAATCGGCAGGTAGAAAGCTAGTTAAACGACTAGATACATTCATTCATAGATTAAGTTCAATTCCGAAACATGAACTTTTCATTTTCGCGTGGACATCCATTATTTAAAGTCCTAAGACATTGCGTGAAATTATTTTGTCCGTTTGTTCTCTTCAAATGACAAAGTTACATAGCTTATATCCTAACATACTTAATAATTTATATTGGAACTATCATCAAACATTTTATAAATGATAAAAATTACTTATTTTGACAAATTGATACTATATATTAATATATAACTGACTTGATAACATTATAACGAGAACAAAGAAAATATATTCGAGGAAGTTCAACATAAAATTGGTGTTTTTAATTGTGTGTTTAAAATGTAATACGATTTTGAATCTAAACAGAAATTACAAAAACAAACAAGATAATCTAAATAAGTTACCAATATTTGACGTACCTGATGACAGCTGGGATGTTAGCAATGTTCCCAAAACGTCACATACATATTTCTGATTCCTATTTACATACTCTGAATTGTGTTGAAGCTGGAGGTTGCTTGGTCGGCACACATCAATAACCTAGGCTACACAGAGGCGCGCCTCTATTTTTATTATTACAATAGCATAAAGATGCGTTTTAAAATTATTTTTTCACTTTTTAATTTTATAGGGGGTTGGTGGAGGAGTGATTAAAAGTCGTCTATTTTCGGCGGCCAGGATCGAATCCCGCACATTAAGCACTTGTTTATAAAAGAAAAATGTCTTAAAAGTCTCCGATTCTTGAAAAATTCCAACCTAACCAGTAAATACGAGTAACCAAACGGATCCCTGGAACATTTATAAGTTCAAAAGTCGAATTACTTTCTACATGTGTAAACATGTGGTGCACTTAGAATGAAATCAGTCACTAACTACCCACCATGATTATCATAGCCTGTACTTAAGATAAGTAAACCTATTTACTTGTAAAATTAGGTTTGAAATATAAGATGTTAGTTTCTACCTGGTTTATTTTATTCTTTTCGTTATCATGCCAAAAACAAACAAACTTGGGTGATCAACCCTCACGAAACATACAAATATTTAGAGTTGAATTCTTAATCGTACACAAAAGTATTGTTTTTTTTTTCCGGAAGCACCATCCCTCACACACACATAAAGGTTTTTTCAATATAAATAAACTAGTATAATTAGCGAGAGTACATGTTTTTCCAATTTTTTAGAGATACATACTCTCTTAGAGCCAACATTAACTTGTGGTGAAAACTATAATGAGATGGAAAAAAAACCTCTCTGTGTACAGAAAGATGAAAAGTTAAACGAGAGAAATGATAATAAGCTTTATATGAAATTTGGAATAGAGTGGCATGTACAAGGAAATGCTTTACAAGAAAGTCATAAAAAGTTATACAAGAGAAATAGATGTAGATATAAGAAATGTTTGGGATAACTAAACTCATGGACAAAACTTAAGGAAATGGAAAGTATTTGATGTCGTCGGTCGTATTTTTTTTTTCTTTTTTTTTTTAAGGAGACAGAGGCAATTTTGGTCACACTTGGTTATCTCGTTTGTCTTCAATAAAAGTCACTGTGTATCAAATTCAAATATATTGTATTCTTGTATCTTTCAGAGTTATTATCTGAATCCGACTACATGTTAAAAGGTAAAACTTCCTTAAGTGTTATCCATGAGTGTATATCTAGACAGGAAAATGTCAAGAAGTAGTTATACAAGAAAGGTATCATCTAGTGCCATCTTTGATGTCGCCCTCATGGAACATCACTCCTCGCTATTCTGAGATATTTCCTTCATACAAGGAACAATTCTACTAAATTATAGAACCTATTCTTTGTTCTAATCTCCCTTCAATCTTCAAGGTATCAATCCTGTACACGGTTGATAGACGATCTCACGATACAGAGCTCTAAAAAGCGGCCTGGTAGATTAAATTATCAAAACCATTTGGAGGGTTCACCACTGATGAGCCAGGCCTTTCCAATATACAGTAAGGACAGTAGGAAGTTTATTTTATTTGAAAAATAAAAAAAATCGTGTTTGATAGTTTCATTTCGTTTAGAATGATATAAAATTGTTTTTTTTTTTAAAGGAAACTATTGCTCACATAAAATGGTTTTGCGCGCTATTGCGAAGGTTGAAGTCGGTTAATGCAATATGTTTGGTTTGTAAAACGACATTTGAAAACTATCCCGCATGTGTTTTTTTCAACAATAAATCAAAGTTTATTTCAAGGAGAAATAAGATTATTTCCAACCTTTGGGATGAGGTATGAAAGGGTGAATTGTGAAGAGTAATAATAAACGGAAAAATAAAAGTATCCAGGGATGGGAATCGAACCCACAGTATCCCGCTTACCGGGCAGATGACAGGTCCACTAGGCTACCCTGGACCCCAAAAGTTGAAAATAATCGTTATTTCTTCTTGAAATAAATTTTGATTTTTCGTTGAAAAGAAACACATGCGGGATAGTTTTCAAATGTCGTTTTTTCAATCAAAAGCCGCATTATATTGTATTGTACTATAAATGTTTGGTTTAATACTCTGGGTATGATATTGTTTGGTTACAAAAATATAACTAATTAAGCTTTAAAATAGCATATAATTCCTATCTGTGAATATTGTTGGACACCAGCTCCGCCACTCAAGTATAACACGTGACCGGAAGGATGACGTCGCCCCCCCCCCCCCCTCCCGCTCCTACTGACTGTAAAAGTTTAGCCTAACGACGCTGTTGTTTTGTTTACCTTCTACGGAGGATGTAACCTCTTTGTTTCCTCTCTTTCCCTTTTTAATCTTTATATAACCTATGCTTTAATAAATTAGTTAGTGCAAGGCTCTTGTCCTAAGTGTAACCAAGTACCTTGTCTACAACCCTACAAGAAATATATCATTAGTGCTTCCATATACATTATATATATGTTACTGTTGTGTTAGAGCGTCCATCAAGTCGACTTCTGGTAACTATATGGACAAATATTCTCCAATTTGATCTGTTAGTGACCATTACTCATAGCCTATCTAGTGATCTCCGGTAACCTTCTTATTATTATTGAAAGAAAAAAAAAACATACTATAGGCTCTCTTTAAAAACTTTATATATATTTTTTTAAATGTCGAATATTCGCGATACACAGATGGTTAAAATTAAAATTAGAAACTATTTAAAGTATTTGTTACTTTTTTTCAAATAAAACAATTTCCTACTGACCTTTCTGCAACGTGAATAATATTGGGGGAGGGCCTGACTGAAAGGATAAGTAAATAAACGTGTGTGATAAGTATTTTCAAATTTGAAATATAGATGTTGCGCGCTTTTAATAGATAATTTATTATTTAAACGTTTATTTTAAAGCTTTAGTGAATCCCTCTTTTACATTTAAATTTTTATATGAGGTAGATCTTTTTATTATTATAATTTATATATGCAAGAGTGTATGTGTGTAAACTTAGTACACATGTTAGTCTCAGTGGGGTTGAGAGCTGCTCGCTTTCAACAGCTCTGCTTTATTGAACCCATCAAGAAACAAACCGGCTACTTGGTGAACTGGTCCACCAAGGTTACCAAGATAGACTCCTAAACTACAGGCCAGTCCAGATAGTTGGCGATCTCCAGGAACATGGATTACCTTCATTTTACTACAACTACACATGGTTGGTTTGGGATTGACGATAATGTAAGTACATCACATGTCTACACGGGTAGAGGCAGTTCCTTTTTTAAAATTTCAAGATGCCTTAACCTTTTTTTTTACTCTCACTCACTATTGTGAAGTTGAACTTATGCAGGAAGAAAAGACCAATAGAAGAACTTATTAGTTTAAAAAGAAAATTGCGTTCAAAGAGGGTTTATCTAGAAAGAGTTGTGGTTGACATTGATCATTTATATGCTAATTAGCTAGACAATTCTAATGGACAAAACTAAAGCTAATTAACTATCCAATTATAAGTACACTCATGGAGAAAACTTAAGGAAGTTGTACCTTTTAGCGTGCATATCGGGATGACTAAGTGTGAGCAAAATTGCCTCTATCTCCTTAAATAAAAACTGATGACCGGCGACATCAAAATACGAAACTTCCTTACGTTTTGTCTCCGTGATTTTAAATAACTGAATTAATAAAATTATGAAGGATTAAACGAGTGAACGGGGAATAGGGAAGATGATTGGATGAGAAGCTATGTAGAAATAAAGAGAAGAATTCAAGGTGGAGAGGCATGACGCCGTGGAAATCAGAACCTACTCAAAAGTAGAGAAACTGATGAAGAAAGGTCAATAATAAGGAAGATGTTTCTAAACCCCAGTAGATATAATTTAGTAGATCCTTCAATCTCATCAGATGGGCACCAAGGAGAGGTGCGCATAAATCTGGAAGGTCATTTATCTGGTAGAAGGGAGGTAGATCCGTAAATTGAGACATCTCTACTAATCTTACAGAACACCTGGCCTCAAGAAAAATTACCGCAGAAATCTCTTTCTGACCATTGTAGATATGTCGTTTGGGTACATTTAAGTTGAAATTGAGCCGTTGTTCTAATTGGCGGAAACAATCTGCGTATAGCTTGATTTTTGAAAAATCTCTAAAATCGACATGTAAAGAATGTATTGTTCTTTTAGTTAGCTATGAAAAGATACGTAACTCTATAAAACTACGTGCAAGTACTCTCATCTCTCACACACTTAATAATTACTTTTAAAATACATTTGTTATAAATGCATCAAGGCGATATGCGATCTTTTAGCACAGAGCGCGCAAAAGCAGATCACCACATAAACCACAGCACAAATTTTGGCATATTCGAAAAAAAAAGCCATTACACAATGGTCTTGAGCTACCGCCCTTATGAGTACAGGAACGACTCCGACTTTAAAAACTTCTTTCGGGAATAGTTATGAAATGATCGAATTTGACAAGAGGTTTTTCAGCTGGTGAAATGTTAAGATTGGTCTAAGACCGTAATATACCTTTCTAGAAGAGATAAGTGTTTTTTTCGCGCATGAATACCATTTTCCTGCATCTAAAAATACAAAATTGTGTAAATATTCTTAGCCAGTTAGTCAGAATAGATTTATCTTGATGTATGAATGTGAACATAAAATTAGTATAAACTGACAAGATATTCTTGTTATTTCTTTTGCAAACTGTGTTCAGCAAACAATGATATTGAGTAGCTAGAGAATGAACAAGGTAGGCACTTACAAATATCTTTCCTAAAAATAGTCAATAATTTACCTAAATTTTTTTATTTTTATTTGAAAATAACAATTTGCCATTGAAATTTATAAATTATAAAACCAACAGTTCAATATTGGCAATGCATCAACAATATCTTACATCTCAACAGACCTTCACCCACAGTTATCTAGAAAAGATTTGATTGCGAGCAAGAATCAGGTTTCCAGAGGTTGGTAGAATTTATTTATCATATATACATGTATTGATAACAAACATTGAAATCTGACCAAATAATTCATCGTAGCATCCAAACTCATCAATCGAAATATTCGTGAAGTGACGTAGATGTCAACGTAATGTAGAAACACATTGCGTGAGGTTTTTTAATTTATATAAGGAATACAAATTTAAATATATTCACCAACTAAAAAAAAAAATACATATTTTGATACAGTGTTGAGAAACGGCAAAGACTTGTGCATAGATTCAGGAAAGATGCAGAGCAGAATACATATGAATATCGAGGAATTTCCGCCACGCTCAGGAAAAAAAAAAAACGCGACCATCCGTGGTAGGTCGCGAAATGGTCGTGACTCGGTCCCATCCGTCAAGTCCGGGACCTGTATAGCTCGCTACATTTGTGATCCAAGTACGGTCCTTCATTGTAGATGGCATTTGCATAGTAGAATAGAGTTGGTTTCTCTAAATGTGAAAGGCATTATACCGAAAACTTTACAAAATGATTTTTTTTCCAAGGGGATAATAATCTAGGTGTATACGGCACTTTTAGAGCTATCAATTTGAAGAATTTGTGGAATAGTGGTGTATACTGTCAATTTTAGTCAACTAGAACACAGGATCGATTTCCTCATATTGAGAAGTTTTTTTATTATAAAAATAGTAGATGAATAGGTAACCAAACAGCCCAAGAGTGTAAAATATCTATATTATAGTGTCCTCATTGATAGTGATAACATAAATGGTGATATTTGACCATGTAAAAGTTCTCGCCGATATTTTCTATATATCACTGCCCTGTATATGGCATATAATCAAACTTTTACTGTGTGTGTGTGAAATCTGGTATATTGTCTAATTTAGCTTCGATTTGTGCGTAGTAGCGATTCTCTATGTGTGATTAATAAAGTGATTATTTTCGTTTTTGTGTGTGAAGAAACCCGATATTTGTACTTACAAATATCAATATTTGTACATGTTCAAAATTTTTAAAAATTTCACCTTTCCTTGTTCCCACGTCTTCCAGCTCGTAGATGCAGGCATACGAGGATCTGAACAAACAAGATGAATTGATCACATGTTAAAGAGAAACAATTTATTTTCAAAAAGATATGTTTACTATGATTCTTTAATAGAGGTTAAGTAGTTTTATGGCACACATTGCTGATTTTAAACAGCTTCGATCTCGGATTGAACCCGGTATTGTTCGAAAAATGTTGTTTCAATGACCAAATTGGAACGATACACAAGTTCAACAACACGAGGGAGTGCAAGTAACCGAACTGAAATCTGGCACCACACTTGTAAGTGAAATGTCGAACTGCTTTCTACATTTGTAGACATGTGGCGTACTTACAGTAAAAGTAGTAGTAGACCTACCATATCTTCTATATATAAGGTTATAACGCGCCACCTACATATACACTCATGGAAAAACTCAAGGAAGTGGAAGTGGTCATCTCTGGTCGTCTGTTTTTTTTTTTTTTTTAAGAAGAAGACAAAGACAATTTTGTTCATACTTGGTTTTCTCGTGTGTCTTCAATAAAGGTCACTGTAATATCTTTAAGAGTTATTGTCTGAATCCCGATATATATGTTAAAAGATAAAATTTTCTTTTGTCCAAGGGTGTATAAATATACGAAATAAAACCAATAAGCACGAGAATGTTTCTTTTCGAAATAAAGCCAATTAGATGGCCTTATTTCTCATAACATGTATGTCCATGATTATCATCATGGATGTACACTACACTAAAGGTTGATTTAACTTTTACTGTGATATTTGGCCAACCCATCCTCTTGATAAGTCAAGGAAAGCCAACTACGATCGCGTTTCGGACCTCGTCAGCGTGGTACCAAATATTTGGTCCTATAGGCTTCATATATTAGGGTATATATAAGAATCCTATCGAGGACAAAATTTGGAAACTATATTTAATATAAAATTGGAATCGTTATATATGGCCAAACTCTGAATCGTCTGCAACACGTTTCGTTATTCGGCTAAAGTCGTCGAACTGCTACCTTTCGACAATAAATTTTTTAAAAGGTTATCAGCCATCAATTATTTTGCAGCAAGCATGTGTGTGCGTGAATTACTTTCACAATATCAAACATATCACTCAAAGACAGATTTGTTCCAGCTGCATTGTATAGAAATCAATCTAAGATATAGGATATATTTAAACAAATCTCTAACCCCCATGTTAATTATAATTTTACATTTAAGATCAATAAAATTTAAAACGATTGAAAAATTTGTAGAATACTTATAAAAGGAATTGCCATAACTTTCGAGAAGATATCTTTGCAATAGTTCAGATTTGAGTGAGGTCGAAAATTATCATAAATTGTTTCTGGTTTTGTTTTTCAATTGCTATTTTTTTTCTGATATCATAACCTATATCATAACGTCTGTTATTAGTTGTCTTAAAGGTAGTTAGAATTCTTGCATTTAATTGGTTTATCTGGAATGTCTCTTTTTTCCCCCCTGATGTGAAAGCCATTGTTTTAGTTTTATTGACGTTGATTTTGAATTCGTTATTTTCAGCTCTTAGATTATTATTCTATGTTTCAGAATAAGATTTTGGACTCCCAGATACTAAAACCTTGATCATATTCAGATTGATGCAAATAATTGTTCTTCCGCCTAGATTTTCAGTCCCAGGATTCACTTAACCATGACGATCCTTTCTGCAAAACATTGAAGAATTCTGAAGATCGAAGACAGTCAAATAGAAACCATGGAGATCTAATATAAAACACCATACCACGGAATACTGCCCCCGATGGGTATATTCGCTGTAAGGCGACGATGATTGGACAGAGAGTTCTGTAGGTGAATTTTATGTATAGAAAGGTCTCCTCTCCCGTCAAAAATAGACGCAAAAACTAGGCGCCATCTTTCGACAATCTCGGAAAATTATCGAAAGAAATAAAATGCAAATAGATTTAATAAGTACCTTCGTTCATACATAAGCATTTTTTAAAAAAACAAACCAGACAAAAGTGAATCCATTATATAAAGCAAAATATCGCACACCCGAGCAAATCAAGTCTTATCCTTCAGGTTGAAGAAATATGGAATTTCAAACCTTTTTTGACACAAGCCAACATTATCCGAAACCCCATAATCAAACCAACCAGGAGGATATATATAATATAATAGTTTATTGAGTCGAATGATAACTATATAGATTTCGGATATAAAATTTGTTAGACACTCTTTGCCAGCCAAATATCTCTTTGACAAATTATAAATATTTCATAAATTCTATCGAAGGCCATTATCCTGAAACTACAGTCTCTAAATGGGCGTTATGGATTTGCGAAAGTTGGTGTTATAGATTGTATCCGACCTGAGTTTTCTAGTTTATACAAAGACGTTCTATAGATGGCCCATAATCTATGGATCTATTTTGATGGGAAACGTGACCTTTATAGATATATCTCTAGTAGCTAGAAATTTAAAGTTTTTGGTTGTATGAATACCGTTTGCTAAATATGGAATTTGATTTTGTTCAATGTTCATGACAATTCTCGCCTATATCTGCAAACAACTAGATATCTACCTCATCGCCCTTCCAAAAAAAAAAAGAGATCCTGAAGAAAAGATAAAATGAGAACATAAATCAAAGGACAAGAAACAGAAATCTCTGCAAGAATAGAATTTGAGGAATACAATAATAATTAACCTTAACGCTCAACCGAGAACCTGGCTTCTGAAAAGGATTTCTCTCTTTGAAAAGAAAACGCTCCATAAAATTCGTCAGTTATTCGTCGATAAATATTGATAAATAAGATTAAAATGAAATTCTCCTAGGACAATATTAAGAGTATCTCCCTTTCTAGAAATTGGCCATGAAAAGAGAAACCTGAAAAGACAGTGATTCAGTGTGGAATATGATAATTATTCTTCTTTAGTAGGCGAGTTAAGAAAAATATCAGAAGAAAAGAGAAAAGGAAAAAGAAGAAGAAGAAAAAAAAAAGAATAAAATTACAAGGACAACATTTAAAGATATCCTTCCATCCTATTAAAGGATTTACCTTTGAAATGAATTCTAACAAAGATAATATTTAAAGTGAAATGGGATGATAACTTTCATCGCTCTGAGAAAAGAGATGAAAAAATAAAGAATCTGAGAAACAAAGAAATGAGAAAAAATTCCATGATATCATAAAACAAGGATCCCCTTCCACCCTATCAAGAGCATGTCTCTTGAAAATATTTTGTACATCGTCACCTCCAGAGAGCTCTTGGCCCTCTCTAGACCAGCTACTATTACAATACAGATAATCCCGGCGGTGGCAATGGTAAACCAAAGGATACAAAGATAACATCCCAATAGAACTTCAACTTGAAAATTTGGGTGAAGTAGTTCAATTAAGAAAGAAAAAAATATATAAAACTCTGAAATTATACTTTGAAAGAAAAGGACTGGATTTAAACTAAGTGAAAAAGTAAACACTAATAAGGGAAATTAAGCTTAGTAGGACACAGATTAATTCAATAAAACCTGTTTAAACATATACAAAAATAAACAGAACAAGTAGGTTTAGGAATTCACAGAGAGCAGGGAAGTTAAGAAGCATGAATGATATTTTACATCAATTTTTGAGCTTGTTCAGTTTTCTGCAATTAAAAGAAGACATTTTCGACTGTCTCGATATTTTTGAAGTAGCGCTTTCATCGAATGTAGGTCTAAAGTGCATGTCCAATAGTGAATGTTGACGTGGAATCTATATTGAGCGAATTGAAATCACTGAAGGAGGAAGAATTCAGAAAGAGGTGTACACTACTGAGTCTTGTAGGAAGAGCTGGCAATACAAGCATTTTAAAGGTAAGGACATTTACACTGGCAATTTGCATATTCAAATGGATTTGTAATGTTCTATACTTCACACATGACAAAAGAGACTCAAAATATATAATTTTTGTATATTGACAAAAGCAAACATAACCCTTAATAATATCCTTATTGATACCATTTGTTTCTACATAAATATGAATCGCTCGAAATTAAAAAAAAAAATAGTTTCCTTTCCTTAAATAATTGGATTTACAATACTCAAGCAATATATTCTATATTCAAAATTATCGCTATGCATTAATCTTAAATTTAAGAGACCTAATTTTTATATAATTACATTATCTAATATGAAATTGTTCCATGCGAGATGAAGATATCACCTCTTTACTCTCTCTACCTGCAGTTAATTTTCAGTCAAATTAACTACAAAAAAGCTTGTACCTTCACTATAATGTTATATATTTTCTCATATTTATTTAGCAATACATTTGTTATTTATTTGTATGGTTGATTGGTTGACTGAATAACTCTTTTTATGATCTCCTATTGATGGATTAGCAATATTGTTATTCTTTTGTCAAGTCCACGACCTCAGGGATGTCAAGACTTTGGTCTTTTTTCTGTCCCTTCCTTCTAAAGAAAATCCGTTGTTTCTTCTTCTCTGGACCATCAGAGCTACTTTCATCTTCGAGGTTGATGACTTCGATTGTCTTCGACTTCAGCTCCAAGACCTGTTCTCGGGACATCTCGACCAGAAACTGGACTTCATCTTGATTTGAATCTTCAGTTGCTTTCTTTGGAACATCTTCTTCCGAAGATTTCAGTTCAAGTTTGACCATCTTAAGTCTTCGCTTGACATTTCTGCAAAAGTTTGCTATCTTTTCTGCTGATAGTTCAAATTCTTCTTGTGGAAAGGTTTCTCCATTGCCATTCTTGAAGTCTTGATTTCTCTTTTTGCTCTTCATCGTTCCATTTTGACTTGGAACCAAGTTATATTCAGCTTTTTTCCCCATGGTGAGATTCTTTTTCTTGTTTTATTGAATTACTAGAATAATTTGTTCGGTTTTACAGCTTGTTTCTTGCTATTTGATTAATCGTTTCAACTTTCAGTTGCTTTTTTTAATTGAACTTCGGTTATGGCATATCGCTTTGTTAAATATTCTTCATTAAAATATTTTGCTGAGATTGAAACTGTGTGGGTTATGGAGTGGGTTAAATAGTTTGTTAATGAATACCTTTAATTGTTGCTAGGCTGTTGCTATTGGTAATTACCTATAAAGTCATTTTGAAAATGGAATTTTCTATAGAAAGACTTCGCAAGGTCAGTGGTCAAAATGAAACTCTATAGATTTATATTTTTAATCTATATTTTTTTTTATGTAAAATTGTAAAGATTTTTTTTAGACGAGAAAACCCTTACCTGTATGGAGTGTGAAACTTACTAGTATTCCAATATGTTATGGAAATATAACTGATATATAATGGAAATTTTCTGGCAAATAGTGAAACCTCCCCCCAATGTATTATCCACTTTCTCCAATATAGATATCACTGAACCAATATTATCTGAAATAATTTCACTGAACAATGATTTATTTTCCCCCAATAATCTATACAAAAATGTCATCATCATTATTGAAAACCCAAGATCAGTTCATAGAAATCAAATTTCAATTCAGATTTCTAAAATTTGTAATACACACTCATGAACAAAACTTAAAGAGGTTGTATCTTTCAGCATGTATAACGGAATTCATACAATAACTCTGAAAGATATTTTATACACAGTTGCCTTTATTGAAGACACACGAGATAACCAAGTGTAAACAAAATTGTCTCTGTCTTCTTCAAAAAATCATACGACCTACGACATCAGGAAAAGAAAATTCCTAAAAGGTTTGTCCATTAGTGTATATTTTAATGGACAAAATGAGTCTATATTTCAATAAAAGTTAAAGTTATCGCAAAAACATGTAGAGTTTATTTATCGAAATTATTGCAGATTTCCGAAATATTTGCAGGTTTTATAATTTTATAGAAATACCTTTATATTTTCGCAACGCAAAATGACACAATGGCTATATTAATATAATAAAATTTTAATAAAATGGAATCTGTCTAAAATCTTCTTGCAGTGGTTACAGAATAGGATATAAACATACCTTAAGTTACTGATTTTGTGACGCATCCTTGTATCAAATTGACCCTCTATTTTATGTTCCATTTGATTTTTTAATCGGATTTTAAAAATTTGAATTATTATATTTGGGTTACACATGGAATTCTATCGATTTACCGCTTGGAACAAATTATTGTTGTCTAACTAGTCCTACATAGTCTGAAGCACCTTAGTTAAAATACGTGCCACACATAAAACACTGCGACATGCTATTGAAATGGTTACATAGCCTATAATAAAACATTCATAAAATATGTAAATATGAATTGGAGATTATTAGATCTAAGGATAACAAAAGAGAAAGGTACCTAGATCTATGGGTACACGCTTGTTCGGCGGTACAACTACTACAATTGGAATGATACAGGAAAGATTAACATGGACCCTGTAATACTTGTTCGGCGGTACAACTACTACAATTGGAATGATACAGGAAAGATTAACATGGACCCTGTAATACTTATTCGGCGGTACAACTACTACAATAGTAAGGATACAGAGAATATTAGCACGGACCCTGTGATATTTGTTCGGCGGTACAACTACTACAATAGTAAGGATACAGAGAATATTAGCACGGACCCTGTGATATTTGTTCGGCGGTACAACTACTACAATAGTAAGGATACAGAGAATATTAGCACGGACCCTGTGATACTTGTTGGGCGGTACAACTACTACAATAGTAAGGATACAGAGAATATTAGCACGGACCCTGTGATATTTGTTCGGCGGTACAACTACTACAATAGTAAGGATACAGAGAATATTAGCACGGACCCTGTGATATTTGTTCGGCGGTACAACTACTACAATAGTAAGGATACAGAGAATATTAGCACGGACCCTGTGATATTTGTTCGGCGGTACAACTACTACAATAGTAAGGATACAGAGAATATTAGCACGGACCCTGTGATACTTGTTGGGCGGTACAACTACTACAATAGTAAGGATACAGAGAATATTAGCACGGACCCTGTGATATTTGTTCGGCGGTACAACTACTACAATAGTAAGGATACAGAGAATATTAGCACGGACCCTGTGATACTTGTTGGGCGGTACAACTACTACAATAGTAAGGATACAGAGAATATTAGCACGGACCCTGTGATACTTGTTGGGCGGTACAACTACTACAATAGTAAGGATACAGAGAATATTAGCACGGACCCTGTGATATTTGTTCGGCGGTACAACTACTACAATAAGAAGGATACAGAGAATATTAGCACGGACCCTGTGATATTTGTTAGGCGGTACAACTACTACAATAGGAAGGATACAGAGAATATTAGCACGGACCCTGTGATATTTTTTAGGCGGTACACATACTACAATAGGAAGGATACAGAGAATATTAGCATGGCCCCTGTGATACCAGTTCGGCGGTACAACTACTACAATAGGAAGGATACAGAGAATATTAGCACGGACCCTGTGATATTTGTTAGGCGGTACAACTACTACAATAGGAAGGATACAGAAAAGATTAGCATGGCCCCTGTGATACCAGTTCGGCGGTACAACTACTACAATAGGAAGGATACAGAGAATATTAGCACGGACCCTGTGATATTTGTTAGGCGGTATACGAATAATTCAGAGAAACCCCTGCTCAGGACGGCACGCAAAATCTTGAAGCATTCCATATGAGAGGAAAGAAAAAATAATAATTGAGAGATTAATTCTTCTTTATCAGCCTATTTCATATATACCAATTTTGAAAGGTCAATAAATCGAGAAAAGAAGTAATCTTTCTAGATATTTTATTTTTTCCTTTTTTTTTCATACAGATCTAACTAGATACGTATCTTTTAGTGTACATAAATTATTTTGTTTGTTTTTTTACTTAACATTTGGTATAAATGATTCACCCATGTAACCATCCCTATATGTGGCTCCCCACCATGAAGACTATTCAACCAAAACCTTTGAAGACTCAAAAGAAACCATCAAGCAGCTCTTGCAAGATTAGGAAATGGCCACATCAGAACACTGAAATTCCTAACGACCTTTCGCTATTAGCCCCATTCATCCTGGAAGAAATTAACCGTAGAATTAGCCGATCCACTTTACCAGATAAACGCCTCTTTGGAAAATTCTTAAGATTTCCAGAGTTTCTTTTAAATCTCATTAAATGAAAGAATTGACGATAATCATGACCCGAAACTATAATCTTCCAGCGGACGCACTGGATATGGAAAAACTGGTGTTATAGCTTTGTCATAAATCCAAGTATGCTAGTTTGTAGAGAAGGCTAGTATTCTGGAATAAGAAATAACGATTGACCTATATTTATTCCAGTAGATTGCCATCAGCCAACTTCCAGTTGCAAAATCGGAAAATGATTTTTTTCATAAATAATTGAGATTCTGTTCATTTAGAAGGCTGTTTAAGATTCACAGAAAGAAGAAGAAGAAAAAAAGGCTCAGGAAGATGCATTCTATTAATTATTATAAAGGGGAGGGGGTGGGGGAGGCTTAGGTGGAAAGTAAAAAAAAAAAAGGGGGTCCCCCCCCCCCCCACCTTCCAGGATTGGCCCCTTCAAGGCGCCCCCTATTTATTTCATTCCATCCATCTTGGCAAGAGGTCCTTAATGAGGAGGCAGCAGTAATTGTTATATGTCGGCCAAGATCTCTTAAATTTAGAATTTGGTCAGCAGATCTTGTGTGAAGTATTAAGCAGCAAATTGGCCTATGCCTCCTCCGTACAATGGCTTTGTACACACCGAAGCTGATTTGTTCAGGGTTCAGAATGGCGTGGGAAGCTTTCCCTCCATTTTTTGTTTTGGAAAGCTGGCCATGGGAATGTCTTGACCCTGCCATGGTTATCATAGGTAACTGGAGAGATATCCTGCTTCTTCTTTTAATGACACGTCGAATCAACATTCTAGCGCCCTCTCTACTTTCCAATTAAAAGCTTTCGGGTATGGTTCTTCTTCAGAATCCATTTGTAGCTACAAATGTATTTCAAAAGGAAATGTAAATATTTTACTTTTTTTTTTTAAATATTGAAACATAGATATTTGTTAGTGAGATTATAATTAGAAATATCAAATATTTATTAACCAATGAGCTTCGTTTAAATATGCATCTTTTATTATTAACTCAGGTTACAGGCGTATGTCGCAATATACATTGGAATAGTTTTGGAAAAAAAAAATCACGCTGTCAATAGGAGAATATTGATATACTACAATATAATGCGGCTATGATTATAGAATGACGTTTAACAAGTTTTACCGCAAATGTTTCTTTTTACAGAACGAAAAATGGTAATTTTAATTATTTTAAGGAGAAATAACGACTATTCCTATCCTTAGGGATGAAGTATGAAAGGATGAATTGTGAAGAGTAATGATGAACGGAAATATAAAAGTGTCCAGTTTCTCCTTAAAATAATTAAAATTACGATTTTTCGTTCTGTAAAAAGAAGAATATGTAACTTGATTCGAGTTGATTTAATGAAATATCCCTCTTCTATTTATCTACTTCTCTCTTCCACCTCTTGCTGCAGGGAAATTTGGAATCTATCTTTGGAAATTTAGAAACAATATCACTTTCTGATCTTGCGATTGTAAGTTATTGAAGGACTGTGCCATTTATCAAAACAAATATAAAATAAGCGTTTATTTTTCTTTTATTAAAAATTTTTGGCCAATTACCTTTCCCTGATAAATAATAATCGTTTTAAATGTATTATAAGTATGACATCCAAGGGTTCGAGGTCATAGAGCCTCGATCACCTATCTAGGCAGAAAACCATGCTTGGATGGTAGAGCTTTGCAGGAAGGGGAAAACCGATTAGAAAATCAGCAAATTCAATTTTTTTATTTCAAATCTGAAAACAACACGCACAAATGATAACTCTCTCACCGTATGGATGGCGATTTTTTGCATAGGAAGGCACTGAAGGAGGGAGATACGGAGAGACTATGTGGCCCACCCTCAGTAGAGAAAGGCATGAATGAGGGAGATATGGAGAGACCATGTGGCCCACCCTCAGTAGAGGAATATACTGAAGGAGGGAGATATGGAGAGCCCATGTGGCCCACCCTTAGTAGAGGAAGGTACTGAAGGAGGAAGATATGGAGAGACCGTGTGGCCCACCCTCAGTAGAGGAAGGCACTGAAGGAGGGAGATATGGAGAGACTATGTGGCCCACCCTTTGTAGAGGAAGGCACTGAAGGAGGGAGATATGGAGAGACCATGTGGCCCACCCTCAGTAGAAGAAGGAAACTGAAGGAGGGAGATATGGAGAGACCGTGTCGCCCACCCTCAGTAGAGGAAGGCACTGTGGGAGGGAGATATGGAGAGACCGTGTGGCCCACCCTCAGTAAAGCACTGAAGGAGGGAGATATGGAGAGACCGTGTGGCCCACCCTCAGTAGAAGAAAGCACTGAAGGAGGGAGATATGGAGAGACCCTGTGGCCCACCCTCAGTAGAGGAAGGCACTGAAGGAGGGAGATATGGAGAGACCGTGTGGCCCACCCTCAGTAGAGGAAGGCACTGAAGGAGGGAGATATGGAGAGACCATGTGGCCTACCCTCAGTAAAGCATTGAAGGAGGGAGATATGGAGAGACCGTGTGGCCCACCCTCAGTAGAGGAAGGCACTGAAGGAGGAGGAGAAAAAAAATCCCCGAAAGAGGATATAGATGCTTTAGCCAATATCTACAAGACCTACTTTCAACATAACACCAGCAAAAAATTAAAATATATAATCTTTCAAAAAACTTCAATTACCAAAAAATATATATAATAATAAATTGTATTGCTATGTTTTATTTTTAAATTTTCTCTACACGTAAATACATCGTCAATGGAATTCTGGTCTGTCTACCAAAGTCACATATCTATTAGCTATCAGATAAACTATACTATGTAAAATGTTTGAAACTTTAATATACAATTGCTGAAATTGGTGAAATCACCATGAGTGAGACTTCAACTCCATGAGACTATAGGTATGGATCGGCATCAACGAGTTTCCAGAGATTTTGAAAACCTCTAGAGGTCGTTGCGAAGGATGTATCAACCTTTTGAAAGAAATTCAGGCTAGTCTAGAAATCCGTAGTTTTACCGAGTAAAAGTTCACCTTCTTCGACATGTCTTAAAAGATTCAAGAGTTTTCTATTCAATAAATAAAATAGATGGGTAATAACCAACTGAAAACTAATTATTTCAATCCTTCTTTTTGATTGGTCAACAGTCTATTGCTGAAATCTCCCAATTGGAATGGTTCTTTCTTCATAACGATCTTGTACGATCTCCTTTTTACCGATTTTACACCCTTTTGTTCGCTCAAATGATCATAAAGTTTAATTTAATAGATTTCTTTCTTTTTTTTTTCTTTTTCTAGTAAATTTCTAGGGAAGGGGCTGATGAAATTTGCACAAGAATACTGTCTTATTTCCTCACATTGAAGATTGAAATGTTAATTCTATACAACAGGCATTAGAGGAATTTCGTTACACTAAGTTTGAAGAATGTTGGTCTTTTCCCAGTTCAAGTTCAAATTTGCTTTATATTAGGTTCTCCACTCATCAAGACAACCTGTTCGTGGTATTTACAATACATAATTATCTATATAAGGTGTTTTATTTCATACTTATGTTAAGATACGTTATTTTCATCCTGTCCACAAGTCGTATGTTTTTCCACTCTTTAATCTTGAATTGTCTGATTCGGTTTATGTGTCTCTCTGCCACTATTAAATACAGTAAGACCTCGTTAAACGAACCTGAGATATAGCGAACCTTTCCTTATAACAAACCAGAAACAATCCCCATTTTATAATACAGTGAACTATGGCTATAACTAACCATGGTTATAGTGAACCACAGGTTCAGTCCTATTGGAGTTTGCTATAGAGGCATTTTTACTGTATATTAATATTTATTATAATAAACAGGATACATAATTAGATTCAGTAGATACATTTTGGTGTTGATGCCATTGTGGTCGCGTTGTATTACTATTACAAAGTATTTTATTTTTTTATATATGACTAAAGGACTCAAATATCCTGGAATACCAATCCAGATACAAATTGGTTGTATTAGATGCTGATCACCAAAAAAGAAAAACCTAGATCATATATATTTTACATTAGATATTTACAAGAAATTGATCTCATACATATCCTGCTAAGAACCAAAAATTAGCGAAACAATATTCTTTAATACAAATGAAACTTTTAAATGATATTTCCCTAGTGATTTGTACAGGATTCAAGACCCGCATCTACTGTGGGTCCATAATTCAGGAATATAAGATGCAGAAAGTTTTTCATATCGAAGAATTGTGAAAATTTGTAGACAGTAAGGAAAATTTAAAAAAATAATTTTTATCGATTCTTTTTTCCTTTTTAAATTTATTTTGAGGAAAATAAAGTTTTTAACTCTTTTGTTCTTGTATATTTATTTAATTGTATATAGTATGTAGAACAACTAAATAATTTTGCTTTGAGACGTAAATATTCATTGCAAGTATTGAGTTAAATAAATAATATTTGAATATTATGATATTTATCTTCATACGTCGCGTTTGTTTCTCCTTTCTGAAATCTGGCTTTCAGGATTTTTCATTGTTAAGTTTCACTTGAAATAAGTTTAATCTTGGGTTTCTTTTGTGTTTCATTATTTCTGTATACTCAGTTTCTTTTTAATGTTTTCCTTTTTTTAAGAATTCTCTTTCATTTTGATACAAATATATGAAGTAAACGAAAAATTGCGTTACAAATTTCAAAAATAAAACTACAACCTTTCGCAATGAGTTTCTTTTATTTTATTAGAAGAAACTCATTGCGAAAGGTTGTAGTTTTATTTTTGAAACAAATATATGAGCCAATTTCGGAATAATACTTTTAAAAAGGGTACTTAAATTTTCTTACCTATAAATAAGCTTATACCGTGTTTGAATATCAATAAGGGTTTGAATAGTCATCTTCGAATGAAGTAACCACGTACTGAATTATCTAATTAAGAATTCAATTCAATTAAAATATATACTCTATAAAGCGGCGATATCTATGAAAGATATATGAAAACAAATTGATATGTTTAAAAACTACAAAGATTTCTCACATTGAGTTACTCTCTCTCTCTCTCTTTATTTAAAAATACAAACTTTCAATTGATAATCGCTCTTCAACGGGCTTAATTAAAAGCATCGTCATCACAAAAAGTTTATTAAAATATATATACGCGCGCAGCGTGGTTAGTTACAACTGAAATTGAGAAAAAACCTCTATAGTATATCCAAAATTATTCAATTAATTTCAGTATTATTTTAGTAAATATTCTGAAATATTATAAAAATTGATGAATATAGAATTATAAAGAAAATCAAGAAGAGCAGTAGAATAAAGAACCTCTTGTTAAAGAGGAAATTTGTTGGGAAAAAAAAAAGAGAAGACAGTTAAATAGAAATAGAAAAGTGGGTCATGAAAATGGGTAAGGAAAGTGATAGTAAATGATAAGAATGGAAATAGGTAAAGGGATCTAATCGACCAAATGGGTAGATATTCATTGGTATATCCGTGGTACAATGGTGCGCGTGTGATTGCGTGTGTGCATAAGCGTTTATGACGAGAAAGGCATCGAGGAATTAATTGAGGCTTCGATAACAAATGGAAGTTGGAAGAAGGAAGGATCTCTGGCAAGATTAATGGTTCACCCTGAAGTCCCTCACGATAATCGGGGAGGCAATTTCCATTTTGGAATTTAAACCTCCCTTGAATGGAATTTAAAATATGGTTGGATCAGCATCTTGCGAGGTCAGATTAGATTTACATTTTTATCTCTTCGATTAATGAGAGTTTCGCAGGTCGATTGCGTAAAAGATTGGTATTTAAAAACTTTCTTTTTTTAAAAAGAGGTTCTTAACTACCTTAGGGTGAAACTAGGTTACCTTCATTAGCTTCTCTCCTCAGTTTATTTTATCGGTAGAGTTGGCGATTCTTTTTCAAATCAACCTTCTCGTGGTTTTCTATGAATATTTTAGCTACAAGTTTGGCCTGGCGATGTTAAACATCTCTTTGGTAAATTCTGATGATTTCATGAATTCTCTGGTGATATCCTAAAATAAAGGTCCGTTCTGGACTGATAAATTTCATAGCCCGTAACCATTGCCTTCAGGTGTGTGTTCTGAATTTGCCAAAGCTGGTGTTGTTGCTTGCCACCGGCCCGAGTCAACGAGATTGCAAAGACGATAAATAGATAGTACATAGTTTTTGTCATTTAAGGAAGAAGTTTCCTTTCTTTGTTCAAATAATCTAAAAAGGTTTGAACCTTTGCTGGTTTGTGCATAACTATATGAAGTATTCTCTTTAAGTATTTCCCGGGTAAGAAATGCTAACATTTATCTTTCACACGTACTTATTATTTTTCTATATGATTTATAGTAAATGTATTTCTGAAATCGTATACTAAAGGTCGTACTATTTTTTCTTCTCAAATTTTATTTATTAGGTTACTCTACAAACCAAATATAATATGAGGGCTAAACAAACTATTTTAGAGCTCAATCTACCACTACAGTTTCATAATTCAATACATATGTTTGCAGAACAACTATCAGAAGAATCCTTCTTGCAGTTTATATCCAACATTTGTGATTATATCTAAGAAGGAATAAAAGTTAACGGTGACGAGATTCTTTATTTAAACGATATAAGCTTTCGGACAATTACAATTCGTATTGCAACCTGTTGAAGGAGGTTATTATCCGAAAGCTTGCCAAGATTATATCGCTTAAATGAAGTATCTCGTCGCCGTTAGCTTTTATTCCTTCTTAGAAACGATATTCGGCGATTCTTCCTCTTGTAATTAGTGATTGTCTCCAACAAGAAAAACAGACGCTGTGCTGATCATATTGGAATATTTGATACATCCTTGACTTATATTAAAATCTACATATTCATAATAAAAATATACGACAATTTAATCAGCAATAAAACATATTATTATCACTCCAAGACTTGGCTTCTATAAATAAGATGAAAAACTCCTCTTTCAATACTGAACATTGACTTATTCTCGATTGTCTAGCCATAGTTGATGTCACATAACGTCCACAAGAAAGCACGCAAACATACGTACGTACGTACAAATATGGATGTTTTACACCTACAACGAACCGAATTAATGAGCTTTCAACATCCATAAAAAAGCTTTGCCCTTCTACATTAAAAAAATCATACTGGCGGATTAATTTGCATAACGAGAATCTTATTTGCATAGTATTTACTACCCGAACTCAGAGATACTAACCAAAAAAATCAAATAGAAATTTTAAATAAAACTCTTGTTCACAGAACCCAAGTGCTGAAGGATATCAAGGCTAATCGTTTCGCTATGTAAATTCAACTTGATTAATGGAACAAACGAAATAGATACATATTTGCATATTGTATTTATAACTACATACACCATGTACATATCGATATCTTCTTAATTAAGACAAAATTGTGCCATCTACATTTAGAATTGGAAATTATTTAGCGCGTTATTTTTCCTCCTAGTAAGGGCAATAATAAATTATATTATTAGGAAAAAAAAAAAAACAAGATAAATAATTATTAATATATCGCCTCGGTTCTCTATGTGCTTTTGTGTAAATAAAATGTAAATGTGATGAATCTAGTAGGATTATCTCTGAGCATGTAGGATAACAAATCATGTCAAGTTATTATCTTTCTCTCAACTTTGATCATTTATTTCAAGGTCGGTGTATAAGTAATAAGGGGTGTTGGGGATACCACTCACACACTATATATACAGTTAAACCTGTCAATAGCGCCCCCTCTAAATAGCGCCTTCCTCTCTATAGCGTCCGATTTTAAACATTAAAATGTAAACAATTTACATTAAAAGTGACCTGTCTATAGCACCCCCTCTTTATAGCACCCTATTTTGGTGAGTCCCAAGAGGGGAGCGCTATAGACCGGTTTAACTGTATATATATATATATGATATTTTTATCCAATATATGCCTTTTTAATTAAAAGTTTATTTATGGAGAGATTACTCTATTTTCGAAAAAAAAAAGTATATATAATACGTTACAATAAATTCAACGAAAATCTAGGTACTCCTTTCATTTTAGTTTCATCTTCTGGTGTCAGCTGTTTCTTGCCCTTTCATTAGAATTACACTATTAATAATGGTCTTACATGGGGCAGGCGGACGGGGGTTTCTTCCGAAGCTGACATCGTTTATAGAAGTCCGGCGGGGCAATATGCAACAGGAAATAATACTTGCATACCCCCATGCAACTTAATGTGGTCAGTCAGTCTGCTATAATTATGTCGTAGTTTTTATATCTTCCTATCTGTGTGCCTCTCGCATTTGTTAAAAATCTTTTATTTTGTTTTCAATACTCAGGGTTGAGAAATATTTGATCAATATTCCCTTTGGGAAAGTTCTTCAGTAAATTTAAATAATTTAATATACAGGGTGATCCAAAAGTCCCGCACAACTTTAAAAATTAATAACTCCGCGAATATTTGCGCTAGAGCAATGCGGTAAACACCATTGTGTTCAGGATGCAATGGGATTTTTATGGCAAATAATGAAAATTTCGAAATTGATTTTAGTTACAACTTTATTCGCTAGATGGCGCTCTACCAGAATCAGCGATTAAGCGGCCAAAATGTTTGATAAATTGAAAAATATAACAGAAGGACACGTATTTTTCCTTTTTGAAAACCAGGAAAGAAACCTAATAATATCAAATGATAAATTAATAAAACACCATTTCGCCAAAAGTTAGAAGAAATGGTTAACGATTTTTAAATACAATCTGAGATATGTAAAATAGGTATATGCAAATTAAAACATGTAGCAACAAAAATAAACAGATATTTTAGATGCGGTTTGCTGGAATCCTCTCAGCGATTTAAATTTCGAAAATAATGATTTTCTAATTTTTTAAATTCAACTCTCTCTCAGTATCGATTATACACCTATCCCCCGATTTACACGGTAGATACGTTCCTGAGAAAAACGTGTAAATCGGGGGATAGATGTACACAGAAATAAAAATAAAATGCATTGACAGGTTAATATATGTAGTAAGCACATAAGCTCGGGATTCCTCGTGAGATGTGTACACAGCGCATGTGTTCAATCACAGTAGCATTTAGTATAGTGCAACATAAACAAAAAAACTTATTTGGAAAACCGTGTAAAAGCGAAAACGTGTAAAACAAGTACCGTTAAAATCGGGGGATAGGTTTATTTATTTTAATTCATTTGAAAAATATTTATCTATCTCTGATGATTTATTTTACTCTGGAATGCCGTTGTTGTTTTTGTCGTGCCCAATAAAGAGCCTCAGATGTCTCCATGCATCTCTATCACAGCAGCAGCAGCAGCATTGTCCACTTCTTGGGTGTGTAAAGCAGCTACTCTGGGTCTATGTCAATTTTCTGCAAGGCTGCGGAAATGAGAATATGTGGGTAAGTATTAGTTCCACACCAGGACAGTTGTTGCATGTTCTATAGGTTATTGTGCCATCTGGATGTATTGTCATCCTTTATAATGTTTTGTTCTAAATCTTGTTATAGTTTTGTCATTTTTCTCTCGGAGTTTATTTCACATTTTGGTCTTTTCTTATTTTTTGTTTAATTATCTTGTATTTTGAAAAAGCATTAGCGTTAAATAATGACATTTGTTCTTTCCTTTGGCTCAACTTTCTGGCTTCCTTTGCAAATTCAACTGCCATTTCATTACCCCCGATCCAAACACTGGCAGGAATCCATTGTAAAATGCAATTATTCCCCAATGATATCAGTTGAGTAAGTAACGAATTTATTTTCTGTGTGATTATAGTATTGCCCTTCTTAATTGCTTCTAGATCGGATATGAAGTCGTTGTAAGGTATATTATAATTCCTTCTGCTTGATGCAGGGATGGTTGGTTAAGGCATACATCAAGAGCTTTCCAGATAGCTGTCAGTTCACCAGTGAAGTTTGACGAAATCTTTCTTGCTCCTTCTTTGATTTTGATGTATGTTCCATCTTGCAGTATTATGTTAATTCCAGCCCCTCCATTACTTATGGTAAGGTCTGATGATCCATCTGTATATGCTGTTAAATAATTTATCTGATCGCATAAACCATTTGTGTCAAGTCCTTTCTTTTTAAGTATGTTTTTGATCTCTTTTCTTTAGTGCAGGGTTCATTCAGGTTAAGATTGATGATTACATTTGATGGCAATAGGGTAGGAAATATTGGTTATTCTCGAATTTGAAATTCATTATGTTTCATATTTATGTTCTTTATAATATTGCTGTCGTACTGAAGTGTTGAAGATCTTTTGAGCCTTTCTATTTGTGTCCAGTTTAAATAGGTTCTATGGGATATGTGTTCGGTTTCTTTAGTTTTTAAGCTATTGGTGAATTTTATTGTTTTTAATTGTCTTCTGCTTTCAAGTAGGTCTAGACCACATTCTCTCTGAATTTTTTTATTGTTGGCATTTGAAACAGAACCAGTGATTAATTTGGCCGCTTTTGCTTGAACACTGTCTAGTCTTCTTTTTAGTGATGAACTTGAGGGAGCCCAAACAGGTGGCCTTATTAAGGTGATATATGTTGTTCTGAGAATTTTGGGTTTTGCTCTCCAATTTGTTCCACATAGCCTTCTCAGAATGTTTAGGTTTCTGGTAGCTCTATTTGAGGTGCTAATTTTGTGTTCTGTAAATCGCAATTCCTCCTCAAGTATCACACCTAGGTAATTTGGAGATCTAATTTTATCAATTATATGGTTGTTTATGCTTATTTTGGAGTTAAATTCATGCCTTTTTTTCCTGTCAGTGAAGGAGACCTATAGGTTTGTGTTTATTGGGTTTATTGTCATTTTGAGTTTCATTGCCCACTTCTCCAGTCCTCTCATTGATGTGTTCAGTATTTTTCTGATATTTCTATACTGCTACTTGTGTGCCATATGGCTATATAATCTGCATAACAGGCAACTTTTGTGTCTTCAGTGAGGATGTATGTTGTTATGGTTGTTTCGTAATTAGACGTACAACAATTCAAACTTGACCATGCCTCTTTTTTTAGCTCTTACTCTTTTCGTTTGGCCAACAAAAATGTCCAATTTATATACACATATATTCTTACATAATGAGACTTTAAAGAATGCAAATAATCTTCATCTATTTACATACACAACACATCATCCTCTTAATAATACTCAAGTCGGTCTGGGGGTTTCCTGGATCTCTGAAGTCTAGGACTGCGGACGGGCACTTGCACAGCGGCAGGCTCCGGTTTAGGAGTGCAAGAGGGCACGTGCACAGCAACAGGCCCTGGTCTAGGAGTGCAAGAGGGTACGTGCACAGAAGTAGTCTCCTCCTTGTTTCCTGATGTAACCTCTGGAACCTCCTTTTCACTTTATTTCTGACTTCTACCTACAGGCTTCTCTCCTGTGGTTCGAGGAAGTATCAAATTTCTTGTCTCCACTTGTTTCTTTCTCACAGGACACAATTGATTGATATACCTCTTATACACGACGCCCTCGCAACTTATAAGGTAGTGACGGTAGCTCAATAATTTCAAAATGGTACCTTTTTCCCGTTTAGGTCCAGTTGCATAGTTGCGGAAATAAACCTCGCAACCTGTAGTAAACTGCTCCTGCCTTTTTACGGCCTCATGAAATACCTCTCGCGGATTTCCCATCTTGGTATTAAATTCGAGAATCTTGATCTTAAACTTCTCTTCATTAGCAGTTCCGCGGAAGAATTCCTTTATTACAGTTTGGGGGAATGCTCTATTAGCAAATAGGAATCTTTGTAGATTCGTCTCTAAATCATCCTTTTCATTATTCTTTCTCAAAAGGTTTTTAAACTCTCTTACATATCTCTCATCTAAATCATTTGTACTAGGATTATACGGACTGGTCTTAGTGTGCCGTATACCATTCATTTTGGTAAATTGCTCGAATTCACCGGAGACAAACTGTCTTCCGTTATCTGTAACCAAAAATTAGGGCAATTCAAATTTGGCAAAAATTTCTCTAAGATGATTTATAATCGTTTTGCTGGTAAAATCTTTGATGATAAATTTTTTTATCCACTTTGAGTATGCATCCACGAGAACCATTAACATTCTTCTAATGAACGAACCCGCTAGATCAAGATGAAGTCGATGCCACGGTTTTTCGGGCCAAGTCCATTCCGAGAAGGTAGCCGGGGGCATGCTTGCCTATTCTTGGCATACTCTACATTCTCTAGTTAACTCCTCGTTGTTACTGCCTATGCCTGGCCACCAGAAAATACCCTCTGGCAATCATCTTCATTTTAACAATCCCCATGTGCATTTCATGCAAGTCATTTAAAATTAAAGATCTTAATTTTTGGGGAATTTACTACTCTTTCACGTCATTGAAGACAACCAAACTAAAACTTAATTCCTCATTGATCTTATAATGAGGAGCTAGTGGGTTTTCTCTCGGTACCCTTGTGAATTTCCACAGTTGCCATCTCTAACATTCCTTAATACTATAGACAGTATTTTATCTAGGGGCGTCTCATATATGCCACCTCCATAAAAGAGAACGGTACTGATGTGGATGAACTTAAAAAAATAATTAAATATGAGTGATTGAATATTAGATAATAATTGAATATTAATTAATTTATTTTTCTATTGTTTTTTGACCAAGAAAAGGTAAATTCATTCTATCAAGAGATATGTAAATTTTGTTCGTTCAATTTTAATTTTAATTTTAGTTTTGCTTGGCTTGCATGTAAATATTCTTAAGGAAGAGAAATAAACTTTTTTTTTTCTTTTATAAGTACAGACATCTTTTGTTTGATAAAAATTTCTAGAAAATTATTTAAATAGCAAAATAACAATGGCGACGAGACTTTCGTTCGAACCTTATGTAATGAAAGAAGAACCTTTTGAAAATTATATTCAACGATTCAAACAGTACATTTTTGTGAATGAAATTGAAGGTAAGAAGATTGTTCCTTTTTTTATTATGTCTATTGGACCAAATACTTATGGTATTCTGAAAGAATTGATCTCACCTAGAGATGTTTGTGCATTAGAATTTGAAGAAATTGTTAGTGTTCTACTTACTCATTTTACACCTAAGCTAAATATCATTTTTGAAAGATATGAGTTCAGCCAATTGATTCAGGAACATGGCGAAAAAATAGAAGAATATGTCCTTAAATTAAAAAAACAAGCTAATAAATGTAATTTTGGCTTAAATATTGAAGAACACCTAAGGGATAAATTCATTGCAGGAGTTTCTAATCAAGTTATTTTGAAAAGATTACTGCAAGAGCCTGAGCTCACTTTTAATATGGCAGTAAATATTGCTACCACAATAGAATCGGTAGATTGTAATGTGTTGAAAATGAAGTCTTATGCTGAAACTAAAGAAATAAACAAATTACATTCTAAATGCAAGCATTGTGGAAAGATGAATCATCATTCGGACAGATGTTTTTTTAGAAATTCTTTCTGCTATTCTTGTAAACAATTGGGACATATATCGACTGTTTGTCATTCAAAATCTAAGAATGGATATTTTCAACCAAGAAAGAGAGGAGTGTCTAGTGAAGCGTCTGCCCACGGAGAATCATTTTCGGGAAAGAATGGTGAGTCCATCAATAATATAGAATATCTGACTAATAAATTTGAGAGTATTTTGTATGTCTTCGACATAAAATTCTTAGCAGAAATTGACACTGGTGCGGCTTTAACAACTATGTCAAAAGATCTATTTTTAAAATATTTTGAACATGTTAAATTATTTCCGTCTAAATGTTATTTAACCGATTATCAAGGAAAGGGCATTTCCTCTATTGGAGAATGTAAAGTAAAAGTAAGATATAAAAATAAAATAGGCCATTTAAACTTAATAGTAACAAATATTGAAAATAATAAATTTCTCATAGGAAAAGACTGGATAGTATATTTTGATATGGTACAAATTAATGTCCAACAAAATAATAATTTTGATACTAATTTTATTTTTAATAAATATTATAAACTTTTCGAAGATATAGTCTTGCCAATAAAAGATATTTCCGTACACATTAATGTAAAAAATAATTTTGCACCAAAATTTTATAAATTTAGACCTGCTCCCTTTGCTATTAGAAATTTAATTGAAGAAGAACTATTATTTTTATTGAATAATGATATTATTGAAAATATAGTGGATAGCCCAATAGCTTCACCGCTAGTATGCGTCCCTAAGAAAAACGGCAAAATTAGAATTTGTGCGGACTTTAAAAGAACCTTAAATCCATTTATCGAGGATGTTAAGTATCCGATACCGAACATCGATAATGTTTTACATTCATTTTTTGGTAAAAGTATATTTAGTAAAATTGATCTTTCAAGCGCATATCATCAGATACTTCTAGACGAGGAATCTCAAAAATTAACAGTTATTTCTACCCATAAAGGCCTTTTTAAATATAAAAGGCTGCCCTTCGGTATCAAGTCCGGAGCGACTATTTTCCAAAGAACTATGGACAATATTTTTTCCGGTCTTAAAAATGTAATAATATATTTAGACGATATTCTTATAGCATCGTCTGATGTAAATGAGCATATTTCAGATATTGAAACAGAGAGTCATGAATAAATTATCGGATTTTAATTTTTCAATTAATAAAGAAAAATCTTTGTTTTTTGTTGATGAAATCAATTATTTGGGACATAGAATAAATAAAAATGGAATCTATCCCCTTGAGGATAAATTGGACAGTATAAAAAAATGTCCTAAACCGAGTAACATTTCAGAATTGAAATCTTTCTTGGGCATGTTGTCATTCTACAGTAAATTCGTTAGAAATTTATCCATACATGCAAATCCTTTATTCTCTCTATTGAAAAGAAGTTATAATTGGAATTGGAAAAATGAACATGATCAGGCTTTCGAAAAATGTAAAAATTTGATTAGTACAAAAACTTGTTTGACGCATTATTCGCAAGATTTACCTCTTTATGTTACTTGTGATGCATCAAATTATGGTATTGGAGGATATATTTCCCATATTGTAAACGGAATTGAGAAACCAATTACTTTTGTTTCAAGAACACTAAATGACACAGAAAAGAAATATTCCCAAATAGAAAAAGAAGGGTTATCAATATTCTTTACCTTAAACAGGCTAAAACAATTCCTTTACTGAAGAAAATTTATTGTTAATACAGATCACAAACCATTACTAGCCATTTTTGGCGATAAAAATAATTTACCAGCCTTAGTGGCAAATAGATTACACAGATGGTCACTCTCAATATCAAATTTTAATTTTGAAATTAAATATAATAAGGGAACTGAAATACCTCTTGCAGATTTTCTTTCAAGATTTCCAAATCCTGAAAAAGGGGAGAAGGAAGAGGAAATGGGAGAAATATTATTAATAGAAAATTCGATATTAGATTACGTCTTGGTATCGTACAAAACCCAAGAAGATCCAACTCTTAGAAAACTATATAAGTTAGTCAAGTACGATAAGTATGATGTTGACTCAGAGGTAGATATAAAACCTTATAATAGAATTAAAAACGAGATAACAATAGTAATAAATTGCCTATTTTTCGGAAATAGAATGATCATCCCCGATTCCTTAAGAGAATATGTTTTGAAAATCATCCATGAAAATCATATTGGAGTAAATAAAATGAAAACTCTGGCCAGAAGTTCTGTCTATTGGCCGGGAATGGATGAGCAAATTGAGAAACTGTCTAAAAGCTGTAGCACTTGTATGGAAAACACATCAAAGCTGCCAAAACAGGAATTTACCGAGTGGACTCCACCAAACAAAGTTTGGAAGAGAATTCATCTTGACTATTTCTATTTTGCGGGAAAAACTTTTTTGATATTGGTGGATGCGCATTCTAATTGGATAGAATGTCAAATGGTTCCAAATACATCGGCGGGATTCTGCATAGACTTTTTGAGAGAATGTTTAGCGAGATATGGTATCCCGGAGGTGGCGGTAATGGATAATGGGCCCCCGTTTAGAAGTTATGAAATAAAGACATTTTTCGAAAGAAATGGCATACATGCGATGTTTAGCCCCGCTTACCATCCGGAGAGCAACGGACTAGCGGAAGTGTCTGTAAGAGAGATAAAAAAAGCTATGAAAAGAATTATTTCGGAGGAAAGAGAATTACCCCTTGAGTTTGCTTTGATTAAGGCTTTATATGCATATAGATTGAGTCCTTTGACTAGAACGGAAAAATCCCCTGCTGGAATATTTTTAAATCGCGAGATTAGAACGAAGATTTCCATGTTGAGCAAGAAATCAGTAAGAGTGGGGAGATTGAAAAATAAAAAAACAGAACAATAGCTACAAAATAAATGATAGAGTAAGATACAGATGGATGGAAAGAGGAAAACCGAAATGGATGTTTGGGATTGTAAAGAGAATAGTGGGAAGCAACAGCTGTATGATAGAAACTGATGGAATAGAAAGGAAAGTACACACTAACTATATGAGGAGAAGTATGGAGAGAAAGGATTTTTCGTCATCAGAAGAAGGAATAAGCTACCCAAGGCCTCAGACGTCAAGTCCCCTGACTCCTGCTACAATAGTAGCAGAATCTACACCTGGACCACCGACTGAATCTACACCTTCCCGGAGATATCCACTACGAGAGAGGAGACCACCGGATAGATATGTACCTTAATGAGTATTGCTATCTTAAAAAAGGGGGAGTTGATGTGGATGAACTTAAAAAAATAATTAAATATGAGTGATTGAATATTAGATAATAATTGAATATTTTAATTAATTTATTTTTCTATTGTTTTTTGACCAAGAAAAGGTAAATTCATTCTATCAAGAGATATGTAAATTTTGTTCGTTCAATTTTAATTTTAATTTTAGTTTTGCTTGGCTTGCATGTAAATATTCTTAAGGAAGAGAAATAAACTTTTTTTTTCTTTTATAAGTACAGACATCTTTTGTTTGATAAAAATTTCTAGAAAATTATTTAAATAGCAAAATAACAGGTACCCCATTCAAATTCCTAAGAATAAGTACCTGGTCTTCATCAAGAGACTCCCTGACACTCGATTCTAAAGGAAGACGTGACAATGCGTCAACATTGGAATTATCACTAGTTTTTCGAAATTCCACAGTATAATTACATGCAGTAATTTAAGGACCATCTTTTAATTCTGCATGATGCACATATGGGAATTGGTTTATGAGGTGAAAATATATGAATTAAGGGTCGGTTTCTGTGACCAATACAAATTTTCGTCCCAGTAAGTATTGTCTGAATTTCTCAACGCTAAAAGTTATGCTCAACGCTTTCTTTTCTAGTTGAGAGAAACGTTTTTCCGCTTCAGTTAATGTTCTAGAAGCAAAAGCTATAGGGCATTCTTCCTTTCTATCATTTCTATGACTCAGAATTACGCCTAGTCCATAGTCCATTAATAATTATTTACATTTTTTAAATAACATTCGATATTCTTTCGTCCAATTCCATCTACAATTTTTATTCAAAAGTTGATAGAATAGCGCTAAAATGTTTGCTATATTCTTTATGAATCTATAATAATAAATTAAGAGTCTTATGAAAGATCTTAATTGCGAAACATTCTTCAGGTTCAAGCGCCTCTATCACTGCTTAATTTTATTTTCTAAGGGATGCAGTCCATATTTGTCCATTTTAAACCCTAAAATATTCCGCCGATTTCTTTTTAAATTTACATTTATATCTGTTTAACTTTAAACCTTTTTCTAGCAATCATCTAAACACTAGATCCAACTCTTGTTCATGATCTTCAAAGTATTTTACTGCAACCAAAATATCATCTATGTAGCAGGCCACACCTGGCAAATCAGCAAATAGAGCTTCCATAATCCTCTGAAATTTATTCGGTGCTACCGCTACGTCATATGGTAGTCTTTTATAAGAAAACAACCTCTTTGTTGTGTTTATATCAACAACAGCTTTGGTTTATTCCGCTAACATTACTTGTAAGTAAGCCTGTGATAGGTGTAGAGTCGAAGGTACGGTGCTTGTAGATAATTTTGAAAAGATCTCATCGATCGATGGAAGGGGATTTTCCTATCTAATTCTATTGCTTTATTAGCTGTACATCTAAAGTCACCACATATCCTTACACTACCATCCTTTTTAATACCGGTACTATTGAAGCGGCCCAATATGCATGAACTATAGGTTACAAAATGCAAGAATTCACTAAACGATCAATTTCATTCTCTACTTTGTTTTTTAGAGAGAACGGTAAACTTCTGGCCTTACAAAACACAGAAGTCACATCCTTTTTTAAATTAAAATTTATTTTAACATCCTTTAGACAGCCCAAATCTTTGTTAAACACAAATCTGCATATCTATCAATAAAACTATTTCTATTAGATTCATTATTTAAATTTTTAATGCTAAACAATCTAGAATAATCAAGTTTTAACTGTTTAAGCCATTCTCTATCTAACAAAATCACCTGGATTTTTCATTTACAACTATTAATCGTAAATATTGGTTGGCTTCTTTTACAAAAACGTTTCTTTGCCCTATAATCACTATTGATTTACCACAAAAGGATTTTAATCTTAAATTTGTTGGAAATAATTTTTTACCTTGCCAATAAATCTTATAAATATCTTTAAGTATTAACGTAACTGGACTTCCTGTATCTATTGTAAAGCACAAAGAATAATCATCTACTGTTATATTTATTGTGGCATCAGTTTCGCCCTGTACAGAATATATAGAGTCCTCTCGTACAAATTTACATCCCCACATTTTTTTACTAGCTTTGCAGACCCTACTTAAATGAGCCAGTTTTTTACATTTTAAAACAAGTCTTTGTTCTATGAGGGCAAACAGAGGCCACGTGTGAATGTCTTTCACCACATCTATAGCACATTATTTCTCCCCTTTGCCTGAAAGGCCTATGCTGCACCATACTATTATTGCACTCACCCTTTTTATCTTTTCCATTCACAGGGGATATCTTGGCCACTAATTTATCTTGTAATTCTCTTGTATTTATCTGCGCCAGTTCGAACGAGATCGTTCTACATTTTGCTACATGTTTTAATTTGCATATACCTATTTTACATATCTCAGATTGTATTTAAAAATCGTTAACCATTTCTTCTAACTTTTGGCGAAGTGGTGTTTTATCAATTTATCATTTGATATTATTAGGGTTCTTTCCTGGTATTCAAAAAGGAAAAATACGTGTCGTTCAGTTATATTTTTCAATTTATCAAACAATTTGGCCGCTGAATCTCTGATTCTGGTAGAGCGCCATCTAGCAAATAAAGTTGTAACTAAAATCAATTTCGAATTTTTCATTATTTGCCATAAAAAATCCCATTGCATCCCGAACACAATGGTGTTTACCGCATTGCTCTAGCTCAAATATTCGCGGAGTTATTAATTTTTAAAGTTGTGCGGGACTTTTGGATCACCCTGTATATTCACTCTGTGAATTTATAAAAATATCTTTTTTATATTTCACAAAACGCGTGTTTATAAAACAAATATAAATATATATATTTTTTATAAATAGAGCAATCCATAAATAAATCTTTAATTAAAAAGGCATATTTTGGATCAAAATATCATTTATTTTACCAATATTTCAGTTGGCTGAACGCCAACCTTTATCAAAGTGTTATAACAATAAGACACATTAAATATGTTATAATACCTTGATAAAGGTTGGCGTTCGGCCAACTGAAATATTGGTAAAATATATGATTTTTTGATCCAATAAAGGCGTTTTTAATTTAAAAAAATATATATATATCATCCTGAAAAAATTCCGGTTTGTTCGTTCCGTAAAAAAAATATATACCATAGTTGATGTCACACAACGTCCACAAGAACGCACGCAAACATATGTACGTACAAATATGGAAGTTTTACACCTACAATGAACCGAATTAATTTAATTACAATATGTTTATGTAGAAAATATAACAAAAACACAACAAAAATGAATGAGCTTTCAATATCCATAAAAAAGCTTTGCCCTTCTACATTAAAAAAAAATCATGGTATACCATTAATAATGGTATTTTAGAAATTGTTTTCAAAATACACTGGTGTCCAAAAAATAAGAAACTTAACCAATATTGAAATTTCTCAAAAGCTAATTTATTAACAAATATAAAATTTAGTATACAAATAGTTTAAACTGTGGAGAATTTGACTAGCTATATGAAAATTAAAAAATATATATATTTGAAATTATGAAATATGCAAATTATTACCAACATACCCAAAGCTAAGGTTCCAGATCTTAAAGAAATAAGATATCAATAGGGAGTATGATCACCTCTTACAGCTATCAAGGTCTCACAGCAAGCCCTCATAATGTTTACCAGGCTTTGGAGGAGGTCCAGGGGTAGTAAACCCCATTCCTCCAATAGAGCAGTTCTTAGCTCAACGAGGGTTCTGGGAGAGGGGTGACGAGCTCCAATACGCCTCCCTAGAGCATCCCACACATGCTCTATTGGATTCAGGTCCAGAGATCTGGCTGGCCAATCAATCCTTCGAATATTCTCACTCTGGAGATATTCATTGATTAGCCTAGCCCTATGCGGACGAACATTATCGTCCATAAAAATTAAATTGTGACCAATTTGATCTCTATAAGGTCTTAGATAGGGCTCAAGGATCTCGTCCCTGTACCTTTGGGCAGTTAAAGTGCCCCCAGAAAAAATGTGGAGGGGTGTGCGTCTGCTAGAACTGATGCCAGCCCAGACTAAGAGACTGCCCCCTCTAAAACTGTCTATTTCCCTGATGTTACTGGGATGATAGCGGGTTCCAGGCTCCCTCCAGATGAAAACTCGTCGAGAATCTGTGTTTAAACTAAATCTTGACTCGTCACTGAAGAGAACATTGGCCCACTGATCATTAGTCTAGGCGTGATGTTCCAAGCACCAATTCAAGCGGGCTCTCCTGTGAGCAGAGGTTAAAGGGATACAGACCATTGGTCATCTTGCATAAAGAGCACCTTCGTGAAGCCTTCGGTAAACAGTTTGTCTTGAAATTCTCGTTCCAGTAGAACTTGAGAGTTCATTAGAGAGTTGAATAGCTGTCATCTCCCTATGGCGCTTGGCAGTTACGACCAGATAACGGTCTTCAGAACTAGCTGTTTTTCTTTTTTTACCAGAACCTTCTTTTCTTTTGATGGTTCCTGTCTCAATGAACTGTTTCCATATTTTGCTGACCACAGATTTATTCACATTTAACCATTTTGCTACTTCAACTTGTAATTGCCCTGCCTCCATTCTTCCAACAGCTGCTATCATCTGCTAAAATTTTTCGTAAACTCATAATTAACTGAGGATTAAATAAAATTATAATTGGACAATTCTTAGATGGGGTAAACGACACGCCAAATAGCACACTTATAAAGAAAAGCAAAAATTTGCATATTTTCAATTTTACCGAATCGAATGGTTGCGATAAATAAATTCTACGACTTAAAATACCTAATTAAATTACTTTTTAGCTTTTAGCGTTGTATATTTTAAAACATCATAAAAAAACAAAAGTTTCTTATTTTTTGGACACCAGTGTATATAGAGATCGTTATTTTAAATTTAACATCAAATAATAATATTCACACTGAATTTTTGAACCAATCATATCCATTTTTTTATTCTTGTAATTTTAAAAAATATTTTTTTTTATAAGCCGTACTTTTAAAATCACACATATATTCGAAATTATATCCCAAAGTATCTCAACCATACAAAAACATATATATACGTCATATAACATTTTATGAACATGTTCTATGAAATGTTTTTCAATATAAATAGTAAAAATAGAATTCCTATGATATTCACACGCACGCTGTTGATGATCTCAAGATAAATGGTCAAGACATTCTAGATGCTCGTTCATGTAGGCAAGATGGCTTTTTTAAGGAAGCAATAACTGGCGCTCTGTGGTTTCCTCTTTTTTTTTTTATTCTTCCCCGACTTCCCTACGTTCAGCTCACTTTACCTCATCACCCCATTGATACTTGATGACTTCGTCTGCTAGGGTTTGACAAATAAAATATTTTTTTATTTATTAATGAAATTGATGATAAGACAACGATAATCTCCCTATTCGCTGTATAATAATAAACACGGAATAATAAGAAAAGCTTTTTTATAAGAGGACAATTGAGCAAGCTTTCAGGCAAGACGCCATTCTACGGGTACAGAATGACACATGGTTTACATATATACACACTTTCATGAAAATTCAGAATTATGTAAAAAATTGTCATGAAAGTGTATATATATATATATATTAAAAATAAAGAAGGCATCTCCTGACCACGAGCACATGTGCTTTTTAGATGGCAGAGCGCCATCTAGTGGAGCAAAAATAAACTAAACGTTTATTTAGCTTGCTCCGTGATATTTGGCAGTGGTTACAGCCTACTCCACGCTGACGAGCGCCAACAGCGCGAAACGCGTTCGTGGATGGCTTTTCTTGATTTATCAAGAAATTGGGTTGGCCAAATATCACGGAGCAAGCTAAATAAACGTTTAGTTTATTTTTGCTCCACTAGATGGCGCTCTGCCATCTAAAAAGCACATGTGCTCGTGGTCAGGAGATGCCTTCTTTATTTTTAATATCAACACCTGACCCACTTATCTTTTATTTTTTTCTATTGTTTTTTCATATATATATATATGTTATAAAGAAAAATATTGAGAGAGATTTTCTGCTCGAATTTAGATCATGTTGAGGATTATGGTATGGTAATGCAGTTGTGGTTGAAATCTTTAAAGTATGATAATGAAAAATAGTTTTGATCAGTAATTTAATTGAGTCAAAGGAATATATATTTAAAAAAAAAAACAATTTGATGAAAGTAATGCCTGGCTTAAGGCGAGTAGAATAAGGAAAACAAAAATTATTTACATAATGTAAAAAAGTTTTGAGTCGGCCATCGGGGAAGAACAACAACGAGTTTTTATAGGGGAAGCATGACCTCTGGCGGTCGATTTAACAATATTTGAATCTATGATATATATTTTAAATAAAATAATATTTTTTATATAACATATATATAAACCATTTCCCCATTCCTGTCATTCTGTAACCATAGAAGGACGTCTTGCCCTATAGCTTCTACAAACGTCCTCTTATATAAAGCAACTCTTATCCCTGACTTGTATTTCTTCTTCCATAAAAATTATGGTATCTTTGTAATTTGAATTTATATTTTGTTTCCTACATTTTTTATTATGTTGTAATATATGTGAGTATATTAATATTTATTTTCTAATAAACGAATAAACCCGGCTTCACCCGGATATATTACCCAGGTACATTTCAGCCGCGTTTGGTTGAAGCGTCAAACCAGTTAAGTGATTTCAATTTTTTTAAAAATCATTGTGTAGAATTAGTAACCAATCAAATTTATTTGTTTTACCAGTGCTGGAGTGTAAAAAGCAGAACTTCAGAAAAATAGGGTTTCAATTTATTGTAATTACTGTTAGTGAAATTTCGCAAAGATATATTATGTAGTTTTGGAAGAGAATAGAATTAAAACCTATATATATATAAATGTTTTAAATGTATTTTGTTCAGGATTTTGAAACATTTGACATTTGATATATACCTTACCTGGCGTTTAATGAATGTTTCTCGTTTGGTCGGGGTTCGAGGACATGTTCTGCCTTAAAAAAATTATAAAAGCAATAATGAAAAGAGAAAAGACTTTTTTGCTTTAATGGTCAAAATATTTTTGCATATGATTATAAATGTTAAATTCACGTTTGAATGAAGACCAAGTTGATATTCATTTAATTTATATATATCGCTTCGCCCGGGTTCTAGCTGAGTGAATGTTTGCCAAACCTATATATAACAAAGGTTTATTATAATCCTTTAAAAACAGTAGTAGTAAGAATTCAATAAAATAATCCTTTATATCAACATTATGTGAAATCATCAGGCGCTTCCAGGGATAAGTTTAAGTTTCTCTTAGAACATTTCTCTATCTATAGGTTTCGGACGTGAAAGCCCTTGTGTTCTCTCCTGTAGAGATTACAAATCCCTAGAAGCCTGATGATTTCACCTTAATATTAGGTTGATGCAAAAATAATGGGCGATTTCATAAATCCAAATTCAATCGTTAATAATTCAATTAATTATTTTTAAATATTTGCAAGTAATATATCATTATAAAACTTATTTCTTGCTCTCTGTCACTATATATACCAATTAATTTACAACAATATATTTTGTGTGATTTTAGGCTGTATTAAAATGCTTTCAAAACAGGAAATCCGCTTAGGTTTGCTTTATGAGTTCAAACTCGGCCACAACGCTGAGGAAATAACTCGAAATGTCATCAGCACAATAGTAATAGTCGTGAGGGCAGTAATATAGTTGAGATAGAAATCATATCAATGTCGCAAACACTTTCCAACCCCAGGACATGTCTGCAATCGGGTTAACTTGCATATTATAAAATTGAACCTATAACTCCAGACTTATACCGCGCTGGTTTCATCCGGACAGATGTTGTAGGCACATACCCACAAACACTACATTTTAATAAATATACACTCATGGACAAAACTTTAAAAGGTTGAATATCTTTGATGTCGCCGGTCGTCTATTTTCTGAAGGCGACAGAGGCAATTTAGTTCACACTTGGTTATCTCGTGTGTCTTCAATAAAGGTCACTGTAATATCTTTCAAAGGTATTGTCTAAATCCCGATATACATGCTAAAAGGTACAACTTCCTTACGTTTTGTCCATGAATGTACATCAAAAATAAGCCTCGTTAATGGTAATATATTTCAACATATGAATTAAGCAATATTTCTCTATATACTTTCGTTTATTTCGGGAACTTTATATAAATAATAATAAGTTCTGTTTTGTATATAAAGTTCACAAAATAAACGAATGTATATAGAGAAAAAATTACACAATCCATAGGGTGAAATAAATTATTATATAGAATGAAACATGATATATGTAAATTGGGGAAACTATTGTTTACTATCAATTAAAACGTTATATAAATAAGTTCTGTGTTTTATATAAAGTTTTAATTAATAGTAAATATTTCCCAAATTTACATTTATCATGTTTCATTCTCTAAGAGCTTGAAGAGTAGCTTCCTGTTAAGAAAAGCGAGGTTTAGAAAATATAAATGGTTGCCATCTAACTTATGCAAATTGTGATTCAATTAAAATCTGAAAGTTTTTATAATTATTTTATTTATCATCCGAATTCATGTAAAATTGGGCGTTAAGATACCAAAATAGAATACATACTTGATATAGTTCACATCTAAATATTGAAGCACGATTGTGTTTCTTTTCAAATAAAACAAACTTCTACTGTCCTTACTGATATGAAAATATAGGGTGGGTCTGGCTCATCAGTGGTGAACCCTCACAGCGGTTTCTCCAATTTAATCCGCGCCAGACCGCTTTTTGAAGCTTTAATACTGTATTGGATCATTCTACGTATATATGCTACACTGGAGGGTGAAATCTTAGTACTTTGTACTTAGTATCATTATACTTTAGCAAACTATGGACATATGCTTCTAGGACAGTAGAAATGGGTACAATAATTTACATCGAGCCATGTTCTTCAGCAAACAATAATACTAAGGCCAGTTGGGCATGAAAAGAAACATTCGTGCTTTAATAGTTTTATTTCATATATATATGCCGCATTTATGTCTTATAATCACCAAATAATTAATATCCTATATGTCTTTAAGAATTATTTTCTTAATTCATATTTTTATGTGTAGACTTTTTGGGTAATATATTTGTCGGTTAATTGGCATGAAAACTTGTACCTCTCGTGAGTTATATAATCTAACGTATTTAAACTACAATAATTGAAACTATTGTGTTCAAATTAATAAGCTTGAGGGATGAACTTATTGATTTGAACATTCTATTAAGGGATTAACCTATTAATTATTAATTAATTGAAAATATTTTCTTTACACAATATGTAGAAGGCGGAATAACTCAGTATCTCTTAACTTATTCCGCCCACACACCTGTTGTGTAGAAAATAAACGATATCAATTATATTGTAATTTAGTTATGTTTATATAAGTTACACTCATGGACAAAAACTTAAGAAGTTGTACCTTTTAGCATGCATATCGGGATTCAGACAATAACTCTGAAATATATTTGATACACAGTGACCTTTATTGAATAAACTCGAGATAAATAGGTATGAAAAAATTGCCTCTGTCTCTTTCAAAGAAGAAAAAAAAAAAAAGATGACCGGCCAAATCAAAGACTTTTCACCTCCCTTTGTCCATGAGTGTAGATATTATCTAAAACGATGCACAAAGATTCCGCGAAAGTTTGCCGAAGGTTTTTGAGCGAAGGGTCTACACACACACCCATGTAAAAATGTGAATTTTTAAAAAAGAATACTAAGAACTTAGGATACTAATTATTCGATGAACTAGAATTGTTATAAGAGTTTTTAAACCATTATTTGTATTTATTAAGAGAAAGGCATCTCCCGATTTAAAAGTTGCTGATGGTTTGTGCCATCTCGCGGAATAAATATGAACTAATAGTTGTGTGATTTTTAATTATTCCAGATGATGTGACAGAGAAGAGTCAGGAAATGTCTTAATTGATCAACCTGATTCCTGTACAATTTCACATTTCATTATTTTGATTTGTTTTAATTCAATGCCTCTTATTTATATATATTCCTTTTGTTGTTTTTGTCATGTCCAGAATATGTATTTCTGATTATTATATAATTATAAATATTTATTTATTTATTTATTTCATCTCAATTTGCAGGTGTTACATTCGAGCACAGCTCGCGAGTCACCTTGTCCAGATTATTTACACATGGCGAGTTGTAATGCTGGAGTGGTCCCCCGAACCTTACAGGAGGGCAGTTGTTGGGTGTTTGGCTGTCAGCTAGCCATTGGGTCCAGGTCGTCGGATTCGGTGGCTGAGGTCACCTTGATTTTGAGCAATTTCTTGTATAGTTGGATTTGATGATTTTTGAAATTGCGAGAATAGTCTTGTCGCAGAGTCTTGATACGTCTCTTCTATATTAGGCTGGTTGAGATCTTCTTTGAGAATTTTGTTTGAAAGATTGAATGGGGCTCCTATAGTGGTTCGTAAGCAAATCCTCATTAAGGCATCTATTCTTTTTTTATCCGTAGGTGTGATATATTTGCCCCAGACTGGTAGTGCGTACGTGATGATGGGTAGAATACAGGTTTTGTACAACGTGAATTTATGCTTTGTTGTTAAATTACTTTTAAAATTAAGCAGGCTTGATAGAGATATTTTGGCTATCTTTGCCTTTCTTATGGTGTTTTGGACATGTAGGTTAAATTTTAATTTCGAATCCAAAGTGACACCAAGATACTTGGCATGGTCGGCCCAACTAATAGTGCTTGAGTTTACTGTCAGGTTGGTTTGTGGCTTGAATTTTTTGTTATCTCTTGGGGGAAAAACTATTGCTTGAGTCTTAGTTGGGTTAATGTCTAGCTTCCACTCATCGCACCATTTGATTATGTCATTTAGGTAATTCTGAAGCTGAGTAACCAATAGGTTGACTGATTTAGAGTTAAATAAAATTGCTGTATCATCTGCGAAGAGCTTAAGTTTACATTTAGAGTGCAGTGGGATGTCATTAATGTAAATATTGAAAAGGTAGGGTCCGAGGATAGAGCCTTGAGGTACTCCAGTCTGGATTGGCTTTGGTTCAGTTATAAAATTTCCTTGCTTGACTGAAAATGTCCTGCCCTGTAGATAATTCTGCATAAAATTGATAATGTCACTTGGAAACTGGTGTTTTGTGAGTTTCTTTATAAGGCCATTATGCCAAACTCTATCAAATGCTTTCGCAAAATCTAGAAAGACAGCACCTACCACTTCCTTGTGGGATCTTCTTATCTGGATGTAGTCCAGAACTGCAATGAGTTGGTGAGTTGTTGAATGCCCCCTTCTAAATCCGAATTGCTGCGGGATGATGAAGTTAGAGTTGTCCAAGTACATCTGAAGTCTACGTAAAATAATTCTTTCGTAAATTTTGCCGATGGTGGGGAGGAGGCTGATAGGTCTTAGATCTTCAGGGGATTTAGCGGATTTTTTTGGAATTGGAATTATGATAGCATGCTTCCAGACTTTGGGGTAGTAACACAAGTGCAGTGCGGCGTTGAAAACTCCAGCTAGAAATACAATCCATTTGATGGGAAGATTCTTGGCCATTTGCGGAGTGATATTGTCATGGCCAGGAGCTTTGTGGTTAGCTAAGTATTTAATCACTTCTTTGACTTCATTTGGTGTCGTCATTGTGAGCATTTTTTCTTGTTGGTGATTATAAGTTATATTTGGTTGGTCTTCTTCTTTTTCCTTGGAGAACTGGTTGGAGAAGTGTTCTGCAAGTTCATTTCCGATTTCTTTGTCGGTCAATAAGGTTTTGCCGTTCGTTACTAAACTTGAAATCCTTTCCGTTTTTTTCCTGATGGGTTTTGTTTTTCTCCAGAAGTCCTTTGGGCTTGATTCAATCTTGTGTATGAATTGATTCCAGTTCTCGGTGGAGTCGGATTTGAGGGCTTTGTTAACTTTTCCCTGTAAATTTAAATAAATGGCTCTATGGGCTGGATCCCAGGTTGCTTGCCATCTCTTACGAGCTTTATTCTTTTCTTTTATCAAGGCCTTGGTCGAGGGGTTCTGTTTTGATGAAGAGGATGATATAACTGTGTTTTTTGAGTAGCTGTTGTAGATTTTATCATTTAGTAAGGTCACTGCTGAATCAATATTGGCTTCTGTTTTCAAGGGTATTCTAGGAGGCGTACTGGAAATTAAGTCTTGTTGGAAGTGTACCCAGTTAGTGAGTCGGCAAGCCCTAGTCGTGAATTCATCCTTCGGGCAGGTCAGCTCTAGGATTACTGGGAGGTGATCTGAAGATAAGGCATCCAGGGTCTTAATCCTCGAAGTCCAGGGGATGTTTCTAAGAATTGCGATGTCTAGAAAGTCTGGATTTCCCAAAGGACTGTAGTGCGTGGGTGAAGAAGGTGCGACAATGTCCAGGTTTTCTTTTTCGGAAAAATTATGAAGCACGGTTCCACTATTATTGGAGGTTCTTGAGCCCAAAGAGGGTGCTTGGAGTTCCAGTCTCCTGCAGCGATTACCGATTGATTATTCTCTAACAAGAGATTCAGATCTTCCTCCTGGAGTGGTAGATCGGGTTTCTTATAGATTGACGATATCTGCACTACTGTCCTTCCATCTGGTTTCATTAGAATTGTGGTGTTTTCCATGTTAGATGTTTGAATCAGCACTTTTTTATATTTAAGATAGTTTTTTAGAATTATTGCCGTTCCACCGCCCCTTCCAACGATTCTATCGTCTCTTATTGTCTGATAGTTTCTGAGTTTGAGGTCGACAGATGGTTTTAAGTGTGTTTCACTGAGCAGTGCCATGTCTATTGAGTTTTCTTCTAAAAAATGTAGAAATTCTTCTTTTTTGAGTTTGATTCCGTTGCAATTCCAGAAAACGATTTTTAAAGGTAATTTTCCTTTCATTGTAAGTAAGTTTTGATAATTTCTAATAACTTTTCGCACAGTTCCCTGGTGTCAGAACGAGTAGTTTTCTTTTTTGCAGTTTCAGCGTAACTTGCCTTTTGTTTTTCAACAGTTGCTTCTTCTGTTTCAGTGGAGCTTGCTTGAGGTATGGTGTTAGGGGAGTTTTGTCTAGGAGGCTTTAGCTGCTGTTGTTGTGGCTTCGGAAAATTCGGGCATCCGCGGTAATTGGCTGTGTGCGCCTCTCCACAATTAGCGCACTTTGGTGGGAGCTGTTTCGACTTTCTTGGACAATCCTTCGAATGGTGTTCTTCAGCACACTTGACGCATTTGGGCTTCAAAAAAACAGTTTAGCTGGCCATGCCCAAAACCCTGGCAGTTAAAGCATTGAGTCACTCGTTTTGTAGTCCTGAATGATTCCACGACTATTTTTTGGTAAAGGATTTCGGTTATTCCATAGATTCGTTTATTTTGTTCATTTTTCGGTAGCTCTACTAGGACTATATTCATCGGTATTTTGGTCGATTGTCTATGGAGTCTTTTGACAATAACCTCAGTGAAGCCCATTGAGACCAGTTCAGTTACGATGTCTTCTTCTTTGAAGGCTGTTGTAACCCCCTTCAATACTACTTTCAGTGGTTTTTCCTCCTGTAGTCTGTAGGAATATCCTCCATTATTTTTCTGTACATACTCCCTGATTTTTTTGAAGTCCCCTATGTTTTTCGATTTAATTATGTGCTTTTTGCCAGAAATCGTGACTTGGAATGGTTCCGTGCACAAGCCTTTTAGTTCCTGGCAAAGAAGCTTCCAATCTGCTACATTTTCTGCAATAACAGGAGGAATTCTCGGTTTTTTCACGTTAGTGACTGTGGTCCATGGGCCATCGTTGTCGTTATTTTCTTCATCGTCTTGCGGTGGGTGAGCTGCGTTCATTTGTTGAGAAATTCCAGTGGCGGGACTTTGTTCATCGATGTCCATTCTAGGCGTCTTCAGATTACGCTCGCTCCTAGTTGGCGATCTTGAGTCATCCGATTGGGAGCTGCGAATTCTCTTCTTTGATTGAACCGTTTCCTCAAGTTTATACTCGATTCCACATTTGTCTAGGATCTTCGTTATTAAGGAAGCTTCGATTATGCATAGTTTCTCGCCGGTTGGTCCGATCGTCGATTTAATTACAATCGGTAGCATATTATTTTTTTGAAACTTACTTTTGATTAATGAAAGTTATTATAAATATAAGTCAAATCTCTCGTTATATAGCTAACCCCAATGTGACCGAACTTTTGAATTATTATAGCTATGGTCCAGTGAATTATAATATAAAAATTGGAATTATTTTAGGTTTGTTTTTATCTCCGGTTAGTTTAAGTGAGGTCTTACCCTATTTGCATATATAGTTACTGAATTTAAGGAGTAAACGGGTATTATTTATAAATTAATATTTCTAATAGAGTTTCTATGAATATTTCCTGAACTCCTATATGACTACTTTAAACTTTTTTCATTAAATATATTACAGAAGATAATTGTTACCTTCAAATATCATTTATCATAATTGCTTCAGAAATGGCAATAAATTTATATTTCAATGATATTTATATTACAACTTTGAAGCGGCTTACTTCTAATTTGATTTTCTAAATATGGCAGAAAAATGTTGAAAATGATGGACTTTGAAAATTAGAAATCAACATTAACCTGATTATACCATATATATTATTTAAAACTGTTTTAAGCTCAAAATGCTTTTTAAATAACTTTTATTTCATATGTTAAATCAAAACTTTCTCAGCAACATTTTATTATTTAGATTTCAAACCTTTAGTAAGTTGAAAATAGAATTAGGTTGAAATGTCAACCTTTTATAAATGATCATACTTTTCAAATTATTATCTGCGCAACAAAAATTATTATAATTTATAAAAAATTGACAATATAAATCAGACTATACTTACATAAAAATTAAATAAAATAGAACGAATTCAAAATACGTATACGTACTTCCTATATAATGATTACAGAATAATTCTTAAAATGGCGCCATTTCTAAGAAACCAGACGATTGTTGGGCTATCTAAATAGCAGTCTAGAAGATCAGGTCGCCATTTTTTCCCCGTGAGGGAATTTTTTTTATGACACTGTCGCGACAAGGAAAGTGCACCTCTAGAATCTAAATGTACATTAATATGTTCAAATAAAGGAAAGTGCGTCCAAATTTAGAAGGAATATAGTTAAATATTTGATAATGGTCCTAGATGACCATTAAATGGGGAAATTATTCTTTGAAGAGAGGACTTGGTAATGGCCAATAGTATTGTGTTATGCAGGAAAAGGGAAATCTTATTCATCTGTTTACATATCTTTGATTGGCTATTGTTTTTACTAAATTGCAGGAGTCCCTAATGTATTGTGATACCGGTGTTTTGTAGCTCGCCCTACGTGCTCTGTGTATGATAATAAAAGTATTATTTATATCGCGCGCGCAATGTAATGACGTAGTAATTTTTAATATATTGAATCATTTAATAGATTTTTACTTGAGTATAACCATAATATATAAGGATGAAGAAACATATATAGGTACCAAAATGGAGGCACCTCTCCCTTTAAAATTTGTTTTTAAAATTACCTTTTTGTTGATTTTCTCTGCGAAAAACAGGCGTACTCATATCGGTGAATAAGCATCAACATTTCGGAAAATACATATCCCGTAGGATGTTACGAAATTCTATTCGCTCATGCTACTGATAAGGTTCATAATCCGAAACCATGGCATGCAAGATGGCTTTTGTCCGAATTTACAAAAACTGGTGTTGAGGCTTAATCAACGATCTTAGTCTGCGCACTTTGTAAAGAATATTTACATATGTGTAGCTGAATTGAATTCAAGAAGATAATGTAAAAGTAATTTATGTCTAACTGGCCTTGTCCTTATTTTTGCGAAAGAGCATTGCTTGATGCAAATATTTATATGTAATTCTACTGTCCTAAAAGCTTATGTCCATAGTTTGCTTTAATACCATTTCTGAGATTCCACCCTTCAGTGTAGCATATATAAGCAGAATTATCCAATATAGTGCTAGAGCTCTAGAGGAGCGGTCTGGTAAATTAAATTGGCGAAACCGCTGGGGTGCGATATAACGACGCTTTACTGTTTACTGAAATAATCCATAATAGAGAATAATAAAAAACATAATAATAATATTATCAATAGTACGACCCACGATCTTTAATAATTCAACGCATAAAATAAACAGATCATACATTTAACTTATCACAGCCCATAGTGTATTATGACAATATCCATAGTAAATACCTTACGCAATATGTTTCTTTTTTATTTACTTCACTCTATAATATTCCAAAATTTCGAAGTTTTTTGGGTTCATATTTTCCGATATAAGAAAATTTGCGATTTACCTTATAAAAATATTCGAAAACCTTACGCCAATAAAGAAACACATTGCGTAAGGTTTTCGAATATTTTTATAAAGTAAATCGCAAACTTTCTTATATCTGATAGTAAATACCAGAAACTTATAATATTTGATATCCAAACAGCAAAGAAGCATAAACAGATACATTGAACTAACAGAAACATATGAAACAATATGGCCAAATGCTATCCCATAGATATAGGCAGTCTTCTATACCACAATAGTTCTTAATTTTATTAAAATGTTGTTTTATGTCTAATGATGACATCTTTCAACCTGCATATATTTGTCAAACCTTTCTTTGAATTTTGTAATAGATTAAATATATAAATATTTATCTTAATATCATATGTATAGCTTAAAATATGTAAATAATAATGAGAATTTCTATAACTATATATATCCTATATATGTCGGTGTTTAGTGAGTTAGTGTGATACTCCTGTTGAACGGCTAATAAGTCTGAAAACTTGAGTTACAAACGGTTTCACAAGAAACTTAGCCCAGGATGCTTAATGATTTTATTAAATTATTGTATATTTAAAATGTTAAATGGGGGTAAACTAAACAAGTTAACTATTTCAGTTTCAACACTGTAGAATGACTGAATCGCATGTGTGCGAAGGACTAATACAGTTGATAATATTTTCATTAGAAAAGAACAGAAATAAGTATACAGTGCTCACATCGCGTGCTGAAGACATGTCAAGTGCGCACAAACCACGCCAACCAACACTTAAGTTGTAAAAATTCCCAGCTCTCATGCCCTATAAATATTGTTGGATAAACCGCCAATTTCCTGAAGAATAAATGATGGCTGCCCAACAATTGTTTGAGAAATTCCATAAGATCATTAATTTTATATTAATGAACACTTCCCCCCCCCCTGCCTGACCTGTGTGTAAAATATAATCTTCAACATAAAACATTATATTTCAATATGAGATTATTACACTTGAGATTATAAAGGAAACTATTAAAAAATGGAGGAAAAATAGAAATATGGGAATTTGGAAATAATGAGGAGGATCCAATCATTATCATCATCATGTATTGCAGATATCGAGGTCGGCCATTACGGAATGCCATTTCACATCTTTCAATGATGTTCTCATTGTCACGTGCACAGACAAAGATAATACAAAATCATAAGAAGAGACCAAAGATAAAAACGACGAGTTTCTTTGGCTATTAAAAATAGCCGAATAAAGTTTAAAAATAAATAAATAAATTGTCGCTTTTACCTTTGGTCTCTTTTCAGCAATGGTGTCCTGCGACTCCTTCTATTGTAATGATGCAAATTTATTGTTACATATCTACTATATAGAGGTAAATATGGATATATGAAGTATTAAAGGTTTGTATACCATTGTTAATCAACACAACCATCAGATCTGTTGCAACAAGCTATCATACAAAAGAACATATTATTTCCTTCCTTCTGCGATTTCACCCAAGATAAGCACAAACTCAGAATTCCCCACCAAAATAAGATATTCTTTAAAATGTTTGGAAAATGTTGCGGTATTCCCGGAAGAATCTTAATAAATGTGGGCTGTGTAAGAATATAGTTAAAACTTTGTGAATAAATGACAAAACTTCATATTATTTTAGATAACTTTTTTTTTTGAAGTAAACACTTTAAACTAGGGCTGTATAAAGGACCTATAAACCAAAAACATGTGTTTGAAATCAAAGTTTATTTTTATAGATCAGTTTGCGCGTTAAAAACTATTAAGAGCTGAAGGTAACATTTAAATTCTAAGAATAGCTAGAGAGAAGGAAAGTAAAATGTTGAGGATAAACAAGAAATGTCCAGGACTCCCTATATTGCTACATGATCAGAGAAGATGTTAAAAAAGGAATCAGTGATTGACCCGATCACGAAGAGTCATTGTAAATGGCCGAACAGGATGGAGATAAATTTACCATTGTCCACCATACCTGTTTGTAAAACTACACTTAGGGACGTGTCAGGAAATAACCTGCAGAATATTTATATATAGAAGTACCCTCTCTCGTCAAAATAGATGCTAAAACTAAGCGCTATCTATTGTTCCTCTCCCCAAACTAGCGGAATCAGGTCGGTGTCAAAGCCACGACACCAGCTTTGGCAAACTGAGAAGCGTCCACCTAGAGACCATGGTTTCGGGCTAATGGCCCTCGTCAGTCTAGGGCGGACTTTATTCCACGAGATCCACAAGGGATCTATTGGAATCCTCACAATCTGCCAAAGGGGTGTTTAGCTGGTAGAGTGGCTAGACCAAATCTATGGCCAAAATAATAGATGGAAATGTTGCCGGGAGGATATTGATCTATGAAAATAGAGATCGCCTCTCTTGTCAAAATAGACGCTAGTCTTCTTTCTTTCTTATCTCGGTAAGTGATTAGCGACTGCTTTTACTGTAAGTACACATGTCTACATGTAGAAATTAGTGTGAAATTTGCACTTACAAGTGTGCCAGAGCCCCCGTTTGGTTACTTGCACTCACTGGTGAGATTTGTCTTCTGAAAGAATCAGGGAGCCATTGAAGCAATTTTTTCTTTATAAAAAAGTTTCTAACACGGGATTCGATCCCGGGTGGTGGCTGTCGAAAGGCTGGACGGTTCATATCTCTCCTCCTCAACCAAACCTCTGTCGTATGAAAGTAAGTGTTATAAGTATAACAGTGAAAACGTTAACTAAAAGAATTTATATACTCATTGTTCATTAAATCAATACAAAACGCATGAAACACAAACCGTTATCCAAAATTTAACATCAGCTGGTTACCCCAAAACATTTATTTTAAAACATTTCTATCAGGCACAGGTCACATATAACATGTCAGCACAAAAAAATAAAATATACAGGCAAAATTGCTACATCCCATATTCCCCGAAATCCATCCACATTTCTAGAACACTAGATAAATATGGAATAAAAACCTTTTATAGCAACTCTCCCAACTTATCAGATATCCTAAGAAACCCGATTACAAAAAACAGGCAAACCGAATATATATCATATAGAAAAGAGGTAATTTATTCTATAGAATGTAATAACTGTAAAGCCAGATATGTGGGGGAGACGGGAAGAAAATTACATAATAGAATCACTGAACACAGAAGAAACATAAACAGAAATGACCCATTATCATTAATAGTACAGCACTCCAATTCAACAGGACACACATTTAACTTAAATGAACCTAAAGTACATTACAACAATATCAATAACAAATATCAAAGATTAATAATTGAAGCAATAGTGTCCAAACAATATAGCAGTATAAATCGCAGAATTGATTTACCAGAAGCATATGATTCAATAGACCTAAATAAAATAAGATAAAACAAAGTCATTCACAGTATAAGATATCACATGTCTGATGGGATTCCTTGCAAGTTATAAAAATATGTAAAATATAAAATATAAAATACAAAATAAGATTGCCTTAACCAAAATGTATCATATTATCTCATATTAATTAGAATTAGTTTTTCCAAATCATTACACCTGCATGTAAATTTAAACATTTTAATATTTTTCAAATTACGCGTGATATGCAAAACAATAGTTACGTGTATATAAATCCTATTTCAAACTAGTTGGATCATTGTTTCATTAATTCCTGTAGAAGGGCGTATGTGCCCGAAAGCTAGTATTATATTCGTTCTAATAAAAGATACGCAGCCCTCGAAGCTTTGTTTTATTCATTTATAAATCGTACAGGGTTTATCAATCGATAAGTATATCTATTTTAATCATAGTTTTTGTGGTTTAGAATAAATACCAAGTATATTCAAGTATTAGTAAAAATAATACCAATAATCAGCTAATTTTTTTATCTCGTATATAAAAAAGAAGTTTATTTTTATGCATAGCCAATTCATTTTGTTTCTGTCAACAACATCATATTTTGCTAAGATCGAAAAATAACCTAAATTTTATCATAGTAATCTTATAATAATACCATTTGATTCTCGATACGACAAATATGTAAATCCTACATAATATACATTCTCCTATAGCAGATACCTTATATGCAACAAATTTTATATATTACTATGTAATATACAGGTAGAATATTACTTTCTGGCCCCTCTCTGCTACGCTTATTGTGGCCGCTTCATTAGTTTCAGATTAGGTTAGGTTCAGATTAGATTAGGTTCAGATTAGGTTAGGTTCAGGTAGGTTATGTTTTTAGGTAAACAAAGTGTTGGAACGGATTCTATTTATCTCCCTAATCTACTTTATATAACACCAGATAATTGAAAATCTTTTGATGAATAAAAATATATGTGAGCGATAGTGACCCAGACATATTCCAATAAGGAAAACTAGATCTTTGGGCAGAGAGTTTCTTTATTTTGAGTTGTTGCAAGCAAAGTTTGCTCTTCAACGGGCAATTAAAAAAAAAAAACAAATGATAACATCTCTCTTCATTTGTTTTTGGATTTCCCTTTGAAGAGCAAAATTTGCTTGAACGCTTGCATTACCTCAAATTAAAGAAACTCTCTGCCCAAAGCTATGGTTTTCCTAATTAAAAGAAATTCTGCTCACCTAGTCACAGCATTGGTAGACTTATTATTGCTTCGAATAAATCAATAAGGAATTAAGGCTTTCGTTTCTTTTCTTATTCTTTTATTTCTCGAGCTTTCGTGCCAAAATGTCTTTCAACACGGAGATCCAGAGTACAACAACAGAAGTATTATAGTACTTCAGGATCTCTGTGTTGAAGGGTATGTTAGCCCGAAATCTCGAGAAATAAAAGAAATAAGAAATGAAACCCTTGATTCCTTATTGATTTAATCATAGTGTAGAAGCAGGAAAGAATCTTTATTAAAATATCCTTGTAATGGTGAAGCCATGGAGATAGGCTATTATATAGACTAAGGATTGTTTTAAATTGGCAGCAAGTCGAGAAAGCCTCGGATCGAGAGGCAGCAACAACTCTATAGAAGATCCATCTTCCACTCTGAGACAATGTCATAAACCTCCCCCGGATCAAGTCTAATGTCGCCATTTATTAAATTTCCATCGGAGATTTTAAAAGCTGCGACGACGTCTTTATGGGATGGCGATTATCACCTTGGGATTTATGACCTTTACACTTTTGAGATATAAGACCTGTTCTCCTCTCTCCCCTCTTTGAGGAGTTTAGGCTTAGGGGGTTGTATTTCCAACTCATTACAGATTGTATTGTGTCAGTTCCATCATGTTTTTACCACAATCTCTCTCCATCATTGACCGTCTTGTGCAGGCAGCCTCTTGTGTACTCCATGACTAGGCCAACAAGATCTGTCCATATTGTTCCCCTTGTTCTCACTATCCTGCTCTGTAGAATGTGATCTTCCAGTGCCAGGTAGAATTTGAGGTATCTTGCTTCCCTCATGTCAATGAGCTTCTTGGTTATGCTCAATCAGGATATGAAGCTCTCATTGATTTCTTTCTTGACACTCCCTTACGAGATACCACACGTCAATGCTGCGCTTAAGAAATATCTAATTTCGCTTTTATAAGTTCCAAACTATTAGTGAAGAGAGAAGGACGTTCTTTATTTTAAAAATAAATGGCACTTTGTCCTCGTCAGGAAAAATAAAGCATTTAGCAAGGTGCTATAAATGTTTCTGGAATTGTAAGGGCCTTCTCGCGCCATCTTTCAAATTTTAATAAAATATCACGAGTCAAAAACAAATCATAAACTCATACCAAAGACTATGAAAGATCTCTTGAAAAAATAAATACATAATAAAATAGAATTTCACAGAAAGTAAATGAAATAATAATAATTATCATAAATATTTCTTCTTCTTGTTCCAAAGTCATTTTAATAGGTACCGCTCAAAAAGAGCAACCTAGTTTATGATATTTGCAACAATGAATAATATTTTGAAAATAGAGCAATCCATAGATAAATCTTAAATTAAAAAGGCTAAATCTTTAATTAAATGATATTTTGATCCAATATATGCCTTTTTAATTAATGAATAATAAGTGAAGGTTATTCACATATTAAACAAAATGTTAACGCGGGATTCAATCCTGGTTCATGGCTTTCGGGAATCGAGGATGTTACCCTCTCGTCAACCGACTCTTGACAAATATTTCACTATATTATATATAAATCTATGTCTATTATATACACAAAATTTTTATCTAACCTTTAGCTACTTTTTAAATTTAAACAATGGCGTATTGTTGCGGAATATTTTCAAACATATTTGTATAGTTCCCGTTTCCCATTTCTCGTGATACCCATCTCTCTAAAAATAATATTTTATTTTTAAATTTTATATTCCTGTAAAATATCTCAATATCATTCTAATCAGGCCTTTAACGATAATAGAAATGTGTAACTTTATTTTATGCTTTGTGCATCGTTCTTAAAATATATTTTAGAAAAAGACAAGAGTGACAAAGGCTTGATGAATTGAATATGCCCGCTTATTATATATATAGATATTGTTATTGTACTTTTAATATTATTTACAATTGTATGTTTGTGCACCGATACCTCCATGTAGGTATTGTGGAACCCTCTCTACTTCAAATATAAACAAAGTATTAAAGAATATACAACTTAAATCTACCTACAGAATTATATTCATTATTTAGCGCTGATTATTTTTTGTTCTTTTTCTAAAAGCAAAACCATAGCAAACGTTTTACCTATTCTCAATATATTGAATTTTTGCCGGAAGGGGATAATGATCTATGTAAATAAAGGTCGCCTCTCCTGTCAAAATAGACGTCAAGGCTAGACACCATCTATTGACCGTCGCCGCAAACTAGCGGACTCGGGTCGGTAACAAAGCCACAACACCAGTTTGGCTAACTGAGAAGCGTCCACCTAGAGACCATGGTTTCTGACTAATGGCCCTCGTTAGTCTAGGGCGGACTTTATTCCATGAGTTCACAAAGGATTAAATGAGATTTTCACAATCTACCAAAGAGGTGTTTAGCTGACAAAGTGACTAGGCCAAATCTATGGCAAAATATAGATGGAAATTTCGAAGGGAGGATAATGATATATAAAAATAAAGGTCTCAGTTTGACAAATCTGTGTTGTGGGTTTGTCACCGACCCGAGTCCGATAGTTTGCGGAGAGGTTTAATACATAACGTCTATTTTTGACGGGAGAGGCGACCTTTAATATAATTCTCAATAGAGTTACTTAAAATACTGAATTCCTAATTAAGAAGCAAAATGCAGATATTATAATAATATTTGAACAACGGTCTTATAGATCAAATTGGCGAAACCGCTGGGGGGATTCACCACTGATGAGCTAAGACCTTCATCCCACAAATAATTAGCTTTAATAATTTCAAATTTTCACAGATAGATGGCGATAGATGTAATTTTCAAAATAAATCTACCTACTAAATATAATGAAATAGCGCGTCATGAGAAGATGAAAACTAAAGCGCATTTTGAAAATTAAAAAAAAAAACAAGCTTCAATTACTACAATGGGGAAATATTGGAAAGGTTTGTATTCAACCCTAAGTTGTGGAAGTTGAATCTTGTTTTATTTATAATGGGAACTGTTCTAAAACAGTTTCAATTTTCATCTCCCTCAACATTTAATTATGTATGCAAGTGTATAATGATGTGGCTTCCATTTCTCTATAATTAAAAAAATAAGGAAAACCAAAATTAAAGATGATCAACGGAGTAAGGAAATTGAGTTCTAAATTTATAACCATTAACTAAGGGATAGCATACAAATGACCTCTTCACACTTTTCGGAAGTAGAGAATGTTTTGATGAATTTTTTTAGATTTTAGGCATTTCCTGAGACTTTACGTCAATTGGTTCGATGTAGTTTCTTGTAATCATATGTATGTACCTCTTCAGACTGTCCTTATATACACTCATGGATAAAACTTGAGAAAGTTGATGTCGACGGTCATCAGTTTTTATTTAAGAAGACAGAGGAAATTTTGTTCTCACTTGGTTATCTCGTGTGTCTTCAATAAAGGTCATTGAAATAACCTTCAAAGTTATTGACTAAATCCGGATATTCATGCTAAAAGGTATAACTTCCTTTGTCTCCATAAGTGTATTTGTAAAATAAATGGTGATGAGTTTGTCAACTCTTTCATGAGAATTATTCTTTAGAGGATTCACACTTATCACTAAAATTTGAACGCACCCATTATACTAAAAATAATATCACTGATATTTGAACGACCTATACTAAATAAAAAACAGCTTTTTATTTCTGCTGAGAAAACTTGAAGAGAACCGATAGTAGTCATTCTTAGTCGGTTTCACGGAAGGTTTCACTAAATGTGTGTGTGTGTGTGAATATCGTTTCATATAAGAAAATACCGAGCGAAGCCCGGTCATTTGGCATGTATACAATAGAATTAGTGAATGAACCTATTTATATTGTATTGTTTTTATACATATTTCAAGTATTATTTGGAAAACTAAAATTTAACGTCTTCTATATACCCACGAGAGAAAAATGTTACATTATAATTACATTAATAAACTAATTATTCCTGTTCTATTTTTAAAAGAAAAAAATTTACCACCAATAAACGGAAGGATCAAATATACATACATATATATTGGGAGAGTTTGGCTCATTATTGATGAAACCTTCCTTCCAGTTAGTGGTAAACCTTGCTAAAATATATTTTCATCTGTCACTTTAATGGTTGTAAGCATTTTACTTCTGAAAAAAAGAACAAAATATAATTAGCGGCAGTAATGATTATATTATTTCACATTTCAAGTACGATATCCGAGTGTAATATTGAGTTCGCTGTAGGTATAAATTAGGTATATAGTGCCTACGGAGACTGGTATAGAGATAGGAACCACACGGCATAAATAAAAACGTTTAAAATAGAACAAAGATATTAAAACAACAAGGACTAATTAGAACACGTGTCACTAAGACAGAACATCTCAATTGTGTACCACGTGGCAGGAAGTTATTAGGAGTGAGAGACACCTGTGGAACCTGATTTCCATAAAGGACCAAAGAGTTGCAATACCTATTTGCATACAAGCCCAGGCATGTCCGTTCCACGTAATGGCGTAGATTCGTCTTGGTCTTCCACCATTGAATGATGGCAGGGATTCTCTTTTAATTGGCCTGTCACTGGTCTCTTCTTCTTTTTTTGCATATTCCTCTCACTGCTCTTTTTTCATTCTTTGACTTTTATTGTCAGCCTCTCTTTCTTTGACAACGAGGCTCCCTGGGGATGTACAAAAACTTGTTGAGACAAGTAAACCGCACTAAGGTAACTTGTTGGTATATATATTTCATTATTTTGTATTTATCGCTATGCACACACTTCACGTATTTTCTGTCTATTGTTGAAAATTTTCACTGTTTTGAATTTATCGCTATGCACACACTTCACGTATTTTCTGTCTATTGTTGAAAATTTTCACTGTTTTGTATTTATCGCTATGCACACACTTCACGTATTTTCTGTCTATTGTTGAAAATTTTCACTGTTTTGAATTTATCGCTATACACACACTTCACGTCTTTTCTGTCTATTGTTGAATATTTACATTATTTTGAATTTATCGTTATAAACACATTTCACGTCTTTTCTGTCTATTGTTGAATATTTACATTATTTTGAATTTATCGCTATACACACACTTTACGTCTTTTCTGTCTATTGGTGATTATTTTCATTATTTTGAATTTGTTGCTATACACACACTTTACGTCTTTTCTGTCTATTGGTGATTATTTTCATTATTTTGAATTTATCGCCATACACACACTTTACGTCTTTTCTGTCTATTGGTGATTATTTTCATTATTTTGAATTTGTCGCTATACACACACTTTACGTCTTTTCTGTCTATTGGTGATTATTTTCATTATTTTGAATTTGTCGCTATACACACACTTTACGTCTTTTCTGTCTATTGGTGATTATTTTCATTATTTTGAATTTGTCGCTATACACACACTTTACGTCTTTTCTGTCTATTGGTGATTATTTTCATTATTTTGAATTTATCGCCATACACACACTTCACGTCTTTTCTCTCTATTGTTGATTTTTTCATTATTTTGTGAATCTCTATAGCTCCTTTACATTTATTATATTTGTGTTTATTGCTCAGAGATCAGTGTTAGAATCTATTTTACTATAAGAAAATATTATTTCTAGAGTGTTATCTATTCATAGTTATTCTTTATTAAAAATCTATCTTTTTAAAAAAGTTTAATTCAAAATAAATAAACTCAATCACTTTTGTGTGTTGATACTGCTGCGTATATCCCGTCTCTCTTTTATTATCATTATATATATTTTACTAGTTATTTCTATTTATCTAAAATTCTAAATGAATAAATGGCTAAAAGATTATACGCCCCTCCACATCAAAATCTTTTATTCAATTGGAACTAGGCCGAAAATAAATTGATGATAAGAATTAAACATATATTAACAGAATATAATTATTTAACAATTATATGACTAAATATAACGGGCAAAACGATACCATTTAGTTGGCAGCACAAACCTACAATGTTTACCGATATTCTAAGAATAGAATGAATAGAAAAAAATGGAAGGGAAAACAACAGTAGGAAAAGAATGTTGTTATTATTAGAGGCCTGGGCACATATGTGCAAAATATGTAAATAATACCTTGTTGACCGGAATGTTCGACAATAACAAGTTGACACATTGTATATTTAAACAACAGAAGAGTATCGCATATATTATAATTGTTGTAATGAATTTAATCAATAAGTTTTGATACAACACTATATACAAGGGGTCGGCAAACTTTTGAATCGGAAGAGACAAAAATTAAAATTTACAAAATTTCAAAGTTTTTAAAGAGTCACAAAATTTTTCCTTGCCAACAATAAATAGTACTCACATAAATAATATTTACATATGGAAATATATAAAGAGCCGCAGCTTCACGTCCAAAGAACTGCATGTGTCTCGCGAGCCGCAGTTTGCCAACCCCTGGTATCGAAGGTTGATATGTAACGTTTCAATTTTTCATTAGAATTTTCATCAATTTCACTATTTAATATTTTACACAAAATAAATTTACTGGCAATGCGTTTTTTTAATACCTCTACAGACCTATAAGCTTATGTCCATAGTTCACTAAACACCCCTAAGCTGCCTTCCATAGAAAATACAGGGTATATACCAAACCAATCTAATACAATAGTAGAGCGGTCTAGAGATTAATTTAAAAGAAACGCATTGCCAGTAAATTTATTTTGTGTAAAATATTAACGATAGATGGCAATTAAATTTATAAATTTAATTTCATTATATATTAATCCCTTCGGTAAAATTATCAATAAAAGACAATTCGCTGAGGGAAGAGTTTCTTTTTATTGAACGGCGATACAAACTTTCAGGTGTAACAGCCCTTTGACAGGTATATATAAGTACGATACTAAAAGCGTAGTTATACCTGTCGAAGGGCTGTTGAGTCCGAAAACTTGTATTGCCGTTTTATAAAAAGAAACTCTTCCCTCAGCGAATTGTCTTTTATTTATAATTTATCTATTGTCACAATACAGATGAGAATATGCAAATTAATTGTTTGGTTTCAAACAGATGATCTAAATTAGTGTCCTGTTATGCACAATGTGCTAACGTTTTATATATAAATCAACCTAATAGTGAAGAACGTGGTAAATGAAGGTGCCACGACACCCGTTTTGAAGAATTCAGACACAAAACCAATTAGTATACCTTAGTTTTAGGATATGGCTCTCATCAGTACAGGAACGGCTTCGATTTCATAAGATCTTACAAGAGGAGTTATGAAATCGGTCGAATTTGCCAAAAAGGTGCTTGAGCTGGTGAAGTGATATGGCTGATATGGCAGAATACAAGCCAAAATTGCAAGAAGTTGGTATTCTTGTGCAAGAAAGGGCTTGAAAATCGTTCCTAACATTTCAACTCTCGTCACCTCCTCCCGTAGGATGTCATGAAATTGAAGCCGCTCCTGTACTGATGAGGGCCATAGCTCGAAATCATGGTATATAGGTTGGCTTTTGTCTCAGTTTGCCAAAACTGGTGTTATGGTTCATTATTTATCTCCACCTCTGTGTTATACTCAGGAATAATAGACAAATGAATTATTTTAATGCATTTTAAAGGAAGAAATTTCCTCTTCTGGTACATGAATACCATCTTCCCGCAATTTTGAGTTATATAGGTAAGTGAACTGAGTATATTGGGACGTTGAAATCATAATGGCAGGCTGTGAGCGTTTTGAATTGTAAGTGCATTTCCATGTTCCATTTCGTGTGTCTTCAATAAAGGCCACTGTATATCAAATACCTTTAAGAATTATAGTCTGAATCCCGATATACGTGCTAAAAGTTACAACTTCCTTAAGTTTGGTCTATAAGTGTAATTTTTTTTCTAGCATTAATTGCATAAGAAAATTTACATACACAACCGTTATTCACATTGTGGGCATAAACTTGTCCAGTATATTTAGAAGTTGGAAAATGAAGTAACATTGGAATAAACGAGACAGACGAATGTATGACACACCCGGTGGGACTTTATTTTTATCGTACCAGACGATGAATATCTCAAGGTTGTCAGAAAATAAAACTCCGTCCTGGAGGAAGCCAAGTCAACATCTAGCCTTGTATCGATCCTCTCTAGGTATCAAATTTGAGGGAGGGGTGAATTTTCATAAAATAACAATCATTCCATGTATACTACCGGTTCTTGTATGTACCAAAATCAAACAATACAAGTGAGTACAAGCAACTAACCCGGTCCTTGCCTAGTTGCAAGTGCGACAAGCCAATAGGTTTTAAGATATAAACATAATTGTGTAGAGCTTCTTTTTATTTTCATGCTCTATTTTATGCATTCACTATTCATGCATTTTTCCTTATTACCCCAGTGCAGAACGCATAGTTGATGATAAGGAATGTACTAGCTTTTGCAAATTCATACAAAAGCCAACCTGTATACCATGGATTCGGGCTATGACCCTCATCAGTACAGGGGTAGCTTCGCTATCATAACATCCTACGAAAGAAATTGTGAAATCGGTCGAATTTGCCGAAAAAAAAGTGTTAAAGCTAGTGAGATGATAGGATCGATTTCTCAGGCTAGAATACAACGTGAAGTTGAACCTGTACCAAAGAGACACCTTTCCCTTAAAAAAAAAACAATAATTAAGACAATATATATAATCGATATTTTTCCTTTTTTCCTTTATAGTGAGAGGTCAGGATTAAAACACAGGAAAAAAAGTAAGGAAACCCCCCCCCCCCCCCCCCCCCCCCAGAATAGATGGCATCCTCTCACCCCTGTGACTCACTCATCAATTGCTTCCAATTACCTCCAGCACATTAGAGCGCCGTCCGTGTCAAGATTGTCCGTTCTTCCCCGAGTCCAGGGTACTGAAATCTCCGGAGCGTAGACCTGAATGACAGGCAAACAAAGTCCAGCAATATATTAACCGGGAGTCTCGGGGTTGAAGCAATGTAGAATAGAGGTGGACTCCATGTTTTATTCATCGATGTCTTTCGCTCCACAAAGAAGTCCATCATAACTGGACCACTGGAAGGAATGCTAATTCCGAGGGAGGATCCACAATAAGCCTGTGAATGTAATCTCCCGTCAACTCTGCCCTCCTGAATTATTTCCGGTGGAAATTTATTTGTAGATATCTCGGATTGTAGACTTGATTTTATAAGACATCTTTAGGGAAAAACATGTATGAAAGCAGTGTTGGACATCGGTGAAATAAATTATAGGTATCTATATTAGGTAAATACATATATAGGCAAAATGTCCCATAACTGATTGTCCATTGAATATATTGAATTTTAAGCACACATACATCTATATATAGGTTATGAAGGTAAAAAAAAAAACGGTACCTCGCGCCTTGCAAGGGGTTTTGCCCCACGACAAGGAATCAGATTCCCCTGTTATATCTATTTGCCTACTATGTTTGAAGTGTTAATCCTGGTACATGCTCTTTCTCTCTAATTTTTGTGTATATATCTCTTATATTTTTTTCAAGTCTACTTCTAAAGTTTTTTATTATCTCTAGCACATGTGGTACAGGCCATGGTAATCATGATGGGTAGTAGTTATTGATTGCTTTTACTGTAAGTACACTACATAGCTACAAGGTGTGTCCAATAAATAATAAGACCGGTCAAAAACAAAGAAAAAATGAAATGATAATTTTTTTTAAAGTCTATTAAAAAAAAATAGAAAGCTTCAGCTACACTGCGGTATATCACATCACGTGATTGCGCGCGCAGTCGATAAATTGTAAGCTTGTAAAAAGAACGCCTTGCATAACAACTTCTAATTTTTAATGGATAGAAAATTCGAACAACGAATTTGTATTAAATTTTGCTACAAAATTGAGAAATCGGCTTCAGAAACTTTACATTTGTAGAAATTGGCATTTGGAAATGAAAATAAGCCCACCACATTTAGATGGTTTTCGCGATTTAAAAATGGAATGGAATCGGCGAAAGATGAGAAGCGTGTTGGACGTCCAATTCTGCACAGGAACCCTGAAAAGGTGAACCAAATTTCAAATTTGATAAAAGAAAATCCACGAATAGGGTTACGGGACATTGAGGAAGAAACAGGGATATCAAAATCATTAGTTGGATCGATAATTAAAGAAGACCTGCAGTTAAAGAAGACACCTTCAAAATTTGTCCCTAAAATGTTCACAATCAAACAAAAGGAGAATCGCGTTGAAGTTGTCAAAAAATGCTTGAAATGGTGGAAGAAAACCCTAATTGGAAGGAAAAAGTAATAACTGGAGACGAGACATGGGTTTACGGGTATGACCCGGAAATAAAACGCCAATCCATGGAGTGGAAAGGAAAAGATGAACCAAGAACGAAGAAACCCGACTTTGCAAGTCAAAAAACAAAGTCTTATTGGTCACGTTCTTTGACATAAAGGGAATTGTGCATTATGAATATCTAGAGGAAGGTCAAACAATCAATAAGGAGTCTTATTTAATCATTATGAGACGTGTACATGAATCAATTCGTCTGAAAAGAAGTGAAATGTGGAGTTCCAAAAATTGGATTATCCATCATGATAATGCACCACCACACACCGCTACATCTGTACTGACTTATTTGGCTAAACACGGCATCCAAGTACTTCAACAACCTCCCTATTCCCCAGACCTATCTCCAAATGATTTTTTTCTCTTTCCAAAACTTAAAATGGCTCTAAAAAGAAGGAGATTTGACACTAAAGAGTCCATCATAGCGGATTCGAAAAAGTTCTTGAAGAACATCCCGAAAGATGCCTTTTCTAAATGTTTTAAATAATGGGAGAAGAGATGGAAATTATGTGAAGATGCGGGAGGGAACTATTTTGAAAAATACTAATAAATTTTTTTTAATCATTCGATTTTTTCTTTATTTTTGACCAGTCTCATTATTTATTGGACACACCTTGTATACATATGTAGAAAGCAGCTCAACTTTTGCACTTACAAATATGCCGGAGCCCCGTTTGGTTACTTGCACTCGCTGGTGGGATTGAACTTCTGCAAAATTTAGGAGCAATTGGAGCATCTTTTAAATTCAGAAAACAAGTGCCCAGTGCGGGATTTGATCCTGGGTCGTAGCTGTGGGAAATCGACGGTTTTTACCACTCGTCCACAGAACCTCACTTCAATAATTATATACCTTTTGTTCTATTTAGTGGATATTTTATCATTGATACATCTGAATAGTGTCTAATGCTACTTACAAATACGTAATAGACGAATTGCAATGTGTTTCTTTTAATTCTAAGCCTTCGAGCGTTATCTCTTCCTCAGTACTACTCAAAAATACTTTTATCTTCAGAAGAACATCTAGGGATATGTGCCATATTTATTATGTTATATGGGACAGTCAGGATGACTGATTCAATGGGTAATGTGGAGGACTTCGGATAGAAAGATCCCCTGTTATAGTCATGTCATGCTCTCTCTCTATGTGTGTGTGATAGTTATAGAATTAACTCCCGTAACGTATTTGCATAGCAGAGCATCGTGACAAAGAGACATTGTTTTGCTATCCGGTGATTTTCATCAAAAGAACTTGTACCATGTATATGAACGTTTTAGTTAGCTCAAGAAAGGTTTGCCCGAAAGCTTCCTTCAATTAAGTCAATAAGAAGAGTTGCGGCGAGAGAGAGATTTATGATTTTTTGTAAGTTGTAGAAATCCACAATCCTCTGTGATAATGAGCATGTACCATGGTGATTGTATTGGTGGAGATTTGATGGTCAACCGCGGTGTCACGTCGAATTGTGACTCACAGATGTGTCGCGAGACAAGTGGGCGACTCCAACATTTCTTATGTTAGAGATGGACGTTGTCTGACGTTTATATTTATATTTGAAAGGACAGCAGCCAGATTAATATTTTTATTAATATTTTGATTTTTACGACGCCTTTGTGAATGTCATTCGCCCTTGTCAGATGGGAAAGAAATCAAGCCGCGGGGAACATGGGAGAAACTTTAAAATATATCGTAATACCCAAATCACAAGTCAAAACTCAACAACATAAAACAAATTGAAATTTATATGAATAAATATAAAACTCCGCTGAAATGAAACTGGGATATAGCGAACCTTCCCTCATAACAAACCTGAAATAATCCCCTTTTTTTAAAATAATACAGTGAACCATGGCTATAGTGAACCACAGGTCAGTACCATTGGAGTTCGCTATAGAGGGAATTTGTTATAAAATGTTACCAGACCAAATACATGACAACATACGTAATAGAGAAAAATCCCAGTATTTCAGGTCGGTTCTTGATATAGTGGTTGGGATGATACTCGTCAGCTTTGTAAGTTCCACCTTTGAAAATGGCGACATTGGGGAAACATCGTTTAATCAATGTTACAATTAACGCGTGAGCGCAATCTTTATCTCTCTCAAAGTTTTGGAATACTTCACAGGAAATCAAACAGCTATCTTTCCAATAAAATGATCTTTCTCGATTATATTTGTTATCGAAGCACACTTCTTTTACGAGTCTCCGAAACATTGATTCAACTCTGAAAGGATGTTGTTGTAGTGTCCAATGAAGAGCCTTATACGAGTCTCCGTGCATCTCTATCACAGCAGTCATTCTCTATCTTGGCTGTGGGTCTGAAAGGTGTCGCTGACGAAAGGAAAAAAAAAGAGTTAGGAAGAAGGAGTCAATTGTAGGGTATCCACCATGATAGGAATGTCCTCTTGATAAGTCGCTATGATGATAGATTGGAGAACGGCTGGAAGAGTGTAATGCGGAAGTTCTATCATTAGACTTAATGAGGGATTACAAGAGAAGGACCAGCAGGTGCGCCGCTCAGATATCATCCAGGATTTATTGATCTTCCTGATAGGACATCATCAGCCATCATGGAACGGAAGCTCTCTAGTCGTTACACACTCTCTTTCTTCATTCTCAAATCGCCAGGAATTGGAAGATGACTGGATGTTGCGGTCGGAAATTGTTCAGAAAGGATGTAGTGTTCTTATTGTAGGATTTCTCTTGAACACGCTTTCAGAAATTCCGTCTTTATCAAGAAATATTCTAACACCTTCAATAAGGAAACCAGAAAGTGATACCCCTGTAAATGAAGAGTGATCCAAGAAAATATGAATAGATAAATGTTCAATAACGAAAGACAAAAAATGACGGGCAAGAGCATATGTCAAAAAAATCAAGAAAAGGCATTCATTTGTTAGTGAATTGAAATGTATATCTGATACCATATTGCGGGAGGAGAATATTCACGCACATAAACAAAAAGGGTGCGACTCTCCGTTAAAAAGTTAGTAATATGGTACATTATTTTACCAGAACCTGTGAGTTCTGCATAGTGGGGCTAAACAAAATGCATTGTTTTAATGGTAGAGGTAGGTGTGATTTTTTGATGCAATATATATTTATATAGACTTCAGAAAAAAAGCGTATTCTCATCTACATCGTCATTCATTTAGATTACAAACATACCAAGAAGGAGTTGTCCTATTTTTATATGAAAATACGAATACAAAGACGATTCAACCAAACATGCCAATGATTGAAATTTGGTGGCTGATTTATGCAAAGCAAGTGTTCCAGCGCATCTGAACTGCACAAGTATTCTAGACTTAATATACGGCGCGGCACGAGCTGATTTTCAAAATTTACGTTTAAATTTTTGAAGTAAGCTTATTTCTACTGTATCAATGCCACGCCGAAAAATTCTTGCTCATTACAAAATATGTCAGAGTTTTAAAGAGGTCGTGCCATTGGATTGAAAGAGGCTGGTTGGTCTAATCGACTAATTGCGCGACATCTGTGTCTGCGGCTATTGACGATGTTGACAAGAATGGGTCAACAACGGAAGAATGCAACGTCAGGACGTTAGCTGTCGACCAAGGAGGGACACAACAGAACGGGAGGACAGAGCGATTGTCAGAACGGCTGTCGCAGCATCGGATTCGACGTTATCTACCATCCAACGTGTCAGGCCCACAAGTATCCAAAATGACCATCAACAGACGACTGAGAGAGCGGAATCTAAGCGCTCGCCGACCGTTACGATGCCTACTCCTCACACCCGTACACCGACAAGTCCATCTAAAGTGGTGTCTGGAGCGATCAACTTGAAACAGCGCTGACTGGGGACTTATAGCCTTTAGTGACGAGTCCCGTTTCTTACTGTGTCCTGACGACAGTCGCAAACGTGTTTGAAGACGTCCTGGGCAGCGTGTGGATTCTGGCCTTACTTTCCTATGCGGCTCTAAACTTTGTAAGCTCCCTTTTGACCGTTGACTAGATGTCAATAAACTGTTTTAATTGTCAATTATCAAACAGGTCCACAACAGGGCGTTATAGTCTGGGGTGTAATTTCATTTGATAGCAGGACACCATTGGTAGTCATTCCTGGCACCCTGACAACACAACAGTACATAGATGATATTGGTGGAAAATTTGCCGGGAGGAAATTAATCCATGGAAGCAATGGTCGCCTCTCCCGTCAAAATAAACGTCAGAATCTGACGCCATGTTTTGCCAATAGATTTGGCCCAGCCACATTGCCAGCAAAACACCTCTTTGGTAGATTGTGAGGATTCCATTAGATCCCGTGTGGATCTCATGGAATAAAGTCCGCCCTAGACTGACGAGGGCCATTAGCCCGAAACCATGGTCTCTAGGTGGACGCTTATCAGTTTGCCAAAGTTGGTGTTGTGGTTTTGTCACCGACCCGATGCCGCTAGTTGCGGCGACGGTCAATAGATGGCGTCAGATTCTGACGTTTATTTTGACGGGAGAGGCGACCATTGCTTCCATAGATGATATTCTACGGCCTGTTTTGTTGCCATTACTCACACATCATCCTGAGCTTACTTGTCAGCCAGATAATGCCCAGCCACACACGGCATGTGTTACTATGGATTGTCTTCAATCTTGCCGAACTCTTCCGTGGCCAGTAAGGTCGCCTGATCTCTCACCCATAGAATACATCTGGAACGTGATGGAAAGGCGATTGCAACCATCCCAGAATGTTGTATATGTAAATTAGGTATAAACTCAATACTCTTCTACAAATCACTGTAGACCTGTAGATGACATGAGAATAGGGTTCCTCTCCAAATTTCTCTATGCTCTACGCATTCCTGTGAGTGATAGGCTGGCTAGTTAAGCCTATTATATATGGATACACACATATAGGATTAAGAAATAAATAAATAAATAAATATTTCCTTTTTTTATTATATAAAAGGAATTAATCTCTTTCTTCTGTAATGGTAAATTTTAAAGGCTTAAGGATAGATCGGCTTTTATTTTAGCGATAAAATTTGTACGGTTTAATATCCAAATCTTTTCAAATCTAAAAATACACCTTTCCCTTACACCATGTGCCTATGGTTCTAGTTATTTGATATGTGGACTCTACTTGATTACAGGATGGAGCATCTCTCTTTGTTTCTTTCTTTGGACTTTTGTTTAAATTGAAGATTATAATGATTGCCTCTCATATGTAAATAAGAATTTTATAAATATTCGCTGTAGAGACCAAGATAGACAACGTGTAAATTCACTTATAAGAAAAGAGTTTAAATCCCATTCTTCATCTTTGTTTTTATGAATCCCGTTGGAAGCATACATCAAAATATACATCACAAAACACGCCTGCAATTCATACAAGCCTCAAACTAACTCTTGCAAGACCTATAAAAATAGATTAAAGGGGGCGATAAAGGTTTTTTTAAAAAAACGACGACAAAATAAAAGACTGCAGTCACACCTCAGCGAAGACACGCGCCGAAGAGATCTAAAAAATGACCTACATTAGTTTAATTAAACATGCAGTAGGATTAAAAAGTGGGAAAAATACCCCCATGTAAATATTTAATGTAAAAATAGTCGCGCGACCTTGAGGAGCCAAAGGGGCTCCAAAATGGGGCAATATGACTTCAAGAAAGAAAAAAAAACTGGGGGAGGTTTTTTTGGGAGTTCTTGGGAAGAACGAATTAATTTGGTGAATGGTTCTTGTTTTGCAGCTGCGAGCCCTGGCTTCGTGGTGGGGCGCTTAGCAAAAATAGATATACGTAAATGTGAAGATGTAGGTTGCATTTTTTACTTTTTTGTTGTGATTTCTTTTATGATTCTTTTATTTAATCCCAAAATAGTAGTAAAAGGTGTTTAAATGAATATATATACACGAATATAGAAATTTGAATTTATCATTTCGCTATCGGGTCTACAGAAATATTTTTAATTAAAAAAGTGTTATAATCCATATAAAACTTGAATGAATTTTCGATTTTTAGGACTTTTGGTTTTAGTTAATTAACTTTATTAACATCATGAAACGCGATATCCCAAACTCAGGGATATTTGCGCCAATACATTTCACTGCATTACAGCAATACGGCTATATACAATCCTGTTCAATTCATTATTTCACATAAATTAACTAAAGAAAATTGTCCAAAGAGAAAAACAAACAACAAAGCAAAACACACAGAGCAAGCATCGCAGTTCTTTTTTTTTTCTAAGATTCCTTCTCTTTTTTCCAATTCAAGAGAAAGTTGTATATGTATTTACAAAATTGATCAAAATTTTTATACTTTTCTTTTTTGTCTACAAATTCATCAAGCTGTCCAATACGACCAAATCTATTTTCCCTAAAATCCCGGAAAATTGGGCACTCCAGAAGTAGATGTCTCGCGTCTTGAATTTCACCTCCGCAGAAGCATCCTGGTTCCTTCACGGCGCCGATAGTTGCCAAAAATTTCCCAAAATTGCCATGATCTGTAATGAATTGGATATTATAAAAATTTGGACGGAAAAATCTTGGAATTCCTAATACGAAAAAGCTTCTGAAAATTTCATTAGTGTTCTCAAAAATTTCATTCATTTTTGCGTGTAAGAATGATTTGACTATACTTGGAGCATGGGGTTCGTAAGTAATTAGATCTTCAATGGACATTTGAGCTAGATCAAATTTGATTATTCTGGATTCTATATAATCTGTTAGGAGTGGAATTTTTGCCAAGCTATGCACACAGTTTGATGAAGTGGTTTTGTATGCTCTAACTGCCCATAAAATGATCTGGTACTGCATGGAGTTCAGTTTTTGTTTACAACGATTGTTTAAATATTTGAACCAAATTTCAGAACCGTATGTAAGTACAGGCCTAATGATTGTTTTGAATAAAGTTAACCTCTTTTCAGTGTCTAAACCCCACATATTGCCACTTAGTGAACATAATAAGTTTTTCATACGTCCTGCCTTACACAGAATATCATTAACATGCGGTGTAAAGTTAACTTTGTTTTTCCATTTGTGATTAGAAAATTTCATTCCCAGAATTTTTACTTGCTTGACCGGCATTATTATATTGTTATTAACCTTAATAGGTATTTTTTGTCTGTTATGTAGGTATAGCATATTAGTCTTCTCTGTACTGATCGTTAATTTATTTCTATTACACCATTGGATCACATAATTTAAGGTGTATTCACTTGCGGTTTTTAGTCCTTCAATAGTCTTATTCCAGCAAATTATTGTAACGTCGTCTGCATAACATATAATATCTGCATTCATTGAATCAAAATTTATCAACAAATCATTTAGCAAAATATTCCATAGAAGTGGAGATAAAGGTCCACCCTGTGGACATCCTTTAGTTAGTTTCTTATAAAAAGTTTCTGATTCGTATGTAAATTTCACCTCCCTTTCATTATTCAAATAAGATTTTATGATCCGTATTAAATCTGAAGGAACATCATCATTATCCATTCTTTTTATAATAGCAGGCCACCATGCATTGTCGAATGCACCCGCAATATCTATAGCTATCAAGGAAGTCAATTCTTTTTGTTTATGTTTCAATATAGTTTCTATAATTTTATCCATTCCAGTAATTGTTGATCTAGATTTCATAAAACCATGCTGCCTTGAGCTCATTAAATTATTCTCTAAATAATAGTTACTTAATTTATTTTTTATTATATTCTCAAATGTTTTAGATAGATTAGATGTCAATGATATAGGTCTATAACTTTTATTTATTTCATAATTCGTTTTGCCTGGTTTTGGAATTATTTTTAAGAATGATTTTTTCCATTCATCCGGATAATATCCCATTTCTATACATTTATTGAATAATTTATGCAGAATTGGGATTATTTTTATTTTAGCCTGTCTAATCATATTGTTACTAATGTAATCAGGGCCCGGTGCTTTTTTAATATTTGTTTTTAAAATTGTTTCCTCTATTTCCTTAGATTCGATATAAACACTACTTTTATTTTTATATTTAGGCGTATAATTTCTAATCAAAATATGATCATCTTTATCCAAACCTCCAATATCATCCTGAAATAGATCGTTCATTAAACTTTTTATTTTGTCGGTTTTAGTTCAAAATTCTATTATTATATAAAAAGAAAGAATAAATTAATATATATCATTCATTTGAATTATAAATCGAATAAAATAGATTTATTGAAATTCGGAAGAACGATTTAAGAAAGATGGTTGAATCGAAGTTAAGTCGAGAGCCAAGATTTTAGTGACTTTTACCCTAATTTCTAGTATATCAATGTATTCGCTCAAATCTATAAATTATAGAGGAAGCCATAGATTTTGACACTTGACGTGTTTCGTTATATTGTAGGACAAGCTTTCAATCAATGTATCTTCATCAGGCCAATGATTCTGTCAGCAAGTTGAAGGTTCATTGATAGAAAACTTGCCAATCCAATATACACCCGTGGACAAAACTTAAGGAATTGGAAAGTCTTTGATGTCGCCGGTCGTCTATTTTTTTAAGAGACAGGGGTAATTTTGTTCACACCTGGTTATCTTGTGTGTCTTTAATAAAGGTCACTGTGTATTAAATATATTTCAGAATTATTGTATGAATCCCGATATACATGCTGAAAGGTACAACTTCCTTATGTTTATCCAAGCGTGTACGTTTATTTCAGCGTCTAAGAAATATGCGGTGTCGCTGGAGACCAGTTGACAATATTGATCTTACTCTACATCGGTGGTACCTTGTACATAATCCTTGTACAGAGCATTTATATGTTAACTTTTCACACCATGTTATCTTTGTAATAATAATTGTACATACTCTCTTTGCACCTATGTAATTGACAAGCTCTCTATAAAAATAAAAGTCGTCTCTCCCGTCAAAATAGACGTCATGGCATATATTTATTAACCATCGCCGCAAACTAGCGGCCTCAGGTCGGTGACAAAGCCACAACACCAGCTTTAGTAAACTGAGAAGCATCCACCTAGAGACCATAGTTTCGGGCTAATGGTCCTCGTCAGCCTAGGGCGGACTTTATTCCATGAGATCAACAAGGGATCTAATGGAAACTTGACAATCTGCCAAAGAGGTGTTCAGCTAGTAAAGTGACTAGCCAAATTTATGACTAAAATATAAATGGAAATGTTTTAATTGTCCAACAAATCAGCGGAACATTAATTGTTTGGTCATAGAATCCCGTATATAAACTCCTACATATATTGACCATCTATGATCAGCTTATTTGAAGTGTGGATTCTCTCTTTGGTCCGTTGAAGAGACTTCATCTCGGTGGCTGACATCTCCTACTCTACAATAAAAGAAACTCGCGTCGCTATTCTCGTGTGACATTACGTTTTAATATCACACAGTAAAACCCCGCTAAAACGAACTGCGGGAATGTAGATAAAACGTTCCCTTATTGCGAACCTAAAATAATCTCCAATAGTTATCTTATAGTGAACAATGAGTCTATAGTGAAACCATGGCTATAGCGAAACTAAAGTTCGATCCCGAAGAAAATCAGAATAGTAACATACCACTTTTTCTTGAAACTCTTTTAAAACATGTTTTAGCATCTTAATTTGCACTTTTCTTAAATTTCGTTTTCTTGAATCAAAAATAAGGGATAACATCCATAATAGGACGTTAGAGTACAGCCTGGACCACGATGACAAGGGCAAACAGCCTAAATATGATAAAGGTTATCATAAACTCCTGTAGAAGGGTTTGTGATACCTGAAAGCTTGAGATAAATATACAATAAAACAATAAATTTATCCTCGGAAACCGTTTTGCTTATTATTTATATATGTGTTACAGAGGATTTCCCCCGAAAGATGTGTTTAGCTGGACAAGTTGCTCCTATGACTAAACTATGAATAGACACTTTACCTCTGGGGAGGAAATATCAATCTTTAAAAAATGTTCATTTTTTTAGATTCGTATAAGTTTCTTATTGCTAGATAATACTCTTCTACTATTTTTATACTACAACAATGATTTGCAATACCTTTATTAAAACATAGATCTACAAGTATCAGAACTCAATAGCTAAATCTCTTAGATGAAACACAGAAAATACATTATTATAATTTGAACAACCATAAAAAAATATTTCCATAATCAAACTAAATATACTATTATTTTCTTGATTGAATTTGAAAAATGTCTCTATCAAATAATTATATAATATACAGTATATAATAATATAGTTAATATACACACATACAACAAACTTCTACTGTCCTTACTGCGATGAAACATATTAGGAGGGCTTGGCTCATCAGTGGTGAACCCTCCCAGATGTTTCGCCAATATAATCTACCAGACCGCTTCTTAGAGCTCTAATACTGTATTGGATCATTCTGCTTATATATGTTACAAGGAAGTGTGGAATCTCAGAAATGGTATTCAAACAAACTATGGACATAAGCTTTTTAGGACAGTAGAACTATCCTATAGTAGAAGCACTGATGAGCCAAACCCTCCCAATATATTTTTTCATCACAGTAAGGACAGTAGAAGTTTGTTTTATATGTAAAAGAAACATTCGTGGCTTAATGTTTTCACTTCTTATATATAGATGGCAAGTTATTGCTTTATATTTATATATAAGTGGAAGCTGCTTAGGAGAATCAAATGGCGAACTATTAGGATGCTTTCATTCCTGATGAGCCAGGTCCTTCCCACTGCTCTACTGGTTGTGTGACAAATATTGTCTTTATCGTAGAATCTTGCTTCGATGGCAAAACATTTGAGCGAGTTAACATTAAAATATCGCGCCGTTTCTTTATTTAAACTCTTAGAGATTTAGATCAGTGAGATTGTTGTTTGATCACACAGATTGCAGAGAAAGGAAACCCGGTACTTGTATTGGAAGAGTGTGATTTCATAGACACAACCATCTAGTGTCGTATTTTGAACCGAGAGTCCATAAATGAACATGTTTGTCCTCCGCGAGCCATAAAGAGTCCATAGAGGAGCGTTGAAACAAGACAATAGTTTGTGTCACCTTGACGCTGACAATAATGCGACATAAATCATTGGCGGACAATAATCAAACACGTTGGGCAAGCGAGCCGTCGAACAAAGGAACGGGTTGCATTATTGGGGAAGAAGGCTTCCAGCTTTTTAATAGGCAACCGGCCGTGTGAGAACAGGAGATGATTGTCAGAGGAAGGAGTTGTTGTCACCAATTTGTCGCGAGGGCAGTACTTGACAGATGGTTCCAGGGTGAGAAACTGCCTTCTACTGAACGGTAGCATTGATATCTAGCCAATGGCACTCTTGTATTGAGAATTCTAAAAATAATTAAAAATGAATTCAAAATAGGATGTCCCATAGATTTTGTAGACAAAGATTTACAAAAATTCATTGGTCGATGAGAGTTTTGCCTACTTTTACCACCAGTTATACAGTAGACAAGTTTGTGAATATTGTTTAAAAAACACATGACTAGAAGATGTAATATATTTTAATCTTTAGTTTGGCAACGCCAACTATTTATCATCATCACTTGTGTAAACGAACAACATAACAGAAGACACGCGGTATTTGTAATGTTTATCCATCAAGACTGTATATAGTTGATTGCCTATTAATTTTTTTATATTTCTTCCATTGTTTGATATGTTTCTTTCTTTATTTCTTGGACTCCAGAACGCGTGTCTATGTAAGATAACGTGTCTTAATAAAAAGGCTTTGGAATGTTGAGCTAAAGAAATTCATACATTACGAATCTTAGTAAAGATTTGATTGTCACCTTTATAAATTTCCACAAGGTGAAGGACCACGGGGGGATGACACCTAGTTTTGACATTTATTTTATTAATGGAAGAGATCCTTTTTAAAATATCAATATCATATTGATTTTTTAAATGATGACGAGCTTGTCTTAGATCAAATATTTTCATAATATCCTCCGATATTTCGACAAGGTCCTAGCTTCTTCTAGGAGCAGAGAAACTTTCTATTCACTTAGGTGTATGCAACTTTGCCATTTTTTAATTATCCTTAGTACACGTGGTACAGGCCATGATAATCATGGTGGGTAGTAATTGGCGACTGCTTTTACTGTAAGTTCACTATATCTACACATGGGAAAATCAGTTAGACGTTTGTCAATTACAAGTGTGTCAAAGTGCCCCGTTTGGTTACTTGCACTCGCTGGTGGGGTTGGGACTTTTAGAAGAATCGGAGGCTATTGGAGCATTTTTTTCAATTATAAAAAAGCATCCAATGCGGGATTCGATCCCGGGTCGTAGCAGTCAAAAACCATCGGTTTAGACCACCGATCTTCCCTTTTTAAACAAGTGTTGTTTTCTATTAAACTTGAGGTTAAACGACACTCTCGTCAAATTTGGCACCTCAAAAGTGACAATATTTCACCCAAATGGCTTTAAACTTGAGATCTCCAGACATTCTATGCTAAATATATTCAGCGGTGCTTCCCTAAAATATAGCGGAATTATGCAGATCGCTGTTTCCTCCTCTCTTATAGGATATACGCCAATCCGCTCTCAGCAAAACTATCTCCTTTGATGTTCCCCAAAAGCATATATCCCCCTATGCCATATATATATATATAAACTCCCCAACAGAATACATCCCAGAATTTCATGAATAAAATATCAGAAGTCGACGAATATAATGAGTGAATTTAAAATCTATTAGATATACCTCCTCTCTACCCATTTTAAATTTAAATGGATATTTAAAGCAACCACCCTCTTTATATATAGAGAAATAGTTGCCCATTCCAAAAATTTAAATGGCGTTTGAATTCCATTTGACTGTGTTATTGTAATATGGAATAATATTTCTCCCCCCTACAATCTGGCCACCCGGTAACATTTCTACTACGCATGCGTATTGGTTGTTTTCCACAAAATATCCTTATAGGGTGAATAAAGCTATGTAAATATGTTTATAAAATGATATTTATTGATTTTATATAAATATTTGTTTTTATCCTCTCATAATAATATGATATATTTTAACACTAATCAACTATTATATATTTTTATTTGCATAATACATATTATTAGAATTCGAAACTATTATATAGACGAGTATGATTCTTTTAAAATTAAAAAAATTCTACTGCCCTTACTGGAATGGAAAATTAATGGGAGAGAAGTAGTAGAAAATTGTTTAATTTTAAAAAGAATCATACGCGTCTATATAATAGTTCCGAATTCTCATAACAGATGGCGCGCTAAAGTATCATATTATAATACATATTCTTACGACGACTAACTGTCAAAAGTGCTATGTCACGAAAATGTGGCCCTACAAAGAAATAGCCCCTGCCTGGATTCGAACCTGTAATCTTCTCATCCATAATCAGACGTGCTAGCCGTTACGGCAACCCTATTTTAACACATTACCCATTTAACGTATATTTATAATATTGAATGGAAGAATATGCACCAAGTAGAGACTATATATTTTATAAAAAGTAAACAAGTTAAACAGTAGATATCAAGTAAACAAGAAATTCGGGTGTCACAAAGCAAGAATATGTACCATGCTTTATACTTTCAAAAGTAGTATGTAAATAGAGGTGAATGGAGGAGTTGATCCACGCCCCTGTTATGAAGCAAAACCCCTTTGAGGCGCGATGAAGTTTTATTTAAATATATATGGCCCATATTTACTTGTATATAGAAGTTTTTAAATATCAATATTTCGGTGAATAAAGTGTCATATTCCGGTAAATATAATAATACACTGTAGTTTAACCATTTAAAGTAAACAAATAGAGAAAAATAACTTAATACATTTGATATTTATAGATATTTTGAAGTTTTATGTTGTTTATATGTAGTTGCAAAGTAATTTTTTCACAATTGGTTTTATGAATCAACATCATGAATCATTCTATCATGGTTTCGGAAGGAACTATGGCCTTCATCAGTATAGATGGCTTCGATTTTATTAATCATACGGTAACCAACCCTGTGCTGATGAAGGCTATAGCATGAAGCCAAGGTTTTGTTCAAATTTGCCAAACCTTGTGCTGTGGTTTCGTTGCTGACAATCTGTATAGCAGAGACCCAATAAATGCATTGTTTTGACCCATCCAATATATCTAAAAAAAAAGGGAGAAGTGCCCTTTTATACAAATAAATTCTTTCTTTCTTTCTTTTTTTTTTTCTTGATTTGTTTCCTTTCGATACCTGCATTTTTTTTAAAGAAAGCTCTTCAAAATCGAAATCTAAGATGATAAAATGAATATTTTCAATCCGAGCTATAAGACTACCCATTAATATATATATGGTATGACAAAAAAGAATATGCTCTGAAAAAGTCTTTACGAACTTTCGTATTTATTGGACTTTCAGTAAGGGTGGCAGACCCCCCATGTCTGGTAGGTTTGTACCCTCATCAAGAGGGGGCTCTGATGTGGTAATTATTGATCGGATGTTAGAAATATGGGGATAGCCTCGATGCCATAACTCAGGACACATTTGGTGGACTCTAATTCAATCTGCGACATGGTGACAATTGCCGTCCCCCCCCCCCCCCCCCCCCCCCCCCTCCAATTGCAGGGTATCCCCTCTCCAAGATGTCGCATCTTGAAATGGAATTCAGGAGATTTATTGAACCTCTTTTTCTGAATTTGGATGGCTGGCTGCATCGGTATAGAGAATGCCTCAATATAGGACTTTATGGTTTTAACTTAATTGCCGTCTTCATTGTCTTAAGCAAAATGAGCACAAAGAAGTACATCTTGTAAAATTCCAAGATATAAATTTGCCAAGTAGTATTCTAATATTGATCTACAAGTGCACAAGCACAGCCAAATCTGAAGCAATTTTGAAACAGCGAAAAAAAAAAAAACAAGAAAGCGACTTAATTTATAATAGAGTTTCCTCTTTTCAGAGAAGTCCCTCCTGGAGGTGGTCTCTTATCAAGAGAGGCGATCATTCCAGGCCAAGTTATGAGAGAAGAGTCTTTCAAACCACAGAGTCTCTGATAAAAACCTACCTCCAAGAGACACCGGTATTAGCCATGGCCTCCCAAGGGAGAATATACTATAGTAGAAAACAATGCCTCTCTACTAGAGACAACGCTCTATTAACTATGATAGTCATGATGATATACTATGTGTACGTCTTAGAACAACCTTTATTTTTCCTCTCTCTCTTCGTATACTCAAGATCTAGTGGCAACAGCCTCTCCATTCTGTTCACTATTAATAAGTTGTTTTATATGGTAACGGTATGGCTGACCATAGGATCGTATGGCAATTATTTGGATACTTTTTTCTTCTTCAAACCTTCAAAAACAACAATCGTTCCTACAGTGGAACTGATTAACTTGTTTTCCTCTTCCATTATTGATGTAGTTTAATAAAATAATGCTTCCTGGGATAATTTTCTAGAACAACCTCTTATTTTCTCAAGCTTTCGGTTTTATCAGCTCTTCGACGGGAGTATTAACTAAACTAAACACCCAAATGAAGGATATATATTTACATACAAATACTCTTATTATTATTTACATATTTTAAAACTATGCTTATGATATTAATGATGAGCGTTTATATAAAAACTAGACGAAAGGACCGGGCAACGCCCGGGGTTTACCCGAGTGCGAATATATTTTAAAAACGTTGTCTTGGGTGGTCGCTATTGACAGGGTGGTCTGTATAGACAGGTGGATGTATCACACAGCTGATAACAGGGTTGTCTAGAGTGGTCGCTATAGACAGGGTGGTCTGTATAGACAGGTGGATGTATCACACTGCTGATAACAGGGTTGCCTAAGGTGACCGCTATAGACAGGGTGGTCTGTATAGACAGGTGAATGTAACACACTGATGATAACAGGGTTGCCTAAGGTGACCGCTATAGACAGGGTGGTCTGTATAGACAGGCAGCTGATAACAGGGTTGTCTAGAGTGGTCGCTATAGTCAGGGTGGTCTGTATAGACAGGTGTATGTATCACACTGCTGTTAACAGGGTTGCCTAGAGTGACCACTATAGACAGGGTGGTCTGTATAGACAGGTGAATTTAACACACTGATGATAACAGGGTTGTCTAGAGTGGCCGTTATAGACAGGTGTATGTATCACACAGCAGATAACAGGGTTGTCTAGAATGGCCGCCATATACAGGGTGGTCTGTATAGACAGGTGGATGTATCACACAGCTGATAACAGGGTTGTCTAGAGTGGCCGCTATAGACAGAGTGGTCTGTTTAGACAGGTGGATGTAGCACACTGCTGATAACAGGGTTGTCTAGAGTGGCCGCTATAGACAGGTGTATGTATCGCACAGCTGATAACAGGGTTGTCTAGAGGGGGGCAGGGAGGCCACGTGTTCGCTGGCAGCCAATGGGCGCGCATTCTATCCGTGAGCTTCAGACATACAGACAAACAGACAGAATAAGGCAAATATATAAGTAGATATATCCTTCATTTCGGTGTTTAATTTAGTTAATATGATGGTCTCGTTGAAGGGCTGATGAGTCCGAAAGTTTGAGAAAATAAAAAGTTGAACAAGAAACTTAGCCCCCCCCCCGGAACCATTATTTTATTAAATTATAGATAAGGGAAGAACGTTCATTAATGTATAGTTTGAAATTTAAACGATAATTGCAATAAGTATATGCTTATACATAAGACAATGGCAATCTTTCTATTCATTTAAAGAAGAAAAATCACAAGACGGGGAAAAGAGGTTCTTTCATTTATAAACGACTAGCGGATGTACCCGGCTTCGCCCGAGGTTTTACCCGAGTAAAGGTTTGTCTAACGAACATTTGTTAAAACAATTCTCTATAAACTTATTAAAAAAAAGATATATTTTGATAATTTGAAACTCGTAAATTTGAATCTCTCGATAAAGTGAACATTTTTTCCCGGTCCCTGTGTGCCGTGTCATCCTGAATTTTGTCTTTCATAATTTTCTACATTACAAAATCATCGTTTTATCTAGTGAACATATTTTCCCGGTCCCTTGAAAAATACTCGATAAGTTGAATAAAATCATGGTCGTGAATCTCTCGATAAAGTGATTATTTTTTCCCGGTCCCTGTGTGCCGTGTCATCCTGAATTTTGTCTTTCCTAATTTTCTACATTACAAAATCATCGTTTTATCTAGTGAACATATTTTCCCGGTCCCTTGAAAAATACTCGATAAGTTGAATAAAATCATGGTCGTTTATGGAAGATGGACGTAGTTCCCGGAGGTCACCCGCGAGGCTTTTTTCTTGTCTACTTTGCACAGCTGTGTCACCAACTCTGCCCCCGCGCGCCAGGACCTCTTGATCCCTCTGATTGGTCAGTGGGAACTTGGACTGACCGGCCGGCGGCCGGACGGGGGGGGGGGGGGGGGCAGACCTAAGCCTATCTCCGTCGCAAGGTGGCGCTGCTTGCGAGTTAAAGCTACAAATCTGCAAAAAACTCTAAGGATATTAAAGATATTCAAGAAATTATTTTTCGTAAACCTTTCCGGGGATACACCTAATAATATCCCAAAATTTCACGGCGATTGGATGTATGGTTTTTGAATCCATAGAGGACACACACACACACACAGACATTCATTTTTATATATATATATATAGATTATACAAGATTCAATGCTCTTCTATGCTTCTATGTAAATAAGAATATTTGCATAATATTTGATTTTATTTGCTAAAAAGGCAAGTTCCCTATGTATTCCTACTTTTAGCTGTATTTTAGCTACAGTTTTTGCAAATATATTGCAAGCTTTTCAATACGTCAACACTTTTATCTGTGTTTTGGCTACAGTTTCAGCAATTAAAAGTCACGTTTTATCGCCTTATTTATTACACAAATAATATATTCTCCTCATAAAATTCTTCTAAGTTAGAAGATATTCTGTGATCTAAATTAAAAATCATTGCGTCTGTCAAAGAAATACCCAACTGGATGTTTCTAGAAATATCCTCGCAATTTTCACCAAATCTATTCTTGAAGTAGTTAAATATATCCAATGATGAAACAATCTATAATTTGAAGTGAAAAAGGAAAAACACCACTTTAAAGCTAATAAATACCTATGGAAAAAAGTTGTCGAATGCGTTTGTTAATTGGACAAAAGGGAACCAAAACAAAAAAGCTCCTCTCCGGTGTTTCCTGTAGTCGCGTGACTATGCTAATAATTGGTAATGGAAGACATGTCTCTTCGTGATTGGCTGATTTACGCCATTACTAAAAATACAACGTGATTGGGTCAAATAGGAAAATAATAGGTATATCCGTGTCAATATAAGCTGTCGTTTTTATATAAAATGTCCTGAGGTAGAAACCCACATTGGTAACTTTTTTTTTTTTCAATATAGAATAACTTGTCTCTACTTCATTCTTGCACAAATCCAAGTTTACCTGTATAGACGTAATTAATCCAATGGGGGTTTGGTATCTTATAAACTAGAAAGTTGCTGTTTATACATGTGTTTGCATAGACCTTATTATTTTTTCTCCTTCAATATTAAAGGATATTTAACTTACTCTGATTGTAATTTTTATAATATATTTTTTTTCATACACAAATTTCCCCTCCTTTGTATTTAAAAAAAAAAAATATATTTCAACTGTGAAATTATAACATTATATGCGGCGCTGATTTTGTTTATACAAAATGTAATGCCTTGACAAAGGCCGAATCCAATATATGCCTTTTTTAAAGAATCTAAATGTAAAGATATGTGGTGTACTTATAATCCAAGCAACCCCTTACGCAAACTGATTATCACGGCATGTACTACGTGCAGTAATTGGACAAATTTTGACAGACAGAAATGTCTCCAATCATGCCTAACAACGTAACAATATCTACAAGATTTTCCTTTGATTCACTGGCAGTGATGAGAGCTTCACTTGTACTACCAATTCTACAGTTCGGCAGAAAGTTAAGACTATCGTTAAATAATAGAAGAGAAAAGAAGATACGCAATCGTTGTTATGTTTCAAAACTGTGTATAGATTAATACATGTATATCTATCGATACCATTGTTTCTTGCACTCTGGGGAACGTGTCTATAAAAAAACTTTAATTTAAAATGGAAATAGTAAGAGATATACAGTACACCTGAGATAAACTGATTATGATGCAAAAATATAATTTTAAACAAATAGATAGAATAATTAATGAATATTTATATTCAAATGACATCGTACAATTGACCTAATTTTCAACTGCAATTCACTAAATATGTCGGCCCAGTTTTTTCCCCTTAGTCAATAGGCAGTTGAGGTCAATTGTACAGTCAATTTATCTCACATATATTCATCAATAATTTGTTTGAAATTCTTCCTTGGTTTTATAATACGTTTCAAATGTAAATGCATTTATTTCCTTTTTCATTTTAGTCTTTTTTTATATGTTTAACCTTATTTATATTAATGGTGTGCACATATAGTATAATTAGATCTTTATTTCTAAGAAGCGGGGTGTTAGTCAGCAATATACTCCTGTAGAAGGGCTCTAGAGACCCGTGTTGGGAAAAATTATCGATTCGTAGAAAAGAAAGAAGGGTGATAATAACGAAGATCCTTTATTACTTGAAGATAATTTATAAACAATAAGGAAGGAGAAGAGATTAAAGAAATTGAACTAGATAAAATTATATATACACCAGCAGCTCTCGTCTATCAGCGGCTTGCCCTATCCAAGAACCGCTAGGCAATCTAACAAAGCTGCGATATATAGGCGGATATGCAAATTAGCATAGACAATACTAAAACACTATGCAAATCACAAGAGTATTTTATCGTAGAAATATCCCGGTATTGTCACTTTCAACTTGAGAGAGAGAGAGTTAAATCAAAAATCCATTTGATAAATTTATCACTAGATTCATTTATTTCTAAAATGCCAAGACTGTCCATTCCTGGTGTTTACCACATCCTACACAATCTGATACAGAACACAGAGAAATCTAGGCTGAAGATGGGTAACCACTTCTGGTTAAGGAGAGACAGCAGTAACTAACAGTACTGGTAAGAGACGAGGGTAGTGGACGTCGAACTGGCCCTAATCACAATACGGTAAGTATGGACAGCATAGTTTGACGGTTAAGTGAAAGGGAACAAGAAATCAACAGATTAACATTCCCAACTATGTAAAAATAGGCACATCCTGACCGTTCACATGAGGATTTTATATGGCAGAGCGCCATCTGGTGGAACAAAAATCAACTAAACCTTGATTTAGGATTTCTCCATAATATTTGGTCAACCCTGGCAGAGTGCCATCTAAAATGATCATATGAACTGTCAGGGTACGCCATTTTTATTTTAAATATCAATACCTGACTTTTCCCCCTACTATTTCTTACTTTTACATATTCCCAAATATATATTGGATGACCACGATGTAAACGCAAATATTCCAAGAGATTAAGGTTATATTTGTGTGAAAGCTATCATATTTTTAAAGAACTTTAAAAAGTTAAGCTATCAATACGCACGCTACGCGCGTACACATACTTACAGTCCTAGCTGCTTTGGAGGGAAAAATCGATGTTAAAGGACCTTCGACATCTAGAACTTTAGCTTTTTTTAAATTTACAATTAAGGAAGTATATTATGATACATTAGCGCGCCATCTGTTATGAAAATTTGAAACTATTACAGACGCAGTGGTGAAGCCTCCCAGCGGTTTCGCCAGTTTAATCTACCATACCGATGTTATATTGCATTTTTCGGTTTTCCTTTTATAGTGATACTGATAGAATACTCTTGGAATGGGTATTTTAGATGAACTATGGACATAAGCTTTGCCGATACTGATGCTAGACTCTTGGAATGGATATTTTAGATGAACTATGGACATAAGCTTTGCCGATACTGATGCTAGACTTTTGAAATATATATTTTAGATGAACTATGGACATAAGCTTTGCCGATACTGATGCTAGACTCTTGGAATATATATTTTAGATGAACTATGGACATAAGCTTTGACGATACTGATGCTAGACTCTTGGAATGGATATTTTAGATGAACTATGGACATAAGCTTTGACGATACTGATGCTAGACTCTTGGAATGGATATTTTAAATGAACTATGGCTATAAGCTTTGACGATACTGATGCTAGACTCTTGGAATGGATATTTTAGATGAACTATGGACATAACCTTTGACGATACTGATGCTAGACTCTTGGAATGGATATTTTAGATGAACTATGGACATAAGCTTTGACGATACTGATGCTAGACTCTTGGAATGGATATTTTAAATGAACTATGGATATAAGCTTTGACGATACTGATGCTAGACTCTTGGAATGGATATTTTAGATGAACTATGGACATAAGCTTTGACGATACTGATGCTAGACTCTTGGAATGGATATTTAAGATGAACTATGGACATAACCACATTTCTGGCGAAAATAAAATTTAACGTGAAGTTTGTATATCCTTTATTGTATTCGGTTGGCTATTTCTCGAGCTGTAGCTCCTCCAAAAGTTCCCCAATTGTAGCGATAAAAAAAACTTCGCTTTTTTAAAATTTGCCTTGAATCTTTTATTCTCTTCAGACTTGAACATATTCAAATATCCTAGCTTCTCCCCCATCTTCCTCTCAAATAAAGTTTTACCCTTTCATCACATATTGATGCAAATTATAAATTACAAATATATATATGCAAATACTCAATTGAGAATTTGAAAATTGCATAGTGGAACTGTATCTCCATGTTAAGACTTACAGCGCATCTATAGTAAAATTCGTCCTAGTCGAGAACTCTCAGAACATGGAATCATTCTAATCATTTTATTCCCTTATAGGTGTTGAACATGGTTGACATATTTCTATAGGACCCGCTTTCAGCAGCAAAATATAGATATGAATATTAAAAAAACGAAAGAAAAAAAAAAAGAAAGATAAAAAAAAATAAAAGATCAGGTTTTGAAATCAATATTAAAAATGGCATATCCTGACCAGGAGCACATCCTGGTCAGGATATGCCATTTTTAATATAGATATGAATATGTTTTATAAAATAATATTATCCGCATATATATATTATATAACACATAGAGATAGAAGAAAATTGTCAGAATCTACAACAAATTCAATTATATATAAAATCTTACAAGACCTGAACCATCATATATGTTTCTATACAAAGATTGGTATTTCATAAACATTATGTGAAAAATATTTATAAATAAATTTATGATGAAATCATCAGGTTTCCAGAGTTAAGTTTCTTTTTAAATTTTAATTCAGATCTCTAGCGTTCGGGCTTTAAGGCCCTTTTACAGGAGAAACTACGATATAATAAATCTTGCTGATAAGACACGAGTTACAATAGGCTTGGAAACAATTTAATAAGATTTCGCACATATTCTGAACAAATAAAATTCCATATATTTTTTATATGTTTAATTCTTGTTTTTTATTGGCAATTTATTGCATCATATTTTCTCCAGTAGAAGAGCAAAAGCCCGAAAGCTACAGATCTGAGAATATATTTAAAAAAAAAAAAGAGAAATACACCCATACCTCGCTTTGCGTCGGGATTACGTTCCAAAAAAACACGACGCAAATTGAAACGAAGCAAAGTGAAAATATGTGAAGGCGCAATCAAAAACAAAGGTGTTGCCATATTTTAGGAAAAAAAATTCAAAAAAAATTAAAGACTCGAATCCAAAACAACTCAACTTCGAAAATCTAACGACTCACAGTGAAAATCAGTAAAAATTAAGCAGCGACGCAACTTCGAAAAAAACGCAAAACGAAACGACGCAAAGCGAGGTATTGGTGTATATTCCTGAAAGTCTGATGTTTTCACCTTATAATTCATACAAAAAAATTGCTCTATTGAATTATAACAACATTTCTCAAAATTATTTATTTTTCGGTGTATAGAACGTTTTCTGTTCATTTATACATACTTGGTGAACAGCGTATATTGCATATATGTATAATATTCTGTAAATATTATTCTACATTGTTTTGGGATTAAAAAATAAAGCGCTAGACCTGAACGTTTTCAAGAGACATCGAAAAAATATATTCTTTTGCATAGCTTTTTCTACTATTTAAATGCAAAAATATGAGTTTAAATATAAATAAAAAGCATACTGAATTATTATTTTTAAAAATGACAAGAATTTTGCCACTGTTTCCGTCCAAGAAGAATCAGTTTTGACATATTGTTTGACATCCAATCAATATCAGATCAACATTGGTCGCAGCCGAACAGGTGACCAGACATGCTCCATCGCAGACGATCTTCCGCAGCCAAAAAACTTTCGTCTGACAACTTACAAATGGCGGCTCCACAACTTTTAAAATATCTCCCTCGCCAACTTCGGCATCGTCTTTTTTTGCTTGAAAAAAGACAAACTATCTTTTTTTTTTTCACGCAACGCCCCTTCAAAAGCGGCAATCATTTTAAAAATCGGTTGGAACGCTGGCTCGTCGTCTGATTCGCGCCAAAATTCTATATTTACATATTGTTGAGAAAAGAAATGGTTGCCTTTGTATTTCTTCGCAACTTTTAGTTATTCCTAAAAATTCTCTTCTAAAGAAATTTATCTTTATTCCAATCAAACATTTTAAAAATTCTTCAAAATATTTAAATATTTCTTTATTTATAAAAATATGTTCTCTCGATAAAAAAAACTTATTTTTTTATATTTTAAAATAAAATTTATATATTTATAAAAAAATATATATACCGTTTTATATAGTTTCTGTATTCAAAAAAACTTTAATAGGTTTCTGATTTTATATATTTTAAATTTGACTATATTTTATAATTATATATATAACAAAAAAGTTATTATATTTGCTATGAAAACATTTTAAATATGACTCGTTGTTCTAGGATAGGCCTACGAACATTTAAATGCATTTAAAAGTATGTAATGTTAAATCTACTTATATAATTGCCTTATTCTGTCTGTCTGAAGTTCACGGATAGAATGCGCGCCCATTGGCTGCCTGCGAACACGTGGCCTCCCTGCCCCCCCTCTAGACAACCCTGTTATCAGCTGTGTGATACATACACCTGTCTATAGCGGTCATTCTAGACAACCCTGTTATCAGCAGTGTGTTACATCCACCTGTCTATACAGACCACCCTGTCTATAGCGACCACTCTAGACAACCCTGTTATCAGCAGTGTGTTACATTCACCTGTCTATACAGACCACCCTGTATATAGCGGCCATTCTAGATAACCCTGTTATCAGCTGTGTGATACAAACACCTGTCTATAGCGGCCACTCTAGACAACCCTTTTATCAACTGTGTGATACATCCACCTGTCTATACAGACCACCCTGTCTATAGCGGTCACTTTAGGCAACCCTGTTATCATCAATGTACTACATCCACCTGTCTATACAGACCACCCTGTCTATAGCGACCACTCTAGACAACCCTGTTATCAGCAGTGTGTTACATCCACCTGTCTATACAGACCACCCTGTCTATAGCGGCCACTCTAGACACCCCTGTTATCAGCAGTGTGCTACATCCACCTGTCTATACAGACCACCCTGTCTATAGCGACCACTCTAGACAACCCTGTTATCAGCAGTGTGTTACATTCACCTGTCTATACAGACCACCCTGTATATAGCGGCCATTCTAGATAACCCTGTTATCAGCTGTGTGATACAAACACCTGTCTATAGCGGCCACTCTAGACAACCCTTTTATCAACTGTGTGATACATCCACCTGTCTATACAGACCACTCTGTCTATAGCGGTCACTTTAGGCAACCCTGTTATCATCAATGTACTACATCCACCTGTCTATACAGACCACCCTGTCTATAGCGACCACTCTAGACAACCCTGTTATCAGCTGTGTGATACATCCACCTGTCTATACAGACCACCCTGTCTATAGCGGCCACTCTAGACAACCCTGTTATCAGACCACCCTGTCTATAACGGTCACCTTAGGCAACCCTGTTATCAGCAGTGTGATACATACACCTGTCTATACTGACCACCCTGTCTATAGCGGCCACTCTAGACACCCCTGTTATCAGCTGTGTGATACATCCACCTGTCTATACAGACCACCCTGTCTATAGCGGTCACCTTAGGCAACCCTGTTATCAGCAGTGTGATACATACACCTGTCTATACAGACCACCCTGTCTATAGCGGCTACTCTAGACAACCCTGTTATCAGACCACCCTGTCTATAGCGGTCACCTTAGGCAACCCTGTTATCAGCAGTGTGATACATACACCTGTCCATACAGACCACCCTGTCTATAGCGGTCACTTTAGGCAACCCTGTTTTCAGCTGTGTGATACATACACCTGTCTATAGCGGCCATTCTAGACAACCCTGTTATCAGCAGTGTGTTACATCCACCTGTCTATACAGACCACCCTGTCTATAGCGGCCACTCTAGACACCCCTGTTATCAGCAGTGTGCTACATCCACCTGTCTATACAGACCACCCTGTCTATAGCGGTCACTTTAGGCAACCCTGTTATCAGCAGTATGATACATACACCTGTCTATACAGACCACCCTGTCTATAGCGACCACTCTAGACAACCCTCTTATCAGCAGTGTGTTACATTCACCTGTCTATACAGACCACCCTGTATATAGCGGCCATTCTAGATAACCCTGTTATCAGCTGTGTGATACATACACCTGTCTATAGCGGCCACTCTAGACAACCCTTTTATCAACTGTGTGATACATCCACCTGTCTATACAGACCACCCTGTCTATAGCGGTCACTTTAGGCAACCCTGTTATCATCAATGTACTACATCCACCTGTCTATACAGACCACCCTGTCTATAGCGACCACTCTAGACAACCCTGTTATCAGCTGTGTGATACATCCACCTGTCTATACAGACCACCCTGTCTATAGCGGCCACTCTAGACAACCCTGTTATCAGACCACCCTGTCTATAGCGGTCACCTTAGGCAACCCTGTTATCAGCAGTGTGATACATACACCTGTCTATACAGACCACCCTGTCTATAGCGGCCACTCTAGACACCCCTGTTATCAGCTGTGTTATACATCCACCTGTCTATACAGACCACCCTGTCTATAGCGGTCACCTTAGGCAACCCTGTTATCAGCAGTGTGATACATACACCTGTCTATACAGACCACCCTGTCTATAGCGGCCACTCTAGACAACCCTGTTATCAGACCACCCTGTCTATAGCGGTCACCTTAGGCAACCCTGTTATCAGCAGTGTGATACATACACCTGTCTATACAGACCACCCTGTCTATAGCGGTCACTTTAGGCAACCCTGTTATCAGCAGTGTGATACATACACCTGTCTATACAGACCACCCTGTCTATAGCGACCACTCTAGACAACCCTGTTATCAGCAGTGTGTTACATTCACCTGTCTATACGGACCACCCTGTATATAGCGGCCATTCTAGATAACCCTGTTATCAGCTGTGTGATACATACACCTGTCTATAGCGGCCACTCTAGACAACCCTGTTATCTGCTGTGTGATACATCCACCTGTCTATACAGACCACCCTGTCTATAGCGGTCACTTTAGGCAACCCTGTTATCATCAGTGTGCTACATACACCTGTCTATACAGACCACCCTGTCTATAGCGACCACTCTAGACAACCCTGTTATCAGCTGTGTGATACATCCACCTCTCTATACAGACCACCCTGTCTATAGCGGCCATTCTAGACAACCCTGTTATCAGCAGTGTGTTACATCCACCTGTCTATACAGACCACCCTGTCTATAGCGGTCACTTTAGGCAACCCTGTTATCAGCAGTGTGATACATACACCTGTCTATACAGACCACCCTGTCTATAGCGACCACTCTAGACAACCCTGTTATCAGCTGTGTGATACATCCACCTGTCTATACAGACCACCCTGTCTATAGCGGCCACTCTAGGCAACCCTAGGAAGCAAGATGTATACAAGGTCAAGGGATGGGAATCGAACCCACGACCTTCCACTTACCGGGCAGATGCCATGACCACTAGGCTATAGGCTCATTATTTCTTTATACCGTTATTATGCCGTTATATTATATATAGTTAAAACATTTTAAAAACACACAGTTTGGAACGGGACGTTTCACAAGAGTGACATCCATGGCGCCAATTTATAATTGTAACGAATAGTATTTGAATTAAAACGTTTTTAAAATATATTCGCACTCGGGTAAAACCCGGGCATTGCCCGGGCCATTCGTCTAGTTTAATATATTTTACCATGTAGCATTTTTCTTTAAAAACAAATGTTGAAACTCATCTCAGAAATACAAAATAGTATATTTTTGTAAGTGGATATATTTTTATGTTGCCGCGATTGTTTTAGGCATTCTATTAGAGTTTGGGTTTATCTCGCCCAAGTCACTATGTTTTATATATTCTTTAGATTATCAAACTGTCCAGCAATGGCCGCAGCCTTGCAGAAAATTTACATGGATTCAGAACTTTACACACCCAAGATAGAGGACATTGCTGTGATAGAGATGTACGGAGACATCTGAGGCTCTTCATTTGACACAACAACAACATAAAATTGGTATGAACCCAGAACAACAGCTTTACACCCCCAAGATAGAGAACATTGCGACTGCGGTGATAGAGATGCATGGAGACATCTGAGGCTCTTCATTGGACATGACAACAAGAGAAAATTGACATGGACCCAGAACAACAGCTTTACACACCCAAGATAGTGGAAATTGCGACTGCTGTGATAGAGATGCATGGAGACATCTGAGGCTTTTCATTGAGCACAACAACAACAGAAAATTGACATGGACCCAGAACTGCACACACCAAAATAGAGAACATTGCTGTGATAGAGATGTACGGAGACATCTGAGGCTCTTCATTGAGCACAACAACAACAGAAAATTGACATGGACCCAGAACAACAGCTTTACACACCCAAGATAGTGGACATTGCGACTGCTGTGATAGAGATGTACGGAGACATCTGAGGCTCTTCATTGAGCACAACAACAACAGAAAATTGACATGTACCCAGAACTTTACACACCCAAGATAGTGGACATTGCTGTGATAGAGATGTACGGAGACATATGAGGCTCTTCATTGAGCACAACAACAACAGAAAATTGACATGGACCCAGAACAACAGCTTTACACACCCAAGATAGTGGACATTGCTGTGATAGAGATGTACGGAGACATATGAGGCTCTTCATTGAGCACAACAACAACAACAGAGATGAACAAACACGCACTATATATAAATAATATATATTTATTAATACATTATTTTTTCATTAAATAATAACGGTATATTTATATAAATAAGTTGATATGATTTGTTACCCACACTACCTAACAGAAAAAAAAAAAGAATAGCATTCAATGGTCAAAAGTCCTTACAACGCATCAATAAAACATACTTTAAAATATAATAAATATAATTACACAACGCGATGTTTCCTTCTTTCTCAATGATGAGTATGTTTATGTGTAACATTTTTATATCCCACTGTTTGAATAAATTGAATGTTTGAAATAAATAAATTTACTGGCAATGTGTTTCTTTTCAATAATAGCCTCAAATATTATCAATACAGACCTCTAGGTCTCTGGTATCCTCGACCAGGTCTGTAGAGATAATATTTGATGATATTATTGAAAAGAAACACATTTCCAGTAAATTTATTTGTTACAAATTTTATCGATAAATGGCAATTGAATTTATAAATTGAATGTTGGAATAATTATTTGAGATAAACTCTGTGTGTATATTTCGACATTTCATCAAATACTTCAGCATCTCTCCTTTATGGCATAATATTTTCTATACAACCTTTTATTGCTATTTAGAAGCTATCTCTCGATATATGTGTGTGAAGCAATATGACAAAAATATATTAAGAAATGAAACAACAATAAAAAATATTATTTTTAAAATAAAAACCTATAATTTAATATTTATTTATTAAGCAAACTTTAAACTGCAATATGTCAAAATAAAGTTTTTTTTTATGTGCAAATAATAATTTAAAAAACGATGTGTACGATGTTGAACAAAAAAAGAATCGTTTGCCAATTTAAGCTTGTTTATGTAAGAAGATATTTCAATTAACCGGTTCATTTCGAAAGTTGGAGAATAAATTTGACGTATTTGAAGGTAAGTTACCCAGATGTCCCATAGATAAACCTATAAAAGATAATTATCCCCAATTATCTCCAAGGTATTTCCAAACGGAACAAAGAAACCCTTGACTCATCCAAATAAATGATTCACTTAAGACAAACCTCCTTCATGGAAATTAATTCTCTAGTTGAGCTTGAATGTGTTTTTCTTATCGGTACTTCATTGAGTTTATCTATATTTAGATTGGATTGTCTTTTTATCTATTAAGAATTCCATTGTCACTGTGTCTAATGTGGAGATTACATAATTCTCTGTGGTCACATAACTTTTCGTTTATATTTTTCTAAAGAGTTTTCGGTAACGAATCAAATTATTATTGGTGATAATACTGATGCTCTTCTTCAATCAGGGTTGTCCAAGGTGATCAATTCATAGTCATAGTCTGGTGGTGAGACACTGTCTTGGTCCATTTGAGGATATTCTTAAAGAAAATGATGGCGTAGGTTGTTCATCTACTATATCGTTCATCCGTCTTTAGAAACTATTTCCAGCTTCAAGTACACTCATTAACAAACTTGTACAAAATTGTAAAGTCTTTGATGTCACTAATTGTCTGTATTTTTTAAGAGACAGAGGCAATTTTGTTCACACTTGGTTATCTCGTGTCTTCAATAAAGGTCACTGTGTATCAAAAAGCTTTCAGAGTTATTGTCTGAACCCCGATATATATACTAAAAGGTACAAGTTTCTTAAGTGTTTTCCATGAGTGTGAGAGTGTCCATATAAGTATGAATAAAATATAAATTGCTGATATTATTTAAAACACGATAAATTTCCTATAAAAATTCGTTTGTTTATGTTGATCGAACTGGACTAAGAGCTTTCAAGTACCAAAATGTCTTTTTCACGACTCTAATAATTGGCTTGAAAGCTCCCCAGTTTTATCGAGATAAATAAATAGCCGTTTCCCTATCCATATTGAGATAGAGTTGGATACTTGATCTCTGCTCGGTCCCCTTCTGGCTTAGTCGCTCTAGGGCGTTCTCCAAACTCCGCTAGGTGGAGTCGCCTGGTAGGAAAACCCACAAATAATGAATCCTCAACTACAATATTGAGAAAGGATACTGTATGCTCTATTATATGGCTCTATCATTGGCTTTATTTTCGGGCCATAGACAGACACCATGGTCTCCAAGCGGGAAATTCTTAATTTTCCAAAGCTGGTGTTGTAGCTTTGTCACCGACCCGAGTCCACAAGTTTGTGGAGATGGTCAATAGATGGCGCTTAGTTTTAACGTCTATTTTGACGGGAGAGGCGAGCTTTATTTTTATAGAACAATCTCCTCCCAGCAAAATATTTCCATCTATATTGTTAAAGGCCTTTCCTAAAGTGCAACTAATAAAATTTGAATGCTATATATAAATAAATAATATTCTTAAAACAATTCAATCTTATAGGCAGATGAGTTAGTGCTGTTGGCGATACTGCTCACAAAGCGGAAAATAAATACGTGTTAATTTTTTCAACATATTAATATTTTGAAAAAATATATTTCAAAAGCTTAATAAACGTGGAAATGGCTTCAACGCTGTTTTTATAGATTTGTTTATTTTATTCTTGTTGTAGAACCATTATGTATATGTTTTACATATTTACATATTGTACCGCAAATGTAGACACTGTTCACAGCATTCCGACTGTGTGCCTCCATTTAGCTACTTACACTCACCGATCAACCGTTGGTCTTGTTGGAAGAGATCAAGTATCCAACTCTACCTCAATATGGATAGGGAAACGATTATTTATTTATTTAGACAAAACTGGGGAAGTTTTCAAGCCAATTACACAGGTCTACAAAAAAGAAAACTTGTCCCCTGCGGGATTCGATCCCGGGTCCTTGTTGTCGAATATCGACAGGGTCACGTGATATTTGACTGTATAAGGAAATATATAAACGTGTTTTTAATATTTCTCAATAAGATCCATTTTAGAACTCTCTTTAGAATCGACACAAAAAAGTATTGACCGTTTGAAAAAAGGTGAAGGTAAAAATCCAATAATAGCCGAGCAATCAAAAAAGCTCTATGATGAACAAATGCACGTTTGGAATATCAATTGATATGAACATAATTCTTGATAATTGGCACTTCTTTTGATCATGCGAATGTCAACAAGGCTTAATTAGAGGCAGTTGATTACCACACAATGGGCAGTTTAGGCTTAATTCGCTAGATTATGTAAGGCTCGCTTGGTGGTGAATAACAATGGAGTGCGTCTGGCATTTCAACTCCAAACATAATTACCGATAGTGTGCTATCTTAACTGCCGTTAGTTAATTACTGTAAACACCGTGTAACTATTAGGAATATTACATTATTCTGTATAAATTATACATTATCGTAATTTATTGTTTTTTTGTAACATTGTCTTGTAAAAAATTAGGAAAGACAAAGATCGGGATGGTAAGGCAATTTATTATTTGATCCCAACAATTCCAAACCTTAGCTTCATTAAAGAATAGATAGGTGAGGAGATATATTTGCTATGCAACAAAATTTTAGTCTTAATAATCTGCTTTTAAATCATAAATATTCAACCAACCTGCAAGAATGGAATTTCCAATAAAAAAACTACGTTACATAGCTCCTCTCTATGGAAACAATGACCCACAGCTAGCAAACTTTGTTGATTCTGACATTGATATGAAATGTTTCTGTCAAGGATTCTCCCGGCATCTTGAGAGTTGGTCCCAGTAGCTTTGTATTTTTATTATAGTCTCGTGAACAGCATCTTCAGTTTGTCTTTCTTATCCTAACCCAGCATCTTCAGTTTGTCTTCCCTATCCTATTCCAGCATCTTCAGTTTGTCTTCCCTATCCTATCCCAGCATCTTCAGTTTGTCTTCCCTATCCTATTCCAGCATCTTCAGTTTGTCTTCCCTATCCTAACCCAGCATCTTCAGTTTGTCTTCCCTATCCTATTCCAGCATTTTCAGTTTTTCTTCCCTATTCTAACCCAGCATCTTCAGTTTGTCTTCCCTATCCTATCCCAGCATCTTCAGTTTGTCTTCCCTATCCTAACCCAGCATCTTCAGTTTGTCTTCCCTATCCTAACCCAGCATCTTCAGTTTCTCTTCCTTATCCTAACCCAGCATCTTCAGTTTGTCTTCCCTATTCTAACCCAGCATCTTCAGTTTGTCTTTCCCTATCCTAACCCAGCATCTTCAGTTTGTCTTCCTTATCCTAACCCAGCATCTTCAGTTTGTCTTCCCTATCCTAACCCAGCATCTTCAGTTTGTCTTCCCTATCCTAACCCAGCATCTTCAGTTTGTCTTCCCTATCCTATCCCAGCATCTTCAGTTTGTCTTCCCTATCCTAACCCAGCATCTTCAGTTTGTCTTCCCTATCCTAACCCAGCATCTTCAGTTTGTCTTCCCTATCCTATCCCAGCATCTTCAGTTTGTCTTCCCTATCCTAACCCAGCATCTTCAGTTTGTCTTCATTATCCTAAACCAGCATCTTCAGTTTGTCTTCCCTTTCCTAACCCAGCATCTTCATTTTGTCTTCCCTATCCTAACCCAGCATCTTCAGTTTGTCTTCCCTATCCTATCCCAGCATCTTCAGTTTGTCTTCCCTATCCTAACCCAACATCTTCAGTTTGTCTTCCCTATCCTATCCCAGCATCTTCAGTTTGTCTTCCCTATCCTAACCCAGCATCTTCAGTTTGTCTTCCCTATCCTAACCCAGCATCTTCAGTTTGTCTTCCCTATCCTAACCCAGCATCTTCAGTTTGTCTTCCCTATCCTATCCCAGCATTTTCAGTTTGTCTTCCCTATCCTAACCCAACATCTTCAGTTTGTCTTACCTATCCTATCCCAGCATCTTCAGTTTGTCTTCCCTATCCTATCCCAGCATTTTCAGTTTGTCTTCCCTATCCTAACCCAGCATCTTCAGTTTGTCTTCCCTATCCTATCCCAGCATCTTCAGTTTGTCTTCCCTATCCTAACCTAGCATCTTCAGTTTGTCTTCCCTATCCTAACCCAGCATCTTCAGTTTGTCTTCCCTATCCTATCCCAGCATCTTCAGTTTGTCTTCCCTATCCTAACCTAGCATCTTCAGTTTGTCTTCCCTATCCTAACCCAGCATCTTCAGTTTGTCTTCCCTATCCTATCCCAGCATTTTCAGTTTGTCTTCCCTATCCTAACCCAGCATCTTCAGTTTGTCTTCCCTATCCTATCCCAGCATCTTCAGTTTGTCTTCCCTATCCTATCCCAGCATTTTCAGTTTGTCTTCCCTATCCTAACCCAGCATCTTCAGTTTGTCTTCCCTATCCTATCCCAGCATCTTCAGTTTGTCTTCCCTATCCTAACCTAGCATCTTCAGTTTGTCTTCCCTATCCTAACCCAGCATCTTCAGTTTGTCTTCCCTATCCTATCCCAGCATCTTCAGTTTGTCTTCCCTATCCTAACCTAGCATCTTCAGTTTGTCTTCCCTATCCTAACCCAGCATCTTCAGTTTGTCTTCCCTATCCTATCCCAGCATTTTCAGTTTGTCTTCCCTATCCTAACCCAGCATCTTCAGTTTGTCTTCCCTATCCTATCCCAGCATCTTCAGTTTGTCTTCCCTATCCTAACCTAGCATCTTCAGTTTGTCTTCCCTATCCTAACCCAGCATCTTCAGTTTGTCTTCCCTATCCTATCCCAGCATCTTCAGTTTGTCTTCCCTATCCTAACCTAGCATCTTCAGTTTGTCTTCCCTATCCTAACCCAGCATCTTCAGTTTGTCTTCCCTATCCTATCCCAGCATTTTCAGTTTGTCTTCCCTATCCTAACCCAGCATCTTCAGTTTGTCTTCCCTATCCTATCCCAGCATCTTCAGTTTGTCTTCCCTATCCTAACCCAGCATCTTCAGTTTGTCTTCCCTATCCTATCCCAGCATCTTCAGTTTGTATTCCCTATCCTAACCTAGCATCTTCAGTTTGTCTTCCCTATCCTAACCTAGCATCTTCAGTTTGTCTTCCCTATCCTCCCCGAAAAGATATATTTATTCTGAGAAATCAAATATACACAAATTAATATCTGATTATAAAAATTCTGTTACGATATCAATGTATTGTAAGATTAACTTATTTTTTAGAACATATTTTTGTGATGTTCGCTTTGATGGTTTATATTCCTCCGGTGTTCAAACATTAGGGTTTCCTTTATATGAAAACATTTCCAATCAATAGACATCCAATTTCCTCTAGGAATTTTAATTTAATTCAAAAATACTTATAAAATCTTTAGAATTTTTATATATATAGATCGAAATTTTGCCGGGAGGATATTGATCTAAAGAGACAAAGGTCGCCTCTCCCGTCAAAATAGACATCAAAACTAGACGCCATCTATTGACCGTCGCCGCAAACTAGCGGCCTCAGGTCGGTGACAAAGCCAACAACACCAGCTTTGGCAAACTTTACCTTTCATTAGTTGTCATGGTTATTTATTTTATTCCATTTCTACTCTTGATATCTTCAATTCTCCCCTTTTTCCTTTATGTTCCGCTTCTATGACAGGTAACTGCCGAAGCTTTAGCGTGAACATGTTATAGTATTAATTTGTTACTAAAAATTGAAAAGAAATAAAGAAGAGAGTGCCCTATTTTACTTTTTCCTTTAACTTTGCTTTTTATTCAATTTTTCTTTCTATATATATATATGGGTATTTATATATATATTTATACTTTTAAAATATATTGTTCAGTTATGACTTGATATATTGACATTATATTTACATTTAAATATCACATTTTTGTTATAAAACTTTTTTGAATCTGCTTTTCACATGTGTAGATATGTGGTGCACTTACAGTAAAAGCTATCGCCCAACTTCTACCCACTATGATTATAATGGCCTGTACCCCGTGTACTTGGGATGATAAAATAAATAAAACTTTAATTAATCATACTAAAAAAACAATATGACACATGAGAGCTATAAGAGTAGGTTAAAATTAATTCTGCAATTTATGTTACTATCACATTATTTCACTCTATCTAGAGATATAGAGTTCAAAGTATTTTCTTCTATTATTCAGGTGCATATGCGAGTATGATTGTGTTATTTGCATATATTATCCACTATACATAATGTTGCCTTTACCATTATATTTATGTTTGTTTCCTACATACATATGCTAAAAGTTCCAGATTTATTCCTCTTCCAGCCTTCCCGCTAAAAAAATCAATAATTGCAGAAAAGGCCTAAGAGAAAAGTTCTCCCGAGTTGCCTTCTCGCTAGGGGGCATCCGCATCACTTTTAAATTTGCATAAGTTTATTTCCAATAGGGTTAGACTTTTTGACGCATGCGTGAGGAAATGCATAACTAGTAGAACTCCCTCCTCCCTTGTGTTTAAGATTTGTTGAATTCCTTTGCAGCCGTTCCACGGTTGGCCTTTCACTTTGATTTCCTATTATTCCTTTTAATTCTTCTTCCTTTCATTGGCAAGTTCAATTTCTTATTTTTCGGGTCGTCATTTGATTATAAGATTTATTTTCCTATCTCTTTCTCCCTCTACACTATGTATACTTCGTAGGCTGCGAAATGTGTGGTGTCGCTGGAGACCCACTGACGATATTCATGCGTACACTACAACTATAGCAGACAGAGCTGCAATGTACTTATCCATTAAACATAGAATTGTTTTAATACATCATCATCAATGTAATGTAATCATTATCTGCCGTGGTCCATTTGGACGAGGAAAGCGAAGACTAGAACGCGGCTGATTCCACACTCGCCTGTTCAGTGATTCGTTAACCTTGAGGTATGCACAAATACGTGTGGACATTGGACATGCGTCGGACCAGGAGGCTGTTGTTGGGTGCTGCGCTGCCTGGAGTATAGGAGCTCCATCTATTATTTTTTCTGTGGTGAATCTGTATAAGACCGGTGGTCTTAATAAACCTCTGTGTGCGCTACATAGATGACAAGATGTCAATAAAAATTGTCTCCCTCTACAAATGATGTTTACAATGTCTATAAAGTAATTTTGTTAAGTCCAGTGTTTCCAACCCTCTCCAATAACTTACACAAAAATCTGTATATAGACAAAATACATTGTATTTATTATTGGAGTAAGGATAGTAGAAACTTGTTTTATTTAAAAAGAATCATACGAGGAGTTTTAAAAATAGGGGCATATAAAAAGGAGAGCTGGAGAGAATATCCTATGTATATTGTATTAACATAATTATAGTTCTCTATTTACATATTTTCCATATAATTATGTATATTATAATGTATTTTTCTCTCTTTTTTCTACACTCCTTTTCTGTATCACTCAGGAGAATATGTATATAGGACAGATATTGTCTTAATAAAGAAACTGATTGATTTTGTAATATTCCGCGATGGTTTATCTGGCTAGTCACATTTTTTCTTGATTATTCCTCAATATGTCTTAAAGTGAAAAAAAAATAATAATTGCCTATATCTCAAAAATACTATTTTAAGAAGAGTAAATATTTATAAGTATGCATTTTTTTTTGTTATTCACTGATGCCCGATTGAGATTTCGCCAAATAAAAATCACGGATATATTTCACACGCGTCTGATATTATTTATTAAAATAAGAAAATACAAAAGAATCGTTTGGGAAGTATTATCTTAAAATAATAATCAGTTAAAATCATTTATATTTATATGGACGTATATATATATTTTGAAAGTATTAAATATTATAATCTGTTAACATTTATTTTTAAAATAATACTTCATATTCACAGAGATTTTGAAGATATTAAAACACACAAAATCGCATTGTACATAATTCAGAAAAATACACTGAAAATATCAGAGATATGTATGTATAGAATCATTTTTAAAAATTTAGACATACACATGAATCCAAAAATGTTTACCCTACGTCATATAACAATCAATAGCAAAAAAAGAACAACAACCCTAATAAAGAGGACGTTTTCCTAACAAAAAATACAAACAAAAAAGGCGGGAAAAAGGGAAAATAATAACAGACGATATATATAAAATATTTATTTTCTCTTAAGCCAGTTTTCTCGGCTGAGAGGAGATGCTAGACCAATATCGCCAGTCAAGCGGTGAAAATAATATCCAGCCAGAAGATCTATTAGAATCTTGTTGTTTCCGAATCGGCTGCAAACTTTACAATCTAGTCTAATCTAGCAGACGATTCAATATGGCGTACGTGCTTCCCTCTGGCGGCAGATACAAAAGTACTCTAACGACAGTATTCAATTTTGGGGCCAACAAACGCTCCTATTTATTGCTGGTACTCCAGAAAAATTGGGGAAAAACGAGGGAGAATCTAAACGCTTGTTTAGCCGGCGCACAATTGATAGGAATGAATCCTGCTATATATTATTAGGTTTTTTCCCTTGCCCAAGCCCTTTCTTTTCCCTTTCCTTTTTGAAGAGGGGTGGAAGCAATTCTTCCTCTGTATTATTATTAGTGTTTTTTTTTTCCCTTCGGGGGCAGAAGAATATTTTTAAATCCGAAGTAAAATTATGTGAAGTTTCCTGAATTTGGTAGATAAATATTTTTCCTCCGATTTTTCTCGGCCAAATAGAATTTCAAAGGCTTTCGTGAGCAGACGGATTTTGGGATAAGTTTGTAAAATACAATATAAGTTTGATTTTGTTGTTTATTAAATCCTTATGTAATTTATGTAGATATATAGACAACCTATCGTAGCAATTAAAAAATTAGTTGTTTTACGAGAGAGTATTTTATTATGAGACGAAACACAGTGCCACATATATATAAAGGTTTTTTTAAATCATATATATGTTCAAAAGTTGGAGAAAATAAAAGGATTGACGATCTAATATAATAAAGGTCCTCTTGTATATAAACCCCTTCCCTATATTATAATAAATATAATGTCTTTGTAGTTGCACTTTTTGAAGCGGTATTTAAAAATGTTTTCGTAAATTTTGGAACTGAATTATAATGAAAACGCACCATTTATAGCATACGAAATGTTGTACCTTTGAGCATGTATATCAGGATTCAGACAATAACTCTGAAAGATATTACAGTGACCTTTATTGAAGATACACGAGATAACCAAGTGTGAACAAAATTGCCTTTGTCTCCTTTGGGAGGGAAAAATAGATGACCGGCGACATAAAATAATTTCTACGTCCTTAAGTTTAGTCTATGAGTGTAAATCCTAATAATAACGACTGTATAAACATAATATTGTGAAATACATTTTATCGAAAAAAATAATAATAAAGAGAAAACTTATGATGTTAAACAAAAGCTAATATATTGTTTCTTTGTCACCGACCTAAGTCTGGCTAGATTCTAGAGTCGGTCACTAGATGGCATCTTTTTTTAACTATGTTTGGACAGACACAGGGGTGAGAGGTACTTCCTCTTTCTTTGATTGTCATCATCTTCTGCCCATATGTCATCTGTTTATAGGCGATAGAACTTGAAGGAAAAGAACCTGTTGAACTTCAAAACCAACTTTTAGATGGCTTACTGAGAATATTTCGGCCAAGTCTGCAAACACACGCGGGAGGATGGTATTCATATACCAAAAGTGGCACCTCTCCCTTTAAAATTGCATTAGAACAATGCCTTTGGTTTATTACCCCGGTACGAAACGTGATAGTGGTGATAAATAATAGGCAACTACACCAGAAGCCGCCCCTGCACTGATAAGGGCCAAAGACAGAAACCATGGTATATAGACTGGCTTTTGTCTGAATTTGCTTAAACTGGTGTTTTGGATCATTCTTTATCACCAACTCTACGTTTTGTACTGAATGGATAAACCAAATTCATTGTTTTAATGTATTTATAATACATGGTGCAACTTTTGCTACATATATATGTTTATAAAAACAAAAAAGCATATTTACTTGAATAAACGTTTCCCTAATTATTCATAATATATGTTCAGCAAAAATATCAAAAAAATGAATGAATTAGTTCTATATTTTATAGGGTTAAATTATAAAACTTTTGTTGTTTATAATCCAATTGACCGATATATTGGTAGAAATACCTATAAGGGAACAAGAAGCTACGTCATTCGAGCTGTTCTCCAAAAGGTGGCGTGTTCTCAACTCTGGGAGATGTCCAAGAGATAAGAGTAAAGTTCGGAGCTACACACCTGAGGGACTTCTTTCATCTACTTCCGTCTCACCTTGGACACCCGAGTGCCTTTCAGCCTTGGGAGTTCAGCATGTGGTCTCTTTGGATAGGTTTTCAAATCATTTTTCCCTTTGGAGTATGTTGTGATATCGTGCTTTCTTCCACTCTGGTAACACGAGCATGACGTCGTTAGCAATAAATACTTTATTTATAAAAAATAAACTCCAGTCAAAATAAATGTCTAAACTAGACGCCATCTATTGACCGTCGACGAAAAATAACGACCTCAGGTCGGTGACAAAGCCACAACACCAGCTTTGTCAAACTGAGAAGCGTTCACCTGGAGACCATGGCCTCGGGCTAATGGCTCTTGTCAGCCTAGATCAGGCTTTATTCCATAAGATCCACAAGGGATTTAATGAAATATTCACAATCCGCCAAAGAGGTGTTTAGTTGACAAAGTGGCTAGGCCAAATCTATGGCTAAAATATAGATGTACATTTTGACAGGAAGAATTTGATCTATAAAAATAATCCATTATTGTGTGCTAGCCAAGCTACACAAGAGCTAATGACTTGCTACTGAACTTTGTCCAAGTATCTGATATTAATTTAGTAAAAATAATGTAAATTCAAAATTTATATTTCTGTTACACAAATAGATACCCAATTTAAAAATAAACATTTAGGTATTTACGATTTCCACAGAACCTTTCTATATATTTTCTCATTTTACAAATTTTGATTTTTCAAAAAATAACTAAAATGTTCAACATATTCAAAGCTTTTGCATCAATACACAATAAATGTGAGAGAGAGAATATCCTGAATATAAAATTCAACAAAACTGGAGATGTGAGTTTGTTTCCATTTTATTAGTGCATTTACAACATTTCGGGCACTTCAACAGGACTACAAAAACGGATAATTAAAACGGCGTTTATTAATTGTCCGTTTTTGTACTCCTTTAGAAAGGCGGAAATTCCCGAAAGCTTTAAGAATAAAATAATAAAATGAAAAGAAACTCATTTCCAGAATCCTGTTGCATCATTTTGATATATTCTTAATTTAAAAAAATCATTATTACGTCTCCTTAATATATTCCTGAATGGTTTTAAAGATAAACAACATTTTTTGTTGTTCATATTCATAGAGGCCATAAAAAGAGAGAATCTCAGACATTATTTTCCGATGATACAAAATATCATCGTTTACATTTTGGTAGCTTAGAGACGCGAAGTTTTGCCTGGATTTTACTCTTCGTCCATATAACATAGGCATTAACACAAAGCCTGGGGAAAGAAGTTTTTTAATAAAATCTTTGAACGGTTTGTCAACACGGGGCCTCTCATCTAAGGAGGCCTCGCCACGAGCAAACACGGCCCGCCCCGTAAGGCCCCACATTCGAGGCCATTAAACTAGGCCGAGATGACAACTCTGACAGAGAAGTCTCTGGAAAATCACAAACTCTATTTTTGTGTTAACACGCAGAAATATTCACCATATAGGATTGCTAAACATAAACGCGCGAAAGCTATATGTAGAAAAGCATACTCTTCAACGCGATTTAAAAATATATATTTTTTTCAAATAAAATAACTTCCTACTTGAGACACTTGTATCAAATACACTCATGGACAAAATTTAGGAAGTTTTACCTTTTACCATGTATATCGGGATTCAGATAATAACTCTGAAAGATATTACAGTGGCCTTTATTGAAGACATACGAGATAACCAAGTCTACACTCATGGACAAAACTTAGGAAGTTGTACCTTTTACCATTTATATCGGGATTCAGACAATAACTCTGAAAGATATTACAGTGACCTTTATTGAAGACACAAGAGATAGCCGAGTGTGAACAAAATTGTCTCTGTCTCCTTAGAAAAAAAAAAGTAGACCGGCGATATCAAAATACTTTCTACTTCCTTAAGATTTGTCCATGAGTGTATATATAATATATTTTGCCTATAATTATCATTATTATTCTTATATTCTAATTGTATTTTATAATCAGTGACGGGGAGAGAGATGCCTAGAACAACAGTTTTGAGTTATCATCATCAAATGTTACTAAAGATACTAGATGAATAGAAGCATAAACAAAAAGTTTAGTTATTACTTTCACGTATATTAAAAAAAAAACATATAACTATATAATACATTTAAACGAAATACACAAGTGTGTTTGCAATATAGCATGATCTAAATAAAAACGTAAAGGTGGTTATAAACAATGACCCACACCAGTTTTGGTAGATTCAGACAAAACCCAACCTGTATACCATGTCTTCAGGCTACGACCCTCATCAGTACAGGGACAGCTTCGATGTCATAACATCCTACGAGAAGATTTCCTGCTATATTTAATTTATTTTTATTTTATTCAGAGAGTAATATATTTACGTATTTTCAAAAAATTATATTTTCATATTGTTAACTAATAAATGAATTCACTCTGGATCAATTATATTAACACTAAAGTCAAAATTTTGACAACTTTACCACTTCTTCCCTGAAAACAATTCTTGTAAAATTTCAAGAATATGGTAAATGCCTTGAGCATATGTTTTTGGATATATAAATAGATTCTCCCTCTCTCTCTCTCTCTCTCTCTTGTATTGCTTTCCTTTGGGCGCCAGTGTCCTTGGCGGGACATCGCGCTTTGTATTTACAGTTGAATAAAGTCACTAAAGTCAAAATTTTGACAACTTTACCACTTCTTCCCTGAAAACAATTCTTGTAAAATTTTCTATCAATATGCTTCATCTGAAGCCTTATGTATTCTGGGTATACGTTTAAATATATATTTCTTACTTAAATCCTCAATTTTCGTGCAACACATGTGAATAGAAAGTTTTACAAGAGTTGTTATTCCAAAGAAGAGGGTGTTCAAACATGTTTTCCGTTCTGGGGCTTGCCATGCCTTTAGAAATGTGAGGATAATATTGATGTGCAATGAAGACCTCTTAAAAACCTGTGGTTCGTTATTTGATCCGTCAACTGCACTCTGCAAAAATATAACCAACAAAAAGCATTTTGAAAATGTGTTTGAAATATTTATTGTTTTAACGATTTTCTTTGAAGGGGGAGGTGCCTTTATTGCATATATATATGTTACTAGACGAATGGCCCGGGCAACGCCCGGGTTTTACCCGAGTGCGAATATATTTTAAAAACGTTTTAATCTTCATCTTGTCTACACCTTGCTTCCTAGGGTTGTCGGCGCCCGTTGACTCCCGGCGAGCAAGCGACTGCTCCCGTCGGCAGCCGGCGTGCGAGTGGCTTCCCGGCGCATGCGCGCGCACAGGGAAGCCACGTGTCGCAGGCGGCCAATGGGCGGGCCCCGCCATCAGTTCCACCGCGTTCTAGATGAGCTATTTAGAATAATTTGAATATATAGTTTTAATAATTGATTTATATATTTTTTAAAATAGCCTATCGTCATCCTCGTTATTTTTTACCTATGTATTGAAATTTTGGTTTGAATTAGTGAACTACTGCGAATTTGTATACCGGACATACAGACCAACCAACAAACATACAAACATTCATTTTTATATATATAGATAAAGTAATTAAAATGAGATTTTAATTAAAACATATATCAAACATATAACACGGTTATAGAAAGACAATACGAATGTGTAATATATTGATAATTCTATAAAAAAAACACCTCCCTCAAATAGAATGTATCTTATAGAGTAATTAAAATGTGATTTTAATTAACAAGTATATATCAAACATATCACACGGCTATAGAAAAACAAAATACGAATGTGTAATACATTTATCATTCTATGGAAATAATTCTTAAATAGAATGCATGTTATAGAGCAATTAAAATGTGTTTGATATATAAGTTAATTAAAACACACGAATGTGTGTAAAACACCACACGATAATGTGTAATATATTTGTAATTTTATAAAAATAACCCTCAAATAGAATGTATGTTATAAAGCAATTATAATGTGTTTTAATTAATATATGTATCAAACACGGCTATAGAAAAACAATGCGAATGTGTACTATATATTTATATAATAAAAAAGAAAACAACTCTCAAAAATAGAAAGAAGATGGAGTAGTCAATCTACGGGGGCTATAGGATATGTGAGCTGAGCAATGCAAATATATCGGAGGGAGGTGACCAATCAGGTGACAGCTGAGAGAACCAACCAATCAGTGTAATGATCTTCTGAAATTTCAAATTTAAAAAGCAGCAGAGAGACAGGAGATTAATGTGAAGAGGAGTCCAACTTATCTACGGATTATGCCACCTCCCTCCCTCCCAGGCCATATTTCACTCAAAGACATGTAAATATGCAGCTGAGGTGAATGGAGAGCCTCATATGTTTTATGTAAATATCAAAGCTACTTATCTGGCCTCGCGATGCGGTGGTTTTACATATGAAAATAAAATCTATTTTTTTATCTGCCTCTATCACCATAGAGATATATATTGTGAAAGTTGAGAGCAAAATAATAAAAAAAAAAGTTTGAAGGAAAAAATCTTTTTTTTTCTCTACTTTATTCATCTTTTTTTTTCCCCTATCCCTTCACACTATCCTCTTTCTTTTAAAGGAATCCGTCAATCTAGGGAAATGTGGCATATATACCTCATCTGATTAAATAATGTTTGCCTTGCAAAGTTGCTTCTAATCTTTCTTCGTCCTGGAGAGATCAACTTTTGCCTGAGAAATATGTGCACTTTAAGAAAAAAAAAATGGAATATTTTGAGGGGGAAATTTTCTTTAATGTATTTTATATTTAAACTAAAGTAAAGTGAAGAATATTTTATACCTTATTGCTCCCCCATATATTTGAACGCCAGTTTGTAGGCTAAAATATGCGTGAAATATGTGGGCACGGTGGAAAACTTCCATAAATTTGCAAATCTATCTAATATTATCGATTTTTTTTTTCCAAACCGAAGATTTAATATATTTTCCTTCCCTACTATATATGGGGCATACCTTTTAAAACTGTATATTTTAAACTTTTCCCACCTCTGATATATTAAAATGTTATATAAATATAGTTTTTTTGTATGAAACTATAGTGCAATTGTGAAATTGTACTGGGTTAAGGTGTATAAATTAAGAAAAAGACATCTCCTTATCGTGCAACTGAAAGTTTCTCTGATGGTTTACGCCATCAATCGGAATAAATATCAACTATTCTCGTTGATTTTTAATTATTCCAGAATTGGCCAAATACCAGGCCAATCGTAGGATGTTACCCTGTACTGATGAGGGCCAAATCCTGAAACCATGGTATATAGGTTGTCTGAATTTGTCCAAACTGGTGTTATGTATGTCGTTCTTTATCATCGCTAATAAAGGTTTTTACTAGGGTAATGCATAGTGCCATCGTTCTGATGCACATTTAAAGGGAGAGGTGCCTTTTCTGGTACATGAATATCATCCCTTCGCAACTTGATGTTATAAACTATATATACTTGTGGCCATTTTAGAAAGCATATATAGAAGCCCATATAGAATCTCGGTGATGCAAATAATTCATCTGTCTTGCATATAATTGAAATGAAGATTAAGCAATACAATGAAGAATTTCTTTTGAAATCTTATTTATTATCTCTCGAGCTTTCGGGATTAAAGTCCCTCTTCTACAGGGGAGAACAATTATAACTTATAATAAAATAAACCATTTTTACCACATAGTTTTCTTTTTATTAATTTTTGAAGTTAATAAGAATGATCATTTATTAGATGGCAGAGAGCTATCTAGTGAAACAGAAATCAACTAAACGTTGATTCAGACTTGTTCCATGATATTTAGCCAACCCATTTTCTTGATAAATCACGAAAAGTCTAAATAAACGTTTTTTTTTTTTTTATTACCAGTTGCAAACAAGACACGCTATATCCGATCTGGATAATTGCGCGTGAAACTATTTGCAATAATTCATATTGTAGTAGAGTAGGTATAACAGAATTATCAAAAGGAAAATAAACAATTAAGAAAAAGAGCATGAAATAAACATATATATTGAACAAATAAGCAACAACATAAGCAGATAGAAGAAATCGCAAGGTAGTTATTTACAGTATGTTAAGCAATGATGGAAGTTGATTTAATGAAGTTATCTGTAATAATTAGTATTGTGGAGAGAGAAAGTTGATCAAGTTGAGCTATTTACAATGAGTTATGTTTTAAAGTAACTTATTAATTATTTACATTGATGTAAATCAAGTCGCATAGTAGTGTAGTTCCTCAAGCTGCATGAAGCTGTATATCTATATTAATAAAATGGAAATTTCATAAGTGTTGTTCGCTAAAAACTTTCGTTACAATGCATCAATTTCAACCAAATTTTCAACATTTATGTAAAACGAGATGGAGCAGGTTTTGCTTAACATCAAAATATATTTCCTAACATTAACATGCGTAACTTCGGTGTTATCGATTAAATACAAAAAAAATCAACAGAGTTAATTTTATTTATATATAAATACAAAAAAAATTCAACAGAGTTAATTTTTTTACATACTAGCTAATAATCTCAATCTAAAAAAATATTCAAAACAAGCAATTTTAAGATAACACCATATGTAAAACAGTCGGCCAAGAAAACAACAACGATATTACATCTTTCTCACATATTCACACACAATCTTGATTAATAATTAAAACTAATCTTTAACATTGTTTATTATACTTCATAATATATAATATTTGTTAGGCAAACTTTCACTCGGATAAAACCCAGGCGAAGCCGTGTACACATCCGCTAGTTTATAATAAAAAGTCTGCAGAAATTAAAAATTGATTTTTGTTTCACTAGATGGCGCTCAGTCAGATAAAAATGTTCATGTGAGCGGATGTGCTTTTGTTGTTTTTAATATCAGCGCCATTTTTCTTTCTTTTTTAAATTTTTCTCACATATATATATGGAAAAACAATAGAAAAAAAGGTCAGGTGTTGATATTAAAAATAAAGAAGGCATATCCTGAACAAAAGCACATGTGCTTTTTATAATAAAATCGTGGATGGCTTTTCTTGATTTATCAAGAAAATGGGTTGGCCAAATATCAGGGAACAGGCTAAATCAATGAATAGTTGATTTCTGTTCCACTAGATGGCGCTCTGCCATCTAAAAAGCACATGTGCTGCTGGTCAGGATATGCTTTCTCTATTTTTAATATATATCTATGATAAAATCTCAAATAAACTAATCGCTGGATTTCTTTATTTTAATTATAACAGAGTTTTACTTTTTATTTGGATTTCGGATAGCTGTCAACAAACATTTAAAATGATTTGGTACGTTAACACAGCAGCCTCAGTGAAAGGATTCAAAATGGTTGCTTCTATACCTCTTCTTGAAAAAATGATGTTTTAAGGATATTCTCGATTTAAAAAACAGATAAAGTCAGCTATATTTGAATCCTTTTTAAAAGTTGATGTATATTGTGTACCAAGTCTTTATAATGTTTGTTGATAAAGAAGAAATACCCGAATTCTCTCTCCTAATTCTCCGAATTCTCTCTTCAAAAGTTTTGAAACTGTTTTAAACTTCATATTTATTCTTATACATAGAAATGTGTATAGGGAAATATTGGTGGCTGGGGTTGAGATGATGCTATACGTGTATAGGGTTTAGATCCAAATCAGAAGTGAGGCCAGAAATTTCTATCCTCCTGATAGATATAACTAAAATCACACAGCACGACAAAAATAGCTACTAATACCTACTAAAACTTCACTATACACTCATGGACAAAACTTAAGGAAGTTGTACCTTTTAGCATGTATATCGGGATTCAGACAATAGCTATGAAAGATATTACAGTAACCTTTATTGAAGATACACGAGATAACCAAAGTGTGAACAAAATTGCCTCTGTCTCCTTAAAAAAAAAACCCGGCGATATCAAATACTTTCTACTTCCTTAAGTTTAGTCCATGAAGGTATTCAACCAGAATTATAAATCTATCATCTCTAACCTTATAGCAGGATTCCAGTCATCTGCTTCTTGAGTGCCCAATCTTCCAGAACTACAGAAACCGGGAAAACATCGAATACAAGGATCTTTTTATGTTTGTAAATAGTAAGGACTCTTATTTTAAATTTAGAAAATTCTGTAAATATATCTATGATTTTCTCTCTTGGTTAAAAAAACCTTAATTACTACCTATTTGTATATATATATATATTTTGGTTTGTTTATTTTGTTGGTTGTGATGTAAAATCAAGAATGATTTTAATGTCCTCTTTTTTATCTTTTCAAATCTTGTAATTATTTAATTTTTTTTATGTAATATAGTATCTGAATTTAGTGTTGTTTTTGACGCAAGCATCCCTTGTAGGGATATCGCGTCTGATTTGATAAATAAATAAATAAATCTCTAACCTTATACAAGCTAAATACAGTACTTGTTACTCACAAACTACTCAAGAAAATATAAGAATTAAAATTCCCTGTTTAGGAAAACACCAAATCGGTGATGTTGGGTGCAGCGGTTCAGGAAATTGAGGACAAAAGTGAAGGAAAGATTGATGGGTCAGATAACATTGTAATCTTATGGAATCATTATGGAATTATATGGATCTCTACCCGGTGTGTCTCAAGTAGCCGCGCTATCTTGACATCTCGCCCATGAAGATATTAAGGTCAGAATCTCATGTTTTTAGGGCTTAGACACAGAAGCCTGGGACGTCACAAAGCTCAATGGGGTTCAAATTTGGAATTTCTGGATGGTATTTATGTCTAGAAGAAACTGGAAAGACAAATATTACAACTAAGGTTAAACTTAAGCTAATATCATCTATCTGTGAGGAGGAATTTAAATTTAGCATATTCTTTTTTAAATCAAAACAACTTCTCCTACTGTCCCTCCTGCAATGAGAAGAATAAAGCGATCTGATAGATTCCACTTGAAACTGCTGGGGGAAGTTCACCATGTTGAGCCAGGCCCTCCTAACTGTGTTCTCAATTCAGTAGAATCAGTAGGTACTGTTTTGATCTTCAAAATATTCTTAAATTTTCTGAATTCTTTATTAATTTTCTCGTCTATCAATTGTTTGAGGTGTATTTAATGCGTAAATATTCCTTATTCGTGCATTGGAGTGAATTCTATTGATCAACTTCTGTCTCTCGTAAGTAATCCTAGCTACTAGATGAAGCCAAATTCAATCTGGTGAATCATATTATAACCAATAATCCAAAAAGGTCGATACAAAATATTACAAAAATAAATAATAATGAATATCTTACAATATCAAACTATGGGCCTTGTAGCCATACCGAGAATAATATTACATCTGACTACAGCCCTTCAAGAAATTTAGACTGAGCATGCTGTTCATTTAATGCTGACCAGATGTGTCCATATATTTATATAATTTAATAGCGATTCTCTATTGATGTAAGATTATGATGGTGATGATGATGAACACAATATATTTTCTCCAAAATACATGCGTCACGTACAAACCGCCATCTACAGAGCCGCAGTCAAAAGAACTCCTATAAGAAACCCCAATTTGTAGAGGTAAGAACCTACAGACAAAAACTCCATGTGGAAGCACAAAGAAGAAAAAGAAGAAGAAGAGAGTGCCATCGAGTTTACATCCATTTAAGATAAGAGATGATGTCAGATTTAAGAGGTCGCCATGTTTTTGTCGCGCTGTTTGACAGCATTTTCTTTTTTTATATACATCACTAACTATCCACAGCGTCACCTCTTGAGACATCAATTCTTGATTGGAATTATGCAAGACCTTGCAATCTTTGAAATTGGTCTGATTCTGTTTTCTACAGGAGAAAGCTGAGGTATTAAATCGGTAGACAGCGTTCTTAACTCGATATAGTTAAATAACAATGGCGAAATCGTAAATTCTATTATGGAAATTTATCAAGGGAAATGCGTTTTTTTTTTTTGTAATCAAGACCCTAGGATCAAAACCTACAAAGAAGCAATATTTTTTAAGCTAAATAAATTAATTAATAATTAATTCTTGTACTAATTTAACCCATACTGTAAGGGAAAATAGTAAGCTGGAGCTCAAGCATCTTGTAAATGCAAAACTAAAACTGCTTCTACATGTGAAGACATATGGTGTACTTGCAGTATAATCAGCCACAAACCCTTATTTTTACCATTATTTCCATAATATACCATTAATACTTAGATTACTCTTAGGATTACCTTAGTGGCTTATGGTTCTCTATGGGTGGGTTCTCCAGGTCGCCACTGTCTTTCACCGTGCTTCTCCAGTAACAAGACTTGGTCGTGGGATCTTTCCACCTCACCACGTGTCTTTATCGTGGGATCTTCCCATCTCACTGATGGTCTCCCCGGTCGGGTTTCTCTCCACATGTCTTGGTCTTGGGATCTTCCCATCTCACTGATGGTCTCCCCGGACTTCTCACCACATGTCTTGGTCGTGGGATCTTCCCATCTCACTGATGGTCTCCCCGGTCTTCTCACCACATGTCTTGGTCATGGGATCTTCCCATCTCACTGATGGTCTCCCCGGTCTTCTCACGACATGTCTTGGTCGTGGGATCTTCCCATCTCACTGATGGTCTCCCCGGTCTTCTCACCACATGTCTTGGTCGTGGGATCTTCCCATCTCACTGATGGTCTCCCCGGTCTTCTCACCACATGTCTTGGTCATGGGATCTTCCCATCTCACTGATGGTCTCCCCGGTCTTCTCACCACATGTCTTGGTCGTGGGATCTTCCCATCTCACTGATGGTCTCCCCGGTCTTCTCACCACATGTCTTGGTCGTGGGATCTTCCCATCTCACTGATGGTCTCCCCGGTCTTCTCACCACATGTCTTGGTCATGGGATCTTCCCATCTCACTGATGGTCTCCCCGGTCTTCTCACGACATGTCTTGGTCATGGGATCTTCCCATCTCACTGATGGTCTCCCCGGTCTTCTCACCACATGTCTTGGTCATGGGATCTTCCCATCTCACTGATGGTCTCCCCGGTCTTCTCACCACATGTCTTGGTCATGGGATCTTCCCATCTCACTGATGGTCTCCCCGGTCTTCTCACCACATGTCTTGGTCGTGGGATCTTCCCATCTCACTGATGGTCTCCCCGGTCTTCTCACCACATGTCTTGGTCGTGGGATCTTCCCATCTCACTGATGGTCTCCCCGGTCTTCTCACCACATGTCTTGGTCGTGGGATCTTCCCATCTCACTGATGGTCTCCCCGGTCTTCTCACCACATGTCTTGGTCGTGGGATCTTCCCATCTCACTGATGGTCTCCCAGGTCAGGTTTCTTTCTACATGGCTTGGGTTCCGTCGGTGACTCTCCAACGGTTCTGACTATGCGTCAGTCACATCTCAAAGATGGTCTCATTTGTTTTCATACCATTCTCGCCTTGGATACTTAGGATAAAAGAGCACAACAATGTAAACAAATATATATTCTCCATCTCCATGTATAAATCATTTCTAAATACTACAATGTTGAAGACGAGAGTTAGTACTAATATTAAAGCACCAATATTTCTACAAAATATTTATTGTGCGATGAATGCAATTTGAAAAATAAAGGGAAGAGCATGGCTCTCGTCATAAGATCTATAGAAATAGTTTTTAATTATATGCATTTTTGAAAATATAAATATAAAAATTAATACAAATCCTCAATAAATAGATAACGCTGAATTAATGATAATAATAATATTCGAAATGTTGAACATCCCTTAATAATTTAAGGCTATATACTCTTAGATAAAGCTTTAAAAATGGAAAGTCTTTGATGTCGTAGGTTATCTTTTTTTTTTTTGAAGGAGACAGAGGCAATGTTGCTCACACTTGCTATGTCTTCAATAAAGGTCACTGTGTATCAAATATTTTTCAGAGTTATTGTCTGAATCCCGATATACAAGTTAAAAGGTACAACTTACATAAGTTTGGTCCGGAGTGTATGTCCACACACACACACACAATCATCCAGAAAGAAATTTAACAATTACCAAACTTAGGATTAGGAAAGCCTGGGTCATCAGTGGTGAGCTTTCTCATCAGTTTCGCCGCGGCTAACGTAATTTACTAAGATACCAACACTTAAAGTATTTGAGCACATTTCAACAAATTAAACTTTCACTTCCCAAATTTGCGATGAAGATTTCTATTGATGAAAGGAAGAGCACGAGTGAAATGGCTTCAGTGTTGTTGCCCCAGTTTGTCGAAGGTAGGAAAATATATTTGTTTGGTAAGGCTAACTGACTTCCTTGCAAAGTGAGAGACAACTGAACTGGGTCAGTCAACATTGTGGAGAAAGTTCTACAACATTATCGCGATTTACCTTAATGTCCGGGTTACGCACATTTTCTGATTTTTTTTTCGTACTGCGCTTCGCTTGTCTTAGAAGCTTGATTCTATTGATGGTGGTGGTGTCTTGTCCTTGGAGCAGATCAGATCGGTCCATACACCCTGATCACAAAACCGACCAACTGAGGTGCCTTGTCCGTATGGATGTCCTCTTCTGGATTGATGTCTGCCATATAGAGGGCTTAAAGGATGACCGGGTAACTGTATATATGGTCCGGAGTGAGTTGGGTGTTGTAACAGTTATTGAAGTTCCTGTAGAATTTAGTCATTTTTCTATGAGAGCTTGATGCTATTTCTTGGATTATTTCAAAGATAAAACAAATTTCTTCTCATACCCTTTATTATGATAATATCTGGTTTCATTTTCCTTTTTTTTTTTGTTCTTTTGTATGGCGAATCATTACAAAGCGGAATGCCTTGATAAAGTACTTGTTGTTGTTTTGATTATCACCAAGATCCTGTTTTGTTTCTTGTATACAATCAAGGCGGTGTTAGGAACTGGCATTGCCATTTTTACACTCGGTGCATGTTGCAATTGCTTTGGTAATGCCTGTAAATTTGTAATTGGTGTCCAGTGTCTCAAATCTCTCTTGTGTAATTTTTTACTATTAATTTCTATTTAAGGATTTTTAAATTGTTAATTTTCGTAAAGTTATATCAGGAGTGAGAAGGAGATAATTCTTAAAATTTCTTAGACAGAGTTATGCGCTTAACTCTTTTCCCTAGCGTGTTTTGTTAGTCAGTGCGGCGGTGAAAGATGTAGTCTTGTCCCAGGTGCAGACATTATTGCAATTTCAAGCTTTCGAGCATTACGCCCTTCTACAGGAGTACAACGGCGTTTTGTTATTGTTCATTTTTGTACTCCTGTAGATAGGGGGAAATACCCGAAAGCTTGAAAATGTAATGAAAATGAAAAGAAACTCATCTCCAGAAACCTGCTGCCTTATTTAATTCATATACAAGAGATTCATATATATTGAATTGATAAAGAACACTTATACGCTATTTCCTTTTTGATAGAAAAAGTAACTTTCGGAATATATTCCTTAAAGTTCCATCTGTTGCCATGTCTGTCTGAGCAGAGAAAGGAATAGCTTCATCGTTCTATCAAAAAGAAAAAAAAAAGTTATAAATATTCGTTATCATTTTTTTTACAAATTATTGAAGCACCAAAAAGGGTATGTTTTATTTATTCAAAAATATAATGAATAAATAACCAAAGTTTCATCTTTAAAAAAAAAAAACATGTTTCATGATGGGAAATAAATTCAAAAGAATATCTACAAGTAGATTTGTTGTTCAATGATCAAAATCTACATTGGTAATGAGACAAGCTGGTGCTAGCTACCCCAAGTAGTCTCCGGCAATCAAATTGCAAAAATGGATCAGAATTTAAATAAACGCATACTAAACTTCATCGATTACTGATATATTACATTTTACTTCATTCCTTTTTTTCTATTTGTTGTCAATTTGCCTATGACAGGTATCGGTTGTAGGTTGTAAGCACGCCAATTGAAAGCAATATACATTGTTGATTTCCAATTTTCTTCAATTATAGGAGTTCCTAAAAAAAAAAGGTTTGAGAAGCGCTTTAAAATTTATAGTCCAAATTGGATTTTTTTGAAAAGAGTAGAAGGAATATTCAGAGGTCTCTAAGAAATCGAAAAAATTGATTAGAAGTGCCTTGACAATATTATTATTGTAATTTGGGAAGGTTTAAGAATGCATGAGGGGCTTTTCGTTAAATATTGAAGGGAGGGTTGTTGGCCCCGCACCTACAGCTGTCTCTCGCCAGGTGAGGCCCCCCCACACTGCCCGGCCAGCTTATGGCTAAGTCCTTACAGCAGCCATCCATGATCCTTCCTTCCTTCCATGCTGTTCCAGTCATATTCAACCGTTAATTCTTCTCAAAATGGCAACAAGTTTGTCTAAGTCAACTTGTATTTTATTAATCTCAATACCTTCTAAATCCAGAAAGCTGTTCCCTTTAAAATGTTGTGTTCTTTGTTTTTACGTCAGCTTCATTTTTTTTACTTTTTCTTTTATAAGGTCCTATATTAGTTGGAATTTCTCAATCTCTCTATGAACATATATTCTGACACTTTCATTAACTTCATAACTTATATTGATTCTTTATCTAACATACCTTTTACTCGATGGCCAATCTGGTACACGATCCAGGGTCGTGGGAATCGAAATTTGAGTGTGCACCATCAAGTCTTCAAACCCCTTATGTCAAAATTTAAAAATGTTACATTACTAATATGTAATATAAATTTATTTATACCATCAAGTTTATGTTATTTTTCAATATTTCCATCCTAGGGAGTGTTTTCTTATACCTCATCTATACCATCATCTAGAAAATCCCAAAAAATCCATCACCGAATACTTTTAAGCATTTGAAAGAGGCAAATAAATTTACTAATGGAACACCAGTACGAAAATACTAATGGGCTGAAAAAATTGGCATTTGACTCTTGCAATACTTAAAAACAGATGGCTGAATCAAAATCCCAATTAAAATGTAAGTGTAAAAGAATAAAGATGAATATTTTTAACTTAACGATTCAATTAAATCCGAGGTTTCAATTTGAGAAAGGCTGAGCGGAGGTCAGAATTTAATGAATCCCACAAACATTTGGAAACAAAAGTTTCAACATCGGCTCTCTGCGCAATCATAATTTTAGGCTCGATTATTTATGGCGGCCGAACTGGAATGTAGACGGCCATTGTTTGGTGAATATATAGTGATCAGACGAGATTTTGATTTTTTTTTATTCTTCCTGTTTCAACCCACTGACACAACATTAAAACATCTTCCTTAATTAGTATACAGCTACAGATTAATGCCATGATGTATACCTAGATACCAAAGACCAAAAAACTCTTTAAGTATGACTATAATAATTTGGTTTTAAAAATGTAACACTTGTAAGTTTGCGAGAGGAGATGATATGCATTTGCAACAAAAATATTATTATAACCAATACACATAGCTTTAAAATTACAAATATTTTCTCACAATGAGTATCTTTTTATTGAAAAAACGCTAGCTTTCAAACGTTAAAAATTTGACATTATTAATATGTAATAACATTTATTTATACCATCATGTTTATGTTATTTTTCAATATTTTCATCCTAGGGAGTGTTTTCTTATACCTCATCTATACCATCATCTAGAAAATCCCAGAAAATTCATCACCGAATACTCTTAAGCATTTGAAAGAGGCAGAACGCTTGAAAGATAGCGTTTTTTTTTTTTTTTTTTAAGATACTCATTGTGAGAAAATATTTGTAATTTAAAAACTTTTTTCACAATTTTATCATGAATACACATAGCTTTAAACAAAAGAGAGTGTATATTAATATTACCAAGTTTTGAAGGAACTAATTATAAAACGGTACTCAATTGAACGCAGCCTCCTTTTTTTCATCTCCTGGATGAAACAATCTAATGGGAGGATGGTAAAGATAATAATGTGTGCGGTGGTATTTATAACTCATTTTTTAAAATAAAATCAACAAGCAATTCTGGGCCAGGTTTCTCTAACTTATTATTTCTCTAGCTTTCGGGCCAACATACCCTTCAACAGGAGAACTAGAAGTATGACTTCCAGCTAACTATACACGAGAGACACATAAGATAAAAAATAATATGACCAAAACAACCTCCAATTAAAGGCCAGGTGTATATCATGTATTATAAGTAGTCTCTTATGAGAGGTTTTAATGTAACATTCTTAATTATGTATATTCACTAACACTTATAGACTAATGTGCAAGAAATCTCCTCTTCTCCTTTTAAAAAATATTCCATAACATCTTGTTGATATTCTCCATGCAGAAGACATAGATTCATAACACCTTTGGTAAATTCAGATAAAGAAGCTAGCCTGCCATGTTATCGGGTTATAGCCCTCTCAGCTTTGACATGAATTTGCAAGTTCTGAGTAGAGACTATCAACATTATCATTGTGTTGAAATCAATAAAAGCTATACAGGAATGAGATTCATTTGAGATATATTTCCGTTCTTTAGCTTCCAGACTTAAAAGTTCTTCTAAACATTGTCGCCATTATAATATGCAAGACAGGGTTATAAAGAAAGACAGGGTTTTTTTTCGCACATGAATACCATTCTCCCATCAAATTACGATGTATAATCCTATTTTCTACAACATTTTAATAAAATTCCAATATGTAAGATGAAAGCATCATAAAATTTTATTTGTTCAATTTTAATATAATACAATACTCTCTTAAAGTCTTGCCAAATTTATACTTTCAATTCAAAATATTCCTCTCATAAATTCACTCATCAATTCACTCGCAAGTCACTTCTTAGGAAATAAGAAAATATCGAGGCAACCAATACTATACAACTTAAATAAACTGTGATTTAGTAAAGAAGAATAAATAATTCTTTTTACGCACCCAAAAAAGGTGATGACATAAACAGTAGGATCCACACCCATACCTTACATGAATCGAAGTCTCTGGAGAACCAAAGTTCCATTACAGGCTGGCAATAAAGATTTCATAGGCTGAAAAACGCACTCCAGAAGAGCAATATGCTTTCTAAATCGATGTGTATGGACATGAAAGGCTCCAAGTAAATAGATATAAATACCAAGGAGCCATCAATTACAATCCATAGCCCGACAGATCGCTGGATTCAATAAGGGGAGGTCCCTAAGGCCAACCGTGGACTTGGCTGCCAACAAATGGACCCCTGTGATAATAGACCTACCATTAGGGCCCCTTACGCTACTCTTTCATCAGCCATCTTTCTTGATCTGGAGTCCAGTAACGAAGAGTTATCGTCCAAAGTGAAAACTCGTGACCTCGACGCTTTAACTCCCGAATAAATTATTTAATGGCGTTTACTTGGGGGTGTCAATATTTTGTTTTCCCCTTCAGTCAAGGGTCATTTGTCAGGGATTCTTCTAAGTCATTCTAGTAACTTAACTCACCATTATTGGAATATCTTCGCCTTTTTTGGATCGAAACCCCTATAGCTCTTTGTCGTTCTTAATGCTTTATTTCGACCTTTTTGATTAATCACTGGGTCATTCGTAATCTACTGAATTGACACTCTTTCTTTATTTAATTCCTTCTTTGGTATAGCAGAGGAAATCTCCAAGTGTCTCTTTTATCTATAATTACTTCAATTTCTATCCTATTTGCTCCCTTTGTAATATGTAATTTAGTAAGTAAACTTTAAGATATTATATATATTATTTAAAAACATTTAATTATATTGTACTAATTATACACAATTAATTATACTAATTTAAATGTATATAAAACGAGAGTTTAAACTTTTTTTTAATATTATCAGTTTTATTCTCTCAGTCTAAAATAAAAAGAAAGAAAATTGTTCGGTTGGACTCATATTCGATTCATGAAGACAACCTCAGCCAATGAAGTTATAAATACATTTTGAAATCCTTGTCATATTTATTTCTTCACCTTTAGAACAAAGTGTTTGGTCCAAACATGTCTATTATGATAAACAACTGTACTAGGTTGGTGAAGTACATTAAATATCATTAATATCATTGTAGAGAATAAGTATAAAAATATTGAATAAATAGAAAATAATGTAATTTATCAGGATAGTAAAATTAAGAATGAAGTTTCTCTTAATTATGTTATATTGAACATTACTGATGGCTTGCGCCATTTATCGGAATGAATATTAAGCAAACGTTGTTGCTATTGAAGATTTACTCTGTTTGTTGTTGAAAGGTTTGTCTATATACTTGTAACTTGTACGACCAGTTCTACAGATCAGCAGCAATATCGATAGAAAATGATAAAGAAGATGTCTGGAGAAAACACACAGGGGTTGTTATATCAAAAGAGGCTGTGAATATGGCTCATTACCTATTTACATATTAAAACTTTCTACCATTTTTTTGCCTTTTTTTTTTTCCTTCTTGAATTTTGAGACGAATCTCTGTTATACGATATATTACTAAAAGTCATGTTATTTTTGTTTTAACTTTTTCCAGATTTTATCAAAAAGCCTTTACTTGTTCAATCGATAAAACCGACCACTTAGGTATTCCATGCTGTTGGCCTTAGTGTGATGAAGACTATACCTCAACGATTAACAATAGCAGTTATAAAGGCTCTTCTTGGTGAATAAAAGGAAATGTATTTATGTGGCCAAAATTAAATGAATAGGCTAATTCAATTGTCAAGTAAGTATTTACGTTTTATAAATTGTTGACATAATTACCAATATAAAACGCCAAGATTTCATCAGAATGGTATCTTTTCATTTTCGAACTTTTTTTTTTTTTTTTGAAGATTTCGAATTCAGATGTCGAAAAAAAGTAACAAATTCAAGGAGGATCTCTAGCTCTATTTGAAACAATTGCTATCCAATTTGAGTGGGTCTTCTAACACCTTGAAAAGATTATGAGGATGTAATTCCAAAGTGTTTTTTTTTTTTCTATAACTTGTATCTGAGGTAATTGGTGCGTGCGTGTACATCAGTCGAACTAAATCTTAATTTGAGGCTCAGCATCTGCCCGCATGACGCAACGAAGACCTCCTCCGTTAGGTCTCCAGAACAGATCCATCTTTCTTAATTGGCTGCAGGTGTGGAAAACCGCTCATTTGAATCCTTGATGGAACAGCACAATGGTGTCAAACTTCCTGCTTCCCCAACGTTCCGTCGCCCGATATATAACGCTAGAAAACATCACAGCCGTATATTCTACTGAGAATATTGAAAAATAATTACATTTGAAAAATGAATTCCCATGTTGATTTTTGAAAATACTATATTGAAATAGTATAAATAGTGCAAAATAGTATCAGTAACTAGCCTATTGTATTCCTTGCTGGAAAATTCAAGTCTAATATCATTCGAGAGAGAGGTTGAAATTTCTACTGTGAGTTCAAAAGACAGAGACCTTACCAACAGATGAAGTTATCTGTGTTCTATCAAAAAGTCCAATCTCCCACTGTACTAGCCCATTGTATTCTTTGATGGAAAAGTCCAATATGATTCGAGAGAGAAGTAGAATAGAATTGCCACCGTGAGTTAAAAAGACAGAGACCTCACCAACGGATGAAGCCATTTGTTCTATCAAAAGGCCCAATCTCCTGTTGTACTCGCCCATTGAATTCCATGATGTAAAAGGTCTTCAAGTCAAGTGTGATGAGAGGAATGATCCCCGTGAACTCCCCTCACCAAGAAGTCAACAAGACCACGCTCTATGGATGCACCAAATCTCAACACAAAGGATCCTATGATCTCTAATGACCTATTGTGGAACGTCCTATGGCTCCTAGGCACGCAGCTCTCACGGCGTCCATGGCTTAAACTTCCCTGTCGTTGAGATATCCTTTTGTCCACAACTGATTGAGTGGCTTCAAAACATCAATTGACTTGTTACGGCAGACATGGAAGTACATTCCTTTATAAACATAATTTTGTAGATCCCTAGAAGCGTTTCTATATATTAATTTAAAGTAGAATGAAAGATTTACATTTGTTTTAGAATTTTGGGTTGTCAATTAAATTTGTTTTATCATTGATAACGTATTCAAATCAATCCACACATTTACAGGTAGGTTACCTCTTATGGGTGATTCGACGTCGCTTCAAAACATTATGGGATACAATTCTCCAAGTATATCATAAAAATAAAACATAAATGACAAAGGTAATTGCAAATTTTATCAATAGATGGTGTTTAATATGTACTAATAATACATTTTTTATAAAATGATGTGTGTGTTCTGAATAACATTGATCGATGAATGTTCTTATAATTATATTTGTGAACCTTTTAAGTCCTATAAGCGTATGTCTATGGGTTCCTTGAATACCTCTAAGCTGACTTCTTTATTAAATGCATGGTATATATGAAAAACTCTGTCCAATATAGAACCTGTCTGGATATATACAATATAACAAGAAGCTTTCTTTGTGATCGAAACTTCCAAGGAAAGGCCAAAGATATTCTGTCGACCCCAAGGTGAATTTGAGCAGGAGTCCCTCAAGGTTCAGTCATCGGTCCCACCTACTTTAACATCTACATAGATGAATACCCTTGTCCAGAAGGAATGTCACTGCATCTATACGCAGATGACGCTGCAACATTGGTTTCAGCCTACGACACCATCTACCTCAAACTTCAAGAAACGCTGGTGTTTGTCAATATTTGTGCGACAAGTGGCGGATTGAACTGAACCCACATAAAACGGAAGAGTCGTTCTTTTTTCAGACAGAGGATATAAAAGAAAGCAACTCCCAGATGATCTAGGCTTCTCTGATGAACCAATAAAATGGAAGGTCCGCTACCTGGGAGTCACTCTTGATCAATACCCGACTTTTCAAAAACACGTCCAGAACCGAATCTAAATCTCGCAAAGGCAGCGCAACACAGAATATCCCTACTATTGGTAAACAAAGGCAAATTATCCTCACACTGAAAGTGAACTCTATACACATCGATTCTAAGACCAATTCTAACCTGTGGCCGCCCGCCCATCTTTATAACCGCAAACAAACCCACGTTGAAAATATGTGAAAGCTTTAAAAACCAGATAACCAAGAAAATAATAGGAGCTCCATGGTTTGTCAGGAGCAGTTTTATTAGAAAGGACCTCTGAATGAAAAATAAAAATGATTTCAAAATAAAAAAAAAACCTTTAACTTCTATGAAAAATCAGAAAATCTTGAAACATAATATTCCAAGAAGCTTGGAATTTCAAACAAGAAACAAATAAAATAAATCCAAGCCAAGGCAACTCCTATATCAATTGAGAACAAACGTAGACTAGTAGTAAAAACAAAAGGAAAAAAACATGTAGCTAGGGAAAAAATGACGATAACAGTCCATCATAGGAGAGAGAACACTCCGAATTCAAGACCCCGCACAAGGCTCTAACCTTGTAAATATGTAAATATACTGTAAATGTTATGTACATATTATCTACTGTATACCAGGTCTATTAGTATGAAACGCGAAAATTTTCAGTGAATTCAAAAGTTCACCAATTCCATACAACAAAAGATTTTTTATTCAAAGTAAATGCCCTGATTAGCTATACACTCAGACCACCTTTCAGGCAATTTTCGAATTCCTTGTCTGAAATATTCTATTCCTTTTTAGTCGAACCAGTCAACAAGCCATTTTCGGAGTATGTCTGAGTTCGAAAATTCCTGGTTTTTAGGGCGTGTCCTAAAGATGTGAAAAGGTGGTAGTCCGACGGCGCTAGGTCTGGTGAGTACGGCGGGTGGGGTAAGAGTTCCCAGCCCAAGTATTTTATGGTGTTTTTGACCACTGTAGCGTTGTGGGCTGGTGCGTTGTCATGCTGCAGTATCAGTTTGTTGTGCTTTTCACGCAATTCCGGTCTTATTTCATTCAATGCCTCTCTCAAACTGTGCATTTGTTGTTCGTAGCGACTAGTATTGACCGTTTCGCCAGGTTTCAGGAGCTTGAAATATACTACGCCGGTCTGGTCCCACCATACGCAAAGCATTGCCTTTTTTCCTAAGCGATTGGGCCTAGGGTTCTGTTTTGGAAATTGGCCGATCAGGCTCCACGACTTTTGGCGCATAGAATTGCTGAAGTGGATCGATTTCTCATCAGAAGTTACGATTCAGTGCAAAAATGACTTCTTTTCATGCCTGGCTAGCAGCCCTTCGCAGGTTACCAGACGCCGTTCTTGCTGCCTTTCGCTCAATTCGTGGGGGACCCATCTGGAAAGCTTTTGGGTCATTCTGAGGCTGTTTAAACGTAGGGAAACAGCACCTTGAGACACCTGGAGCTGTTTCGCGAGTTTATCCTGCGTTTGGGTACTGTCCTCATCCAACAAAGCTTGCTGTTCAGCGTCCTCGAACTTTCGGTGCGGTTTTCCACGTGGTTCATTATCCATGTGCCACTTTGGAATTTTTTAAACCACCTGTAACACTGCGATTTACTCAGAGCGTGGTCGCCGTCAACTTCCTCGAGCATTCGGTGGGCTTCAGTGGCACTATTCTTCCAGTTGAAGGCGAACAACAAAACTTCCCGCAAAGGGGCACTTTTTGGCTCGGAAATCACCATTTTCCACGGGCTCCAGAAATTTTCCACGATTTGAATTTTTCTAAAACTCCACGCATGCTGATGCCATGTGAGTCAAAAAACAAAATGCCTTCAACAGCGCCACCGCCGGCTCAAATAAAGTTGCACAGCGCCCTCTGGCAGCCATTTTCGCGTTTCATACTAATAGACCTGGTATATCATAAGCTAGGTTGTTATTTTTAGTGGTGCTTAATAAAGTTAATTTTGATCTGGAACTGTCCAATATAATAGTAGGGTGGTCTGGAGATAATTAGCGAAGCCGATGAGAGAGTTCAATACTGATGAGCCAAGCCCTCTCATCTATAATTTATATCATTGTAGTTAGGTCTGTAAAGGTATAATTTTATTATTATGGTTTTGAGATTATATGGTACAATTTCCGGTCGTAGTGACCGACAAGACTCCAGACCTATGACACAGCCTCCCGTGACCGACGTCGTGACAACACCCCGGACATACGCCACTGTGTCCAGTGACCGACGTCGTGACAACACCCCGGACATACGGCACCATGTCCAGTGACCGACGTCGTGACAACACCCCGGACATACGGCACCATGTCCAGTGACCGACGTCGTGACAACACCCCGGACATACGGCACCATGTCCAGTGACCGACGTCGTGACAACACCCCGGACATACGCCACCATGTCCAGTGACCGACGTCGTGACAACACCCGGACATACGCCACTGTGTCCAGTGACCGACGTCGTGACAACACCCGGACATACGGCACCATGTCCAGTGACCGACGTCGTGACAACACCCGGACATACGCCACTGTGTCCAGTGACCGACGTCGTGACAACACCCGGACATACGCCACTGTGTCCAGTGACCGACGTCGTGACAACACCCGGACATACGGCACCGTGTCCAGTGACCGACGTCGTGACAACACCCCGGACATACGGCACTGTGTCCAGTGACCGACGTCGTGACAACACCCGGACATACGGCACCATGTCCAGTGACCGACGTCGTGACAACACCCGGACATACGGCACCATGTCCAGTGACCGACGTCGTGACAACACCCCGGACATACGAAACTGTGTCCAGTGACCGACGTCGTGACAACACACCGGACATACGGCACTGTGTCCAGTGACAGACGTCGTGACAACACCCCGGACATACGGCACTGTGTCCAGTGACAGACGTCGTGACAACACCCCGGACATACGGCACTGTGTCCAGTGACAGACGTCGTGACAACACCCCGGACATACGCCACTGTGCCCAGTGACCAACGTCGTGACAACACCCCGGACATACGGCACCATGTCCAGTGACCGACGTCGTGACAACACCCCGGACATACTGCACAGCCTCCAGTGACCGACCTCGTGACAACACCCCGGACATACGGAACTGTGTCCAGTGACCGACGTCGTGACGACACCCCGGACATACTGCACAGCCTCCAGTGACCGACCTCGTGACAACACCCCGGACATACGGAACTGTGTCCAGTGACCGACGTCGTGACAACACCCCGGACATACGGCACAGCCTCCAGTGACCGACGTCGTGACAACACCCCGGACATACGGCACTGTGTCCAGTGACAGACGTCGTGACAACACCCCGGACATACGGCACAGCCTCCAGTGACCGACGTCGTGACAACACCCCGGACATACGGCACTGTTACCAGTGACCGACGTCGTGACAACACCCGGACATACGCCACTGTGTCCAGTGACCGACGTCGTGACAACACCCCGGACATACGGCACCATGTCCAGTGACCGACGTCGTGACAACACCCCGTACATACGGCACTGTGTCCAGTGACCGACGTCGTGACAACACCCCGTACATACGGCACTGTGTCCAGTGACAGACGTCGTGACAACACCCCGGACATACGGCACAGCCTCCAGTGACCGACGTCGTGACAACACCCCGGACATACGGCACCATGTCCAGTGACCGACGTCGTGACAACACCCCGGACATACGCCACTGTGTCCAGTGACCGACGTCGTGACAACACCCCGGACATACTGCACAGCCTCCAGTGACCGACCTCGTGACAACACCCCGGACATACGGAACTGTGTCCAGTGACCGACGTCGTGACAACACCCCGGACATACGGCACAGCCTCCAGTGACCGACGTCGTGACAACACCCCGGACATACGGCACTGTGTCCAGTGACCGACGTCGTGACAACACCCCGGACATACGGCACAGCCTCCAGTGACCGACCTCGTGACAACACCCCGGACATACGGAACTGTGTCCAGTGACCGACGTCGTGACAACACCCCGGACATACGGCACTGTGTCCAGTGACAGACGTCGTGACAACACCCCGGACATACGGCACAGCCTCCAGTGACCGACCTCGTGACAACACCCCGGACATACGGAACTGTGTCCAGTGACAGACGTCGTGACAACACCCCGGACATACGGCACTGTGTCCAGTGACAGACGTCGTGACAACACCCCGGACATACGGCACAGCCTCCAGTGACCGACGTCGTGACAACACCCGGACATACGCCACTGTGTCCAGTGACAGACGTCGTGACAACACCCCGGACATACGGCACTGTGTCCAGTGACAGACGTCGTGACAACACCCCGGACATACGGCACAGCCTCCAGTGACCGACGTCGTGACAACACCCCGGACATACGGCACTGTGTTCAGTGACCGACGTCGTGACAACACCCCGGACATACGCCACTGTGTCCAGTGACCGACGTCGTGACAACACCCGGACATACGGCACCATGTCCAGTGACCGACGTCGTGACAACACTCGGACATACGCCACTGTGTCCAGTGACCGACGTCGTGACAACACCCGGACATATGGCACCATGTCCAGTGACCGACGTCGTGACAACACTCGGACATACGGCACTGTGTCCAGTGACCGACGTCGTGACAACACCCGGACATATGGCACCATGTCCAGTGACCGACGTCGTGACAACACTCGGACATACGGCACCATGTCCAGTGACCGACGTCGTGACAACACCCCGGACATACGGCACCATGTCCAGTGGCCGACGTCGTGACAACACCCGGACATACGGCACAGCGTCGAGTGACCGACGTCGTGACAACACCCCGGACATACGGCACAGTGTCCAGTGACCGACGTCGTGACAACACCCCGGACATACGGCACAGCGTCGAGTGACCCACGTCGTGACAACACCCCGGACATACGGCACAGTGTCCAGTGACCGACGTTTTGACAACACCCCGGACATACGGCACAGCGTCGAGTGACCCACGTCGTGACAACACCCCGGACATACGGCACTGTGTCCAGTAACCGACGTCGTGACAACACCCCGGACATACGGCACAGTGTCCAGTAACCGACGTCGTGACAACACCCCGGACATACGGCACTGTGTCCAGTAACCGACGTCGTGACAACACCCCGGACATACGGCACAGTGTCCAGTGACCGACGTTTTGACAACACCCCGGACATACGGCACAGCGTCGAGTGACCGACGTCGTGACAACACCCCGGACATACGCCACTGTGTCCAGTAACCGACGTCGTGACAACACCCCGGACATACGGCACAGTGTCCAGTGACCGACGTCGTGACAACACCCCGGACATACGCCACTGTGTCCAGTAACCGACGTCGTGAGAACACCCCGGAGATACGGAACTGTGTCCAGTGACCGACGTCGTGACAACACCCCGGACATACGGCACAGCCTCCAGTGACCGACCTCGTGACAACACCCCGGACATACGGCACAGTGTCTTACAAACGGAAGAAAGTTCCGATTTAAGAATCAATTCCCCTCACAGCAACAATTAAGCTCGCGACGCTTGGAGCATGAAATTACCTAACCTCCCCTAGGACACAAGATGGATGGACACCGCCCACTTTGCATGCCCCACCATTTGTAAAGTTTTAAAGAAGGATTCCCACAACGATATTCCCCCAGGAGCAAGCCTGCCTGCCTCTGTACACCACCACAACGATAAATCTTCACCAATTACCCTCACTTAACATGACACTGATCACAGAACCTTCCTGTGCCCGCCAACATCGCTCCGCACCTACTTCAATACATGGAGGCATAAATATAAACAAAAATCACAGCTACTAATAAATGACAAATGCTAGGTATTAAGAATCGTTACTAACCACAATGATTTAACAGACGCTGTCAACACAATCTTCTATATTAAAATTCGGCAATATTTCAAGGAAGAATATCTTTAAAATATAAATAACCTAGCGCCATCTGTCATTGAAAATTATAAAGATATTGTCACAGATTTCCCCTGTTAACGGGTACCAGGAATACCAATAACAATCACGCGAGGTGCAGTTTTCTCTCTAACTTTATTGGCCATACATGACAAAAACAAGTCTCCTCTGATAATATCAATTTTTGGCCATATATTTACATTAAATTATTATGAGACATTTACTTAACAAATTTGAAACATGTGCAACGTCTAAATAAATGAAGCTTGTTTGTTAGAAGTTTGAAAATAGAGATATTAAAAAACTCTGAGAATATTATAAAGTTACAATATTTTTAACGATACTTTTCTCTATTCAATAATATTTTATTATATATTTTAGAAGGAAAGTAGCAAAAAACAAATATATGTTTATAGTTTTCAAGAAAACCTTTCTACAGAGTCCAAAAATCGAGTCAAGAGGTATAAAACGAGTTATAACAAAATTTAAAACTCAGTATTCAAGATAGAATTGAATAAAACAACGGAGAAATTGAATCTATAGGTAATTAACATCGTTTTTTGACCTTGGTCAACGGTCACACAAAGCAAAACTACAGACATCTAAACATTCCACGCTTATAAACGGTTCTTACATATATTACAGTGACCTTTATTGAAGACACACGAGATAACCAAGTGTGAACAAAATTGTCTCTGTATTCTTCATTTGGCGACTGATTTTACTGTAAGTGCACCATAGATCTACACAAGTTCGAATTTTACCAATCTTTTGATTTAAATTTTATTACTATCACACACACACAATATAAATCTTTTAAAATTACAAACGAGTCTAAAGCCGAGTTTTTCGAAGAAGCCTCCTGGTACTAACATGGTATTTTCAATTTCTGTCATTCCATATTTTTTAGCTACTTTAGGTACGGAAGTGTTTTTATAAAGCTCAGATTTTATGTATAGTTGTGGATTTTAAAATATTTGATACGAATCTAAATGCTTTTATTTCAAACCAAGCGAGAACAAAATCTCCTCTGTCTCTTTACAAAAAAAAAAAAAAAAGAGAACGGCGACATCAGACTTTCAACTTCCTTAAGTTTTGTCCATGAGTATACTCTGAGAGGAGTGGACTTCAGGAATTGTTTAACCATGGAGATAAGCACCACCACTTCTTCCGATGCTTTTCAAGATAAAAAGGATCACTGTGATGCTAAGTTGTTGAGGCATTTTACCATGAAGTTGATAGCAGTAGGAGACCGTCAAATAAGAATAAAAGGTTAGTAAGTTTATCATTTTATGATTTTATAATACCCTAACATTATAAAAATGATTTTTAAGTACTCTTTAAAGTGTAAAACCGATTTGTCACTACAGACATGTAGTGAAGTCCTTGTAGATATGTAGGGAACTTATCGCTTTGGCGTAGCAAGGAAAGCAACAGGAATGTTGTTGTTTCTTCCCTTGTTTTATTAACAGCTTTGAAATGACCTTTTCCATTTTACTAAAGTGCTACTTTTAACTAAACACTACTTATAGATGATATGAGAAAACAAACAGAAATAAAGATATTTGGTATTTCATGGGCAAAACTTAAGGAAGTGGAAAGTATATGATGTCGCTGGTCGTCTGTTTTGTTGAAACTTGGTTATCTCGTGTGTCTTCAAAAAAGGTCACTGTAATATCTTTCAGAGTCATTGTATGAATCCCGATATAAATGTTGAAAAGTAAAACTTCCTTATGTTTTTTTCATGAGTGTATATCCACTATCAAATATAGAAGACAAGAATTATTATTCCAAATAAGATCCGATAATAGCAATGTGTGATACACAAAATCAAATAGAAAGAAATAAATAAAAATATATTTTATTCAAAAAAGATATTAAACACATCAACATCTATACATATATACGCTAAGAATTATTCATTGAAAAAAAAGGTCAAATAATGAAGTAGAAAAAGAATTTTTAATCAGACGACACAAATATAATTGACCGGCTTCTTTGATCTTTTTCTAATCGACTGACAACTAAGTCTTTAACGGGATGTCCAAAGAGGAGACAAAAAAAGTGAAGATATAATCAAATTATTCCAGCTTGATATAAAATTAGAGGAGTAGCGAAGTTTCTCTTGGGGCGTTGGCAGAGTAGCTCGGGCCCCTCGCCACAGTTCCGTCGATGACGGATTGCAAGGAACCCGCAATGATTAATGATTTCTTTTTATCTCGGCGGAATTTTGAGGCCAATATTTGTGACATTGTTCCCTCCCTTGATGAATTCCAAATTTCTCAATGAATGTTCATGAAATTAGGAATATTTTGGTCAAAAATTCTAATCGCTCATTCGCAAGGTGTATGATTATCTTTTAAACTCTCTTTGAAGAGTTGGATTTGGATCTTTTTATCTATTTTTAGAATTTTTAGTATTTCTTTTTACGCTTCTTTTTGTCATTCTACATGGTCCATATTAATATTTATTGATATGATAAATAGTATAAAAGTTAAAATTCTATGTATAATGTGTTGTGCTCCTAATTTATTAATCTGTTTCAAATATTATAATTACACTCATGAACAAAACTAAAGGAAGTGGAAAGTATTTGATGTGGCCGGTCTTCTATTTTTTTTTTTCTTTTAAGGAGACAGAGGCAATTTTGTTCACACTTTGTTATTTCGCGTGTCTTCAATAAAGGTCACTGTGTATCAAATACATTTCAGAGTTATTGTATCAAAATGCATGCTAAAAGGTACAACTTCCCTAAGTTTTGTCCATTAGTATAAACCTATCTCCCTGTGTGTAGCTTGATATATCCAATGATAAGAATATTTATATAAAATGAAAGAATTTAATAACGAATGTTTCTTTTATATACAATACAAATTTTTACTGCCCTTACTGCAATGAAAAAATATATTGGGAGGGCTTAGATCATCAGTGGTGAACCCTCCAAGCGATTTCGCCAATTTAATCTACCAGACCGCTTCTTAGAGCTCTAATACTGTATTGGACGATTCTGCTTATATACGCAGCACTGAAGGATGGAATCTCAGAAATGGTTTTCAAGTAAACTATGGACATAAGCTTTTAGGACAGTAGAATTACATTCAAATATTTACATCGAGCAATGCTCTTCCGCAAATAATAAAGTCAAGGCCAGTTAGGCATAAATTAATTATAAAGCAATAACGCCCCATCTATATATATTTATAATAAAAGGATTTAAGCGCACGAATGTTTCTGTTATATACAAACAGAATATTTATACAAGAAACCTCTCTCTAGATGATTTCCCCTAATGATAGAGATTATCATATATTACACCTTTATTCTGAAAATAGAACAATGCCCATACTATAAAAATATATATTTTTGCTTATATTGGAGTTTATAAATAATTTTTATTTCCGATATTCCAATGAGAGCTGGGCTATTCGTCCAACTTGTAATTAGGTGTTTGTTTTCTTTAGCAGCAAGTAGTGCGCTGTATGTGATCGTCTTTTTTGGGCAAAATACATTCTAATAAAATAAGAAATATATAAAATATAATTTGATAACAATAATACTAATGAAATTCCTATACAATAAGTTTACAATAATTAAATAATTAGTATGATGTGATATCTTCACACTCAAAACGAAAATGGCTCTCGAGTGAAACAAAATTGATTAAATTTTCACTTTAATTCAACACAAATTCTCTACAATTTCTATTACAATAAGAAAACAATTGGGATGGCTTGGCTTATCAGTATTGATCTTGTTGTCTTCAATTGTTTCACTTTTTTGAATGTTAGAAACATTTATACCATATAAATGGAAGGGAGGGGGGTTGATATGCATTGTGGCATTGAGATAAAAGAAATATGTAACTATATCTTTCAGAAATACGCTAGAAAGCTACTGCGTAATTTTAGTGAAGAATAGAAATGTATCTCAATACAAACAGGTAGGATATACCGGTGTGTATTTACAATAGAAGTTGAATGGGTCAGAAAGGTAAGCTCAGCCAGTACAAAGACAGGTTTGAAATGGACGCGGCGAATGTCTTGACGAGCCAGCCATTCACTGAGAATAATAGTTTCCCAGAAACGAGACTCCAACTATGCAAAGTACACTCCGGCGGTCTGGTTTTCTTGCATGTTTTTGCCTAATGGGCAGAAAAACTTTGTGGCTTCCGGTCATTTGGTCCGAGGATCCGGGATATGTCGTGAGGCACCTAATGGATCTCTGGATACGGTCGTGTTTGTTTGTCTTTCGGGTAATGTCCCTGGTACCTTTCTATGGTACCTTTCTCCGGTACCTGTCTCTGGTACTCGTCTCTTTCTCCGGTACCCGTCTCTGGTACCTTTCTCCGGTACCTGTCTCTGGTACTCGTCTCTTTCTCCGGTACCCGTCTCTGGTACCTTTCTCCGGTACCTATCTCTGGTACTTGTCTCTTTCTCCGGTACCCGTCTCTGGTACCTTTCTTCGGTACCTGTCTCTGGTCCTTGTCTCTTTGTCCGGTACCTGTCGTTTTCTCAGGTACCTTTCTTTTTCTTCGGTATCTGTCTCTGGTACCTTTCTCTTTCTTCGATACCTTTCTCTATACCTTTCTTCGGTACCTGTCGTTTTCTCCGGTACCTTTCTTTTTCTTCGGTACCTGTCTCTGGTACCTTTCTTTTTCTTCGGTACCTGTCTCTGGTACCTTCTCCGGTACCTGTCTTTGGTACCTTTCTCTGGTACCTGTCTCTTTCTCCGGTACCTTTCTCCGGTACCCGTCTCTGGTACCTTTCTCCGGTACCCGTCTCTGGTACCTTTCTCCGGTACCTGTCTCTGGTACCTTTCTCCGGTACCTGTGTCTGGTACCTTTCTCCGGTACATGTCTCTGGTACCTGTCTCTTTCTCCAGTACCTGTCTCTGGTACCTTTCTCCGGTACCTGTCTCTGGTATCTGTCTCTTTCTCTGGTACCTGTCTCTTTCTCCGGTACCTGTCTCTGGTACCTTTCTCCGGTACCTGTCTCTGGTACCTTTCTCCGGTACTTGTCTCTGGTACTTGTCTCTTTCTCTGGTCCTGTGACATCTCTTTTCTCTATTCTTGTTACATATTTCTTATCCAGTCTTTGTATATTCCAGTAATTCTTCAGTATATTTTCCCCTCAATCTAGGTGCATAACTCTTCTTCAGGTTTGGTACATCTATAATCTCCAGACTTAGTCTCTTCTCAAATTTTGCATCGAACTCAGCAGTGGTAGCAGAGGCGCCATGTACATGCTCATTGTACATATATTTTATTATCTTTATCGTCTATATCTCTATAATCCTATGTGCTAACTTTGCACCATTTTAATTGACTATTGGCCAATAAAATTTGTTAATTTCCCCTTGTTCAAATCTCGGTGCATGTGTCTTCTTCAGTCTTTGCATCTGTTTCATCTCCATTCTTGATAACTGTCCTTTCTTTAGTCTTTCACTCATTTCTCTCTCTGGTGTTTGTAACTGTCCCCAGCAGTGATATGAATATTTTGTTGTATCTTATTCTTGAAATATGGATCCTATGTATAATATAACAACTCCGTAAATTGTTGTAACATTGTCTCTGTCTCAACAATTGCTGTTGGGAGTTTGTTTCAAAAACAATATGCATTAATCCTTCTGGAGTTGTTCCCGACAATTCGGCCACTCGTCGATTGTTATTGCAGAAAAGCAATGGTTTTATTGATTTAACCGAAGTTTTTCTCTATTTAGAGAGCACGTCTCACAAAAAAATAAAATAACACATAAGGTATTTTCAAACAATTATGAAATTGATAGATATTTGTTTCTTTTATAATATTAAAACATATTTCTAAAATCTCTCTCTGTAAACATTTTTTTTAATTCAGCAAATCTTTGTTTAGAAATGTTCATTTCCTCTAGAAATTTGGTTAGTTTAATCTACCAAACCATTTTAGGTTTACTAAATTTATATGAATATCTGGTAGTTTGTCTTAGTTTAGTGTCAAAATCTTCTTACATATGTGTACTCACGTCATGGCCTTTACCATGTATATTTGGGATCATAATAAAATCGACATGAACTTGCCATATCGGAAATGAATAAATGTTTCACAAAGTCAAACAGAAGCCTCCTAACATAGTACAGTTAGAAGAAATCATCTTAGATCGATGTATCAGCAACTTAGACATTCAACATTTCCAAGCTCTTTCCTTCAACTGGGAGAAGAAGAAAGACATGATCTCAGAAAACAATTTCAGGAATACATCGGTGATATCTTCTCCAACCCCAGCAGAGAAATGACAATAGATGGAATTATCGAAATAGCCTATGATGGAGACTTATGAATATTCATCATTCCTTTTATTTAATAGTTTCATAGCATTACCTATACCTCCACCTATACAGACTCTTCCTTTTTGTAAATAAATATTGGCATCTTGTAAATACATCAAATACATAGCTCTCCTTGTGTGTTTCTTTATTTGTCATTATGTGTGAATGACGGTGAACCTACCCTCATGGACAAAACTTAAGAAATTTTCATATTTCTAAGTCGAGTGTCGTCTATTTTTTTTTTTATTAAGGAGACAGAGGCAATTTTGTTCACACATGGTTATCTCGTGTGTCTTCAATAAAGGTCACTGTGTATCAAATATCTTTCAGAGTTATTGTGCCTGAATCCCGATATACATGATAAAAGGTACAACTTACTTAAGTTTTGTCCCCATTAGTGTATATTTTATCGAATAAAAAAAGTTAAAACTGTATAACTAAAACACATATGATAGACAATTGTAGACATTTTATCTGTTATACATATCACATTTCTGAAAAAAAATATCTTTTTACAATATAAAAAGGACAATTAATTATACACCTCAACTTTCTAATAAATTGACTCTTCTGTAGGAATTTCCAAAAAGGTAATTCCTGTATCTCAGACACTGTGTGTGTTTACAGAACTATATTTCAGACGACTCTACCCCAGCCGGACAGCAGACGGACAGATTCCAAGAAGACACCGACGGTATGTAAATAGACGTGGCCAAACCTTATGAATGGTCGTTACGGGAAGCGGCAACTTTTTTTAAGGGGCAAATTGGGAGGCAAACACCACTTTGTGTGGCGACGTTGCGGCCCTAATGTACCGGCGGGTTTGTCATTTGGCTCCAGTCGTCCGAGCTGATAAGCCTTTGGCCCTCCCGTATGTAATTTATTCCAGGCTTCCTGTGGCTTTGACCTGGTGACATTCTCCTGGTTAGTTTCTTTTTATACAACAACATTGGTGATCAACAAATGTATTGTACTCAGGTTTCAACAACCCACTGTCGCCTATTTTAAAAAGATGGGAAGTTTATAAAAGAAGTAAAAAAGACAACACTTCGCGAATACGCTTTCCATCTTTTGACAAGGGCGACAGTGGGTTGACGAAACGTCAAAAACAATAAATTTTTTCAAAAAGGTTTATTGAGTCTACACAACTTGAGAATTGATAAAAAATCCAACAATAGTGGTATTCTATAAGGATCATTATAAAAGACTGGTATTGCATTACTATTACTCTCTTTACCTTACTTTACTTTATTATTTTACTTTACTATTATTTCAATTTACTATTATACTTCACTTTACTCTTAATATACTTTACTCTTATTTTACTCTTAATATACTTTACTCTAACTTTTTACTATTACTTTACTTTACTTTACTATTATTTCACTTCACTATTACACTTTGCTATCTTACTCTTTACTATTATTTCACTTACTATTACTTTATTTTACTATTTTACTCTTTATTTCACTTTACTGTTACTTCACTTTACCATTTTACTCTACTTTACTATTTTATTATTTACTTTTTACACTATTACTCTAATTACTATTACTTTAATTACTCTCTACTTTACTATTACTTCCCGGTAAAAAAAGGAGTTTCTTTTCATTAAAACATGTTCTAACAAGCTTAAGGACTATTCAACTCTCTTCTGCAATAAAGATAACTTATAAACAAAAGGAAAATCCAATTATTTCTATTGTAACACACAACAACACAGTAAAACCTCGCTATAACGAGCCCCAAATATTTGAACCTCTCAAATACAGACTCCGTTGAACCTACATAGGAAGTTTGTTCCTCCACCATTTTTTTATGATTATCATGAGATAATGAGACGAGGATTTACGGAGGAAATTTGGCAAGAAGTTAATGAGACGAGAGATATTGTCACCTAGGGCAACGGGCGATAAATTTGGGAGTAAACACATTAATTAGTCTTTAAATGAGGCAATTTGTAATCAGCGGACTTGAGAACTACCTGTTGTATACCTGCGGTGTGGATCCGGATCATTGTATCGTGATATAGTTTTATAAATTGATGTTCTCATCTTTTATTATTTTATAATATTGTACCAAAGTATTTATTATAAGTACAGATTATTAATAATTTTATATTTATATTATCGTACTAAATTAGAAAAATCACGTGAGAACGCCCTGGCAATCTCAGAACAATTTTTAACGCCTTGCCAAATGCTTTATTTTTATTTACTTCTCCTGACGAAGACAAAAAAAAAATTGTAGAAACGTTGAGAAAATAAAAAACTTTAACTGGCCGAAGTGTCTATTTTTCATTGAAATATATTTATATTATTTATATTTTGTTACTCTGGAAATTTCTCTCATTGCTTATCTTGTATTTTATAAATATTGGTATCCTAAGGGACTGTCCTCGAAGATTCTTCCAGGGAACACTTGGGGATATCCACCGGTGCACAGAGGAGGCCCTGGAGTGGATTCGTCACCTCGATATTCCACTCTAGAGAAACTTGCCAACATTGTTGTATTGTGCTGTAAAAAACAATATCATACGCAATATATATATATATATAAATATTGGTTTTGGTTTTACATTAAATAAATTGCCGCGTCATTTTGAGGTTTGTCTTTTCTAATTTTCTACGTTACAATATATATTTCTGTCTTCTTGATATAATTAGAAAAATACGTTGGGATGGAGCTTGGTTTATCAATGCCTTTATTTACTATTTTATTATAAATGTTTCCATCTTTGTAAGAATTGATTAGAAGAATCAATAAAATTGTTTAAATTGTCAATGGCTAACCCTGCCAGTAATTTCGCCAGTTTAACCTACCCCACCTCTCTAATATTGTATCAATTGATTCAAACCTCCTGGGTATATATGTTAAATAATACAACAGGTTTCTCTGTAGATAAGTTTCTCTTCATTTTTATCAATCCAATCTCAAGCTTTCAGGCATCTCTTTCCATATATATATATATCTACAGGAAAAATAAAAACAAATAATCATAAAACGCCGTTAGATACTAACGGTAGCGTTTATTATTATTATTCGTTTTATATACTCCTGTATATGGACAGAGATACCCGAAAACTTGAGATTACATTAATAAAAATAAAGAGAAACTTATCTCCAGAAAACTATCGTATTATTTAATTGTATTATATACTTATACTAACCGACGTCTTATGTGAATTTTGATGAAGGTCTTTAGAAAAATTATGAACTCAAGTTTGGGACAGAAATAAAATATGTAAATATTGCATCGTGCCTTATTTTTCTCCGCAAATGACTCAGAATAAAGTTTTTACATCAATTAATTATAAGGTAAAAAGCGCGCCAACTATATTTGGAGCATGCTTTTTTTTCTTCATATAAAACATGGTTTTTTGAAACATATTCTGGATATTTGTGTATGCGTATATATATACACTGAGATATGGAAATGTACTATATGATAAATATCTAAAAAGAATAAATGTGAATTTATAAATTCTTTATATTGGAACGCTCCCACCACCCTACATATATTTGTCCTACATAAAACATCCTTATATAACAATGGAAACTTGTCAAATTATATAATAATGAAAGATCTCTCTACATAATAGCTTTCCTTATCATAATGACTGCTCGCTAGACAACAATGTGCCACCGCCTACACAATGATTACTTTAAAGTATTCAACATTATTGAAACTTTTATGATTCTGAAAGTTCCTTTTGAATAACATTGATAATTATTCATATATAACAATATGAGAGAAGTTAGTATATATGAGAGCTTTTTCTCTCTCTCTATTACAATGAACCCTCTATATAACAATGAGAAATCCATATAAAACAATGAACTCTCAACCCCATATATGACAATGAGTTCTCTATATAGCAATGAGAACTCCATATATAGCAATGAGCTCTCTTTATAACAATGGGAACTCCATATATAGCAATGAGCTCTCTTTATAACAATGGGAACTCCATATATAGCAATGAGCTCTCTTTATAGCATTGGGAACTCCATATATAGCAATGAGCTCTCTTTATAACAATGGTAACTCCATATATAGCAATAAACCCTCTTTATAGCAATGGGAACTCCATATATACCAATGAGCTCTCTTTATAGCAATGGGAACTCCATATATAGCAATGAGCTCTCTTTATAACAATGGTAACTCCATATATAGCAATAAACCCTCTTTATAGCAATGGGAACTCCATATATACCAATGAGCTCTCTTTATAGCAATGGGAACTCCATATATAGCAATGAGCTCTCTTTATAACAATGGTAACTCCATATATAGCAATGAACCCTCTTTATAGCAATGGGAACTCCATATATACCAATGAGCTCTCTTTATAGCAATGGGAACTCCATATATAGCAATGAGCTCTCTTTATAACAATGGTAACTCCATATATAGCAATGAACCCTCTTTATAGCAATGGGAACTCCATATATAGCAATGAGTTCTCTTTATAGCAATGGGAACTCCATATATAGCAATGAGCTCTCTCTATAACCCTTAGAACTCCAGAAATAACAATGAGCTCTATTTATAACAATGAGAACTCCATAAATAACAATGATCTCTATTTATAACAATGAGAACTCCATATATAACAATAGATAAAGGAATAAAAATTAAAAGTCATTTTCAAAACGGAAAAAAAAAATCCCACATATCATATAGATCCCGCATCCTTTGGAGAAATAGATTCTCCTTAATATATTGAAATTATAGTAAAAATATAAGAAAACTTCCTATAGGAACACTTCTTTGTTGTATACAAGTAGTGGGAAATAATTTAAAGCGCCTATTGTTATTTATAGAGAAAAAATCAATCAAATAAAAATATGCATTGTATATTTAGAGAGACAGCTATAGCAATAAATATTATCTATTATAATAATGATTGTTTCGTGTATTTAACCATATTAGACGTCCCTAAATGGCAATGGAAGTTGTTTATAATAATAAATATATAACTATGAAATCGTTTTTATATAATAATTGAAATTTTATAATATTTATTTCTCTCTATAAAATAATTAGAGAGCCCTAATACAACTTTGAGAATTTACCTATATACCATATTTGATGTGTGGACTACTTCAGAGTGATCATAATTAAGACTACTGTACAATAATGGAAACCCCCCTATATAACAATGAGAACATTCATTTCATAATGAATGTTTGCTATATATATAAATACATCTCCTTATATTTGTTATACTTTAGCATTTATATCGGGATTCAGACAATAACTCTGAAAGATATTACAGTGGCCTTTATTGAAGACACATGAGATAACTAATATACACTCATGGGCAAAACTTAAGGAAGTTGCATCTTTTAGCATGTATATCGGGATTCAGACAATAACTCTGAAAGATATTACAGTTACCTTTATTGAAGACATAAGAGATAACCAAGTATGAACAAAATTTCTTCTGTCTTCTTAAAAAAAAAAAAAATAGAATAGACGAGCGGTAACATAAAAGACTTGCCACTTCCTTAAGTTTTATCCATGAGTGTATAAGGGAGAATACATTTTTCCACAAATCATATGAGATATTTAGGATATCTGTGTAATTTCCAGTTTTTAAATGCCTTTCAATTTTTTCTTGTATTCCAAGCAGTTAACCCTGTTAGAAAGATATTAGTGACAACCTTTATTGTTCCGTACGAACACAAAGTAGGACAATCTACAGACAACAAAAACCAGATTTGTGTGATAAAAAACTTAGCTGTCATCTGTCCTGGAGTAATAGCATGCTTGGGGACACCCTGACAAGCTGCGTTGTAGGAAGTGTGTGTGTGTGATCCAATAGTTCTACAAATTGGATTCTGAATCCCTTATAAAATTTGTAAACTCTTTCATAAAATATCCGTGGCCGAGAAATGGAAACAACCGAAGATTTCCGACAACCCAGACCCTGGGTCGAATCCCGCATTGGACTTTTTTTTCAGCCTATTTACACAAGTTCAACCCCACCAGGGAGTTACAGGAACGAAACGTACTCAAACCTCTTGTAGATGCAAATTCTAACTACTTTCTGATGTGTAGACATGTGATACAGTAAAATACAATCAATAATTATCCACCAGGATTATCAGTCTATACCACGTGAACTTGGAATAAGTAACAAAAAAAAATAAAGGCTCCATTATATTCTCAAATTTAAAATGGCTATTACATATCTCATAAAACGGACCATGATATTCATGAGAAGTAGCGATTTCAACGGTTAAACCTGCAAGTACACCTCATGTCTATCTACACATATAGATGTTCAGTTCAAATTTTACATTTACAAACTACCAAAGTCCCATTTGGTTACTTGTACTGCTTGGCGAAGTTAGACTAGTAGCCCAAACTGTTGCGAGAATTCACCAATGATGAGCCAAGCCCTCCAATATTTTTCATCGCAGTAAGGACAATAAAATCTTGTTTTATTTGGAAAATAAACATATAAACATATATAGATGGCGCGTATATAGCCTTGTGTTTAATATAAAAGTTATTTTATTAAATTCACAGAATGATTTCTTAAAATATAAACCTGGACCAAAAATGTTTACAACAAGCATTATTTTCTAGAAATATTTTCACGTTCTCTTATTTTAATTTTGTTTGTTATCAGCGCGTGTTTTCGGAGATTTTCTTTTGTTTAAAATTTCGGAACAACGAATATGCATGCATTCGTTTCTTGTAGAAAAAAAATCCAGTTACAGAAACGTTGCTAATTCTTCAAAAAGTGTTCGGCGAGATATGCCTAAAAAACCCACAATTCGTGAAGGGCGCTTTAAAAGTTAACAGTGCTCAATTCAAGATGATAGTGGCGGGTAGAGTTCGCATAAAGCGAATGGTGGACGCAGGAGAAATACATTTTGATTCAAGATGATACAAGAGTCGGAATACCTATAGAGAAGAAAACAAAGAAAATCAAAATACAGATAAAATTGTCAGAAGTAATAAATTGTCATATCTTCGGCCTAACAGATTCTTTGTTGGATTAGTTCATTCCATTATCCACGACAATCTACAATTGGAAAAGAAGTTTGACAAGTTTTGGGTTCATAACCAACGTCAAATCTCATATATTTGTTGCTTTTTTGAAAATATTTGGTCCAAGAAAAAAATTCCTATATTTCTTTAGGTCTCGCATTCACCGGATCTTGCCCCAAATGATTCTCTGCACTACAGTAAAATGTCGCTTAAATTGCAATGATTCAAGTCACGAGAAATCATAACCCAAAAATCGCCCAAGTTCCTCAGAGGCTTGAGAGAATACGACTAAAATTAACTAAAATTCAATTAAAATAAACTTCCTTCTGTCCTTATTGCGATTAAAAATATTGAGAGGGCTTGACTCATCAGTGGGGAAACCTTCTAAGCGATTTCACTAGTTTAATCTACCATAACTTGTTTTAGAGCTCAATTATTGTTTCGGACGATTCTGCTTATATATCCGACACTATACCTTGTGTATATGACAGCTATATTAGAGGAACTCGCAAGTTCAAGTATATTTATATTTTGATATCTCTTTATATTATTCCATTTGTAAGAAGAGGCCCGAAATTTATTAAAACTAAAATAATTTTGACGCATTCACAAATATATATTTAAAATGACTTATATATGCATCATATTAAACGTTCTACAAGAAGGTGAAACAATACGTTTGTAAGTCCCCTCGAGCGGATGCTCCAGAAGCGGCTGGGATGCCATTAAGTCCAGAACTAGGCTAGGGATGTGATGGAGTCATCTTATCTTCTGATTCTAATCAACTTCTTCGTTAGCATGCGCGGCCGTCTGCCTGCTAATGATGTCCTCCCAGGTGCCGATGGATCTCCATTAGATTGCCCATGGTTCCATGGACAGGTAGTGGGGTCTTCACTTTTTTATTGTAGAATGGTACTGTGAGGGTTTCTGATAACTTACTAGATCCCCATTAGATTGCCTGGCCCATGGACAGGTAGCGAGGTCTTCACTTCTTTTATTGTAGAATGGTACTGTGAGGGTTTCTGATAACTTACTAGATCACCATTAGATTGCCTGGCCCATGGACAGGTAGCGGGGTCTTCACTTCTTTTATTGTAGAATGGTGCTGTGAGAGAGAGAGGGTTTCTGATAACTTACTAGATCACCATTAGATTGCCCATGGTTCCATGGACAGGTAGCGGGGTCTTCACTTCTTTTATTGTAGAATGGTGCTGTGAGAGAGAGAGGGTTTCTGATAACTTACTAAATCACCATTAGATTGCCTGGCCCATGGACAGGTAGCGGGGTCTTCACTTATTTTATTGTGGAATGGTGCTGTGAGGGTTTCTGATAACTCACTAGATCACCATTAGATTGCCTAGCTCATGGACAGGTAGCGGGGTCTTCACTTCTTTTATTAAATTCAAAAGACAAAAACCTCTCGCAATCAGTATCTTTTATTATTACAAATAACGGACGCTAGCTTTCGAACAATTAGTTCTTCAACGGGCGTTTTTACAAAACGAAATCAGATTCTTATTAATATATATATAGAGGTAATAGAAAAATATATACAAATATTCGCTCAAAGATATGCTAAAAAGGTAAATTAGAGAATTGAAAAATAATCAGATATGCAAAAACTTCTTTAAAACTAAATTAAGTTTAAAACTAAGTGGGGAAGGGGGGGACATAGCAGAATTCGTTCTTCAAATTATTTTAAAAAAGACAGCGGAACTGTTCTGGGACATCTATTCTTCTGTTTATGCTGTCTTTACAACCAGTAAAAACGCCCGTTGAAGAACTAATTGTTCGAAAGCTAGCGTCCGTTATTTGTAATAATAAAAGATACTGATTGCGAGAGGTTTTTGTCTTTTGAATTTAATTTTATGCGCAAGTTTTTTGATCTTATAGAACTTCTTTTATTGTGGAATGGTGCTGTGAAGGTTTCTGATAACTTACTAGATCACCATTAGATTGCCTGGCCCATGGACAGGTAGCGGGGTCTTCACTTCTTTTATTGTGGAATGGTGCTGTGAGGGTTTCTGATAACTTACTAGATCACCATTAGATTGCCTGGCCCATGGATAGGTAGCGGGGTCTTCACTTCTTTTATTGTGGAATGGTGCTGTGAAGGTTTCTGATAACTTACTAGATCACCATTAGATTGTCTGGCCCATGGACAGGTAGCGGGGTCTTCACTTCTTTTATTGTGGAATGGTGCTGTGAGGGTTTCTGATAACTTGCTAGATCACCATTAGATTGCCTGGCCCATGGACAGGTAGCGGGGTCTTCACTTATTTTATTGTGGAATGGTGCTGTGAGGGTTTCTGATAACTTACTAGATCACCATTAGATTGCCTGGCCCATGGACTGGTAGCGGGGTCTTCACTTCTTTTATTGTGGAATGGTACTGTGAGGGTTTCTGATAACTTACTAGATCACCATTAGATTACTGGAACCATCTCCAATGGGTAAATGGAGAGATTTTAAGTTTCGATTCTTAATGCCATCCTTGTTCCATCTGCTATTTCTTTTATAGTGGTACTGAGCATATATAGTTCGTTGCTTTCCTTCCAAACAACATTGGCTGACCGCTATACTTCTTCTTCCTCGAGGTTTTAGACGTTGCCTAAGTAGAAACTATATAGCGCTCATAGAGACAACTGTGTTATTTATTCTTTTCTACAATTTTAAGAGAGTACTGTAGCTACACTATCTTCTATGTGTTTGAGAATATAAGCCAAATCTTGTCAATTTGCATATTTGCTTAGAGTTTTTTAGGCCTTGTAGAAAACACAATCTCGAAATCTGCCCCCCCTATATTCGCACAATAAAGGAAAATATGTTTTGCAAGAAATTATGTTTTATATATATTTTACAAACATTTGTAAATTGATAAAAATTAGCGTTAATATATATATTTATCCATATTTTCCTCAAAAGCATTTTATACACGATTCTTCTGTAGAATTCCTTCAAAACAAAACTTATTTTGTCCTTAACCTAATTTAAGGATTACTTAGTTTCGTTTTCGGTTTTTCTTATCCGACTTTCAAAGAGATAAGTGCAGCTTATCGCATATCCGCCTTCCAAGATGTTTTACCAAAGGGATTATCAGGTCCATGACGTATCTTAGACAATAGTATAACCAACAAACCACTTGGAACACGCATAAAAACATATTTTACGATGGTCTTGATATGGCAAAAACACCAAGTCATAACGTCACTAAACTGTGTATCGAGAGATATTACGAAAGCCCTACAGCTCTAAAGCCTGTTAGGATTCGAACTTGAAATCTTCTTATCCGGAATCAGCCGTTGCGTCTACAATACATCAGCAGGATGTGAATCCTCCTAAGCCGAGCCATTATACCAGCTACCACCTCTTTGGCAAATTCTGAAGATTTCATTTGATTCCTTGTGAAAATCCTTCCCTGGACTGATGAGTGTCATTAGCCCGAAACAATAGTCTCCAGGTGGTCTCTTCTCAATTTGGAAAAGATGGTGTTGTGGCTTTGTCACCGACCTAAGTCCGCAAGTTTGGGGAGCCTGCCAAAAGATGGCACTTAGTGTTTATTTTTATGGGAGAGGTGACTTATATTTTCATTGGTGAATCCTTTAGATTTGATGTTGCTTTGCAATATCATTGTTAGAGGAACATATCCATGTAAGAAAGTTTGGTTCAAATATTATTTTTTCTCTTCAAAATTGCAATATATTCTGGCTTGTTATATATCAGTCTGAACCGCCTTTCTGTTAGGTTTGACCGAATTCATTACTTCTTTCACGGTGGTCACCTCTCCCGTGAAAATTGACAGTTTCCGCAAACTAGAGGACTCGGTTCGGTGACAAGACCACAACACTAGCTTCGGAAAATTCTGAATGTCCATTTGCAGACCATTTGTTTAGGGCTAATGGCCCTCGTCAGTTCAAGGGCGGGCTTTGATTTGCCAAATATGTGTTTAGCTAGTAAAAAGACTAGGTTAAATCTCTTTTCAAAATTTCTATCTTTTTCCAGGATGTTAGGAAACCGCCTGGGAATAGCCCGAAACCTTGATATACAGGTTGTTGACTTTTTGTGTGAATTTTTGCCAAAACTGATGTCGTGGAGCTTTCCACCATCAGAATTAGTACATTTTCCGCAAGAATGATGACCAAAGTGTATCGTTTTAATTCATTTTAAACAGAGATATGTCTTTTTTTCTTCCGCACATGAACATTTATACAGCTTTAATCAGTCAAGAGGTTTTCAACTGCTTACTGTATAACACCACATGGCTACACCACGGGTATAATTCAGCTTGGTTTTGCACTTACAATTGTATACCGGTGATCTCTAGTCGAAATAAAAGACACTGTTAAAAGTAACCAACATGTTTTACTTAGAGTTATTTATAACAAATGTCTTCAAAGGACCAAATGATATAGCCTTCTGGGAATAATTAAGAGGAGTGTTTAGACATCTTGTCCAGTACATGGAGTGAATAACATGTCCATATTTGAGGGATATGTGGAGGGACGACCAGGAAAAGCATGTATATCAGGATTCAGACAATAACTCTGAAAGATATTTGATACATAGTAACATTTATTGAAGACACACGAGATAACCAAATGTTAAAAAAAAAATTGCCTCCGTCTCCTTCAAAAAAAAAAAAACAGACGACCGGCGATATCAAAGACTCTTCACTTCCTTAAGTTTTTTCCATGAGTATATAAGGCGTATATTACAATATAAAATAGCCAATTGGCTACCCAATTAATTTCCGAAACCATTATTCACTTCAATAAAATGTTTTCGGGGATAAAAAAGATGATTTTTGGCAAGGCATATTACAAAATGTAAGGCACTGTTATAAATTGCCTACACTTCCTATTATACTTACAATTCATTTTATACACACCGGTTATCGCTCCACAAATGTTTACAGGCTTAGCAAAAGATAATTGTTTTGTTAAGAACCGCAAAGAAGACGAAGTTTAAAATATTTAAGAGCTTTGGAAACCAGATCTTCAAGAAAATAATAGAGGCCTATGAAATGCCAGGAGTAGTATCATGGGAAAGAAACTTGATATATTAATGGACAAACTATAAATTATTTAAGAATAAAATAATAATTTAACTTTTACGAAAATCTCAAAACCTCAGAAAACCTAATCCCTTCCATAAATCTGACAACTACAAACAAGAAATGAAGAAAAGGAACCTCAACCCAAACAGCTGCTCTATCAACTCAGAATGAAGTGGAAGACAAATGAAAAAAAAAAATATGTAATCAAAACAAAATAAACGAGGCCTAATTCAGAATAGAGAGAACATCTGGAACCTAGAATCATCCCATACTAATCTTGTAAATAGGTAAACAAACACTAAACAAGACCAACTTGTACATATTCTTGATTGAAAATATCGTGACTTGGGTTGCTCTTTTTGAGAGGGACCCAATAAAGTTAGTTTTGAATTGAAATGTTTGTTGAGGTGTGTATTACAATATGTAGAACAGACAGAATTATAAATGGCGGACATTGATCGCTACAATACAAGGGACGGTGTAACCACCTGGAAGATCTCATCCATATGGATGCCAGTAATTGCCCCCGGGGGTGCCTTCGCTAAATTGGCTCTTAAAAATTATTATTACATCTGAAATTTAATTATTTGCACTTTTTTTCTATTTGTCCAAACGTTTGGATGTGAGAGCCATTGTTAGCTGTTGTTCATTGACAGCTTCTTGATGGGAAGGGCAGGTGGTGCTCTTTGATCTCTTTCTGTTGGTGAGCCTTGATTGGTCTGCTGCTGGTGGAGTAGTTCTTCTTCTTGATTAGGCTTCTTTGCTTTTTCTCTTGTTGGACACACAAGTACATTATCTTCTTCCAGGGATCTTTATTAGTTTTCATCTATTATTCTTTCTTGTTATTGGTTCCAGAATCTTATTGTTCTGGAATGTGTTTCAATCGGTATTGGTTCCACAGGCTCTTTTTTAGAGTAGTTTTTCTTGATTAGGTTTTTGCTTTTTCTTTTGTTGGATACACAAGTACATTATCTTCTTCCAGGGATCTTTATTAGTTTTCTTCTATTTTTCTTTCTTGTTATTGGTTCCAGATCGTGTTTCAATCGGTATTGGTTCCACAGGCTCTTTTTTGGAGTAGTTTTTTCTTGATTAGGTTTTTTGCTTTTTCTCTTGTTGGACACACAAGTACATTATCTTCTTCCAGGGATCTTTATTAGTTTTCTTCTATTTTTCTTTCTTGTTATTGGTTCCAGATCGTGTTTCAATCGGTATTGGTTCCACAGTCTCTTTTTTGAAGTAGTTTTTCTTGATTAGGTTTTTTGCTTTTTCTCTTGTTGGACACACAAGTACATTATCTTCTTCCAGAGTTCTTTATTAGTTTTCTTCTTTTTTTCTTTCTTGTTATTGGTTCCAGATCGTGTTTCAATCGGTATTGGTTCCACGGGCTCTTTTTTGGAGTAGTTTTTTCTTGAATAGGCTTCTTTGCTTTTTCTCTTGTTGGACACACAAGTACATTATCTTCTTCCAGGGATCTTTATTAGTTTTCTTCTATTTTTCTTTCTTGTTATTGGTTCCAGATCGTGTTTCAATCGGTATTGGTTCCACAGGCTCTTTTTTGGAGTAGTTTTTTCTTGATTAGATTTTTTTATTTTTCTTTTACTTGATACACATGTACATTATCTTCGTTAGGGGATTTTTATTAGGTTTATTCTATTATTCTTTATGTTATTGTGTATGGTTCCAGAATCATATTAATATTTTGTGGGTTTCAATTGGTGTTGATTCCAGGCTCCTCTTTTGGAGGAGTTTTTCTTGATTAGGTTTCTTTGCTTTTTCTCTTTTTGGATTCACATGTACATTATCTTCTTTCAAGGGTATTTCTTAGTTTTCTTCTATTATTCTTTCTCTTGCTATTGGTACCAGATTCTATTGTTCTTTAATGTGTTGGTTCCAGGCTCTTTTTTTGGAGAAGTTCTTCTTGATTAGGTGTCATTGCTTTTTTGTTGTTGTTGGATACACATGTACATTATCTTCTTTCAGCGATCTTTCATTATTAGCTTTCTTCTATTATTCTTTCTTAGTATTGGTATAATATATCCTTGTTCTATGTGATTATTCTTCTTTGCCTTATTTTTGTTGACTTGTTTTTGTGTGATAATTAACATCTTTAAAATATTTAAATCTACGGAGCTTTGTAACAAAATGAATTCACTTTCAAAAAACGAGAGTGGAGAGAAGGGAGTTGAAATAAAAGTCCATTATATCCAAATGATGTGAGAAAACAGACAAGAGAGCCAAATGAAGAAATAAGCGAGAAAAAAAAGCTCACACAAACATCCTGTTCCTCCAAAAACTAAAAACATAAAGGTTAACAGAAAAGATTTAGAAAGCCCTCATCGAAGAAAGCCAAAGAACCCTAAGCACTATGTTCTCTTTTAACCTGGAGACTGAGAAAGAGCCACAGAGGGGATAAGAATCAAGGACCATCGATACAAAGTTCTTAAAATATTTATAAAAGTTGAAACAATATATCACAAACAAGATAATTTCCATATAAGTTTCTTTATTAAGTTAAAATAGCTTCAAATCGTGGATTTCAACTTAATAGAGAAACGTTTTACAATTATCCTGATTGATATAGTATGATACAAAGTTGGTCTAACCTAATTTTAAAAAAACCAAGAAAGATCACAGCGAAAAGATTTATTACATCACAAACATTCAATATGAAACCTCTTTAACCTAAAACCCACAAGAGAGACCTCATCGAAAAGATTCCTTCATGGACAATCAATAACAGGCTCATATAACCTAAAACTCACACGAAAGACCTCATCGAAGAGAATCCTTCATGGACAATCAATAACAAGCTCATATAACCTAAAACTCACACGAAAGACCTCATCGAAAAGATTCCTTCACGGACAATCAATAACAAGCTCATATAACCTAAAACTCACAAGAAAGACGTCGTCGAAAAGAACCCTTCATGGACAATCAATAACAAGCTCATATAACCTAAAACTCACACGAAAGACCTCATCGAAGAGAATTCGTCATGGACAATCAATAACAAACTCATATAACCTAAAACTCACAAGAAAGACCTCATCGAAGAGAATCCTTCATGGACAATCAATAACAAGCTCATATAACCTAAAACTCACAAGAAAGACCTCATCGAAGAGAATCCTTCATGGACAATCAATAACAAGCTCATATAACCTAAAACTCACACGAAAGACCTCATCGAAGAGAAACTTTCATGGACAATCAATAACGAGCTCATATAACCTAAAACTCACACGAAAGACCTCATCGAAGAGAATCCTTCATGGACAATCAATAACAAGCTCATATAACCTAAAACTCACACGAAAGACCTCATCGAAAAGAATCCTTCATGGACAATCAATAACAAGCTCATATAACCTAAAACTCACACGAAAGACCTCATCGAAGAGAATTCGTCATGGACAATCAATAACAGGCTCGTATAACCTAAACCTCACACGAAAGACCTCATCGAAGAGAATTCGTCATGGACAATCAATAACAAGCTCATATAACCTAAAACACACACGAAAGACCTCATCGAAAATAATCCTTCATGGACAATCAATAACAAGCTCATATAACCTAAAATCACAAGAAAGACCTCATCGAAAAGAATCCTTCATGGACAATCAATAACAAGCTCATATAACCTAAAATTCACAAGAAAGACCTCATCGAAGAGAATCCTTCATGGACAATCAATAACAAGCTCATATAACCTAAAACTCACAAGAAAGACCTCATCGAAGAGAATCCTTCATGGACAATCAATAACAAGCTCATATAACCTAAAACTCACAAGAAAGACCTCATCGAAGAGAATCCTTCATGGACAATCAATAACAAGCTCATATAACCTAAAACTCACAAGAAAGACCTCATCGAAAAGAATCCTTCATGGACAATCAATAACAAGCTCATATAACCTAAAACTCACACGAAAGACCTCATCGAAGAGAATACTTCATGGACAATCAATAACAAGCTCATATAACCTAAAACTCACAAGAAAGACCTCATCGAAGAGAATCCTTCATGGACAATCAATAACAAGCTCATATAACCTAAAACTCACAAGAAAGACCTCATCGAAAAGAATCCTTCATGGACAATCAATAACAAGCTCATATAACCTAAAACTCACAAGAAAAACGTCATCGAAGAGAATCCTTCATGGACAATCAATAACAAGCTCATATAACCTAAAACTCACAAGAAAGACCTCATCGAAGAGAATCCTTCATGGACAATCAATAACAAGCTCATTTAACCTAAAACTCACACGAAAGACCTCATCGAAGAGAATCCTTCATGGACAATCAATAACAGGCTCATATATTTTAAAACTCACACGAAAGACCTCATCGAAGAGAATCCTTCATGAACAATCAATAACAAGCTCACATAACCTAAAACTCACACGAAAGACCTCATCGAAAAGAAACTTTCATGAACAATCAATAACAAGCTCATATAACCTAAAACTCACACGAAAGACCTCATTAAAGAGAATCCATCGAAAAAATCAATATGAAGCTCCTATAATCAAAGACCTGATCGAAGAGAATCCGTCGAGGACAATCAGCCTAAAATTCACAAGAAAGACAATATAGAAGAAGTTTTGTCTAGAAAAAAAAAACAATATAAACTTTATTTAACCTAAACACAACCAGAAAGATCAAAGCCAGGTGAAACAATCCGTTAATGACTATCAATTCCAAGCTCCTCTGACCTGGAACCCATAAGTAATACTGCAAAGATTCAATTAGCCAAGAGCCATTAATACAAAGTAGACCTGAAGCCCACAGAAATGGTAACCAATCCCCTGCACACAACACAGTTTCTAGCCTCAGAAAACCCCAGAAAACAACACAATGCATAAACAAGGTTGTGAAGGGAATAAATCAACAGCCGTTCTCAGGAGGAGGTAAAGAAAAAATTTACATACAAGAACCTACTAAGGCGCTCCAATTATTGTCCATTATCTTGTCACATTGTCCGATCTGGGCAGACACAATTCTTTTTGTCTTCCAGTCTGACGCTTGCCTGCTGCCAACGAACTCAAAAAAATGTTGCTGCACCCAATCATCTTTGAATCATTGCCTTGTAAAATTCTCGTATTTCTTCCACATCGATGCCACCCTCCCATAAAATTGGAATCAAAATTGGCTCATACCCTACTACACTTGACCAGCAAAAAGCCCCTCTTTTTTTGGCAGAATCGGCCGATTTCAGAACTCCTTCCATAGGATGTTACGAAATCGAAGTCGTTCATGTACTGATAAAGGCAATATCCCGAAACTATGGTGCACAGACTGTTTTTCCCGAAATTTCCAAAGCTATCGTTGTGGTATGTTGAACAATAAGAAACTGAACGTTTTACTCATAGATGACACAATACAATACAATACTTTTTATGCCTATTTGAATAGGAACTGTGACTTTTTCGTACATAGCCATCACCCTTCCGCAAAACCACATTATATGTTTCTATTTTGAGCCTTTATAATATTAATAAAATGTAATATATTAAGTCTATATAAAATACTTCACTAGAGTGCACGAGTTTCCAATAGCATAGGACGAAGTCAATATTGCCACGTAGAAAAGTAATTAAAAACAAATTTTAAAGTGACAAATCAATTTATTCCGATCAAGACAAGTATACCACTTTACATATACATTAAGAATATAGCGGCATCAGCTATTCAAACCTGCTTCTTCTTTCGTTCTTATTTTCATGACTGGGTGAAGTAGAATGCGTCTGCCTTTGTCATTGAGACTGGGAGCACTACTCAGTGGCAGGCCGACTTAGCTCCAAAAGAAATGGCCGCCTCTGACATGAGGAACAGATGTCATGACTGCTACACTATTTGAACTATTTGCCATATCTCAACAGTACTGATCTTTTGAACCTATCAATATATAAACTGGACTGGAAACACTTGGTGAAATGGTTTACTAGGTGGGGTTGGGCCTTTGAAAGAATCGAGGGCCATTTGAGCATTTTATTTTTAATCAGAAAAAAAAAAGTGCCCAATGCGGGATTCGATCCCGGACGTTGCTGTCGAAAACAAACGGTTTAGACCATCCTTCCACCGACCCGTGAAGTATTAGTTTTGTTTATGGAATCAAAATATAAAAAAGAGAAGTACTTGTGAGTAAAAAAAGAAGATTCCACTAAAGTTGTATTCACCAAGAAAACACTTTATAAGGTTTTATTAAAAATATAGGTGTGTAAAATTATATTTAAAACTCACATAGACGAATACAAATGACATTCTGCAAAATGTCATCAAAATGTATACATATCGAGTAATTCTTCTCAGATTTTACATCCTCATTTATAAATTGCAAGGCTAGAGTGTAAACATTCGAAACAATCACATCAAAGGGTCCAGCACTAACATTAACCAAAATATTTAGATAATTAAAAGACATTTTGGGGTGGAGAGGGGTTAAAAATAAATTTAGTCATCAATATTTTGCTGCAATATACAGTAAATCTCGCTATAACAACGAACTTTTGATTCACTATAGCCATGGTTCATTATATATAACAAAGGTTTACTTTATTATAAAATAAAAATGAAGGTTTTTGTGTTATAAGGGAAGGTTCGTTATAGCCCCGTTTTAGCGGGGTTTTACTATGCATCTTTAAACACAAGGTAACAAAATCAAATCCAAATAAATAAATAGTGTGTGACGTTTCGGTAACAGCGTTGTTACCATCTTCAGACAAGAGTACTGAATATATGATGATATGATGAATGTATGAAGATGGTAACAACGCTGTTACCGAAACGTCACACACTATTTATTTATTCGGATTTGGTCTTGTTACCTTGTGTTTATAATCTATAATCCAAATTGTGCCTTATCACTATGTATCTTTCTTATTGTCTAAAAGTATAACTCATATAAATGCCCTATTTTTATAACGAATAGATCATTATAAAACCAGAATGATAGGTTTTGAGAATAAAGATAAAAATTCGAATACTCTAAAAGATATATTTAAAAATAAATATTAGGCATATTCATATTTGATCATAGCTAAACATGTAGAGATAAATACAACTATAATGATAGCCGCAATAATTGTAAATAACAAGCAAAATCCTAGCACTAACATGTAATAATAGAGGAATAGACACAGAGATAGAGTGCTTTTGAAGCAATAATATCTCGATACACTATTCCTTAACACTATGGGAATAAAGATAGCATCGTACGGATGATAAACTTACGAGAGTTAAATTCCAAAAGAAGATAAGCGAACAGCTACTACAGCTACTATTGATCCAATATAGGATTTTATCATTTAATATAAAGTGTAGAAGGATTTTAAATAAAGAATGGTCAATATTTGAAGATAGACAAATGTACAGAGAGAATAAAACAAAGCCCCCACTCACCTCAACTTCTCCAGAGAAATTGACGTCCAAACCTCCAGTAACGAGGTGACCAGTCAATGTTCCATTCAAAACTCTTTACTTATTCATTGCATCTATTAGCCGGGGCAATTTGCATGTAACAAGAATTCCGTTTTTTTACTGGCGCGACATGCAAACTGCTGGATTAATACTTAACAAGATCCCCGGTCGATTTTCCTAATTGTTTCTGGGCTGGTGCGAAAACTTCACCGACCAAAAAAAAAAACATGTTTCTTCACCTTTTTTTTTACACTGCGGGTAAATAGAAAGATACTTTTTTTTTTAAAACTAAAAATGTGGTTTTATTGATCTTTTTGAGAGTGTTTATATCTGACTTGATGTTGTGTTTAAATTTTTAATCATGTTATTTATTCCGAGCTCCTAAGGACTTCTTGTTAGCTGAAATTGGGGCTGCACGCACGCACTTGTTGGCAACTACCTTTTTTTTTTTCTTTTTGTAATTATTATTTTTTCTGCGTTGAGAGAGGCAGTGCTAATAAGACTATATTGATATATATAAAACTAAAGCTTGGATAAAAAATGGTGTCCATATTGAGTTAAAAAAGGGAGTATTGATTATAATTTATATATTCTAGTTAGTGTTTCTCTAAATATCGATTCTGGATATTGATGGGACGATATTTTAGAATAATAAAAAAAAGGTATTGATTAATGTATGAATAGATTTTTCCAGTTTATATCATTTAATATACACACAATAAAATCTGAAGAAATCCTTAAGATAGTTTCCAAAGAAGTGTTTAGCTGGCAAATTGGCTTGGCAAAATCTGTTACCAAAATATAGATGGAAATTTTGCCAGGAAGGTATTGTTATATAAAAAAGGTTGTCTCTACCTGTATCAGAGGTGTTTTTGCATATTTATAAGAATATTGTAACAAAGTATTTATTAATTTTATTATTTTTATTAACAGAGTGATCATTTTTTTATGTTTATACTAGCGGACGTACCCGGCTTCGCCCGAGGTTTTACCCGAGTAAAGGTTTGTCTAACGAACATTTGTTAAAACAATTCTCTATAAACTTATAAAAAAAAAGATATATTTTGATAATTTGAAACTCGTAAATTTGAATCTCTCGATAAAGTGAACATTTTTCCCCGGTCCCTGTGTGCCGTGTCATCCTGAATTTTGTCTTTCCTAATTTTCTACATTACAAAATCATCGTTTTATCTACATATTTTCCCGGTCCCTTGAAAAATACTCGATAAGTTGAATAAAATCATGGTCGTTTATGGAAGATGGACGTAGTTCCCGGAGGTCACCCGCCCCCCGCTTGCGAGTTAAAGCTACAAATCTGCAAATAACTCTAAGGATATTTAAGATATTCAAGAAATTATTTTTCGTAAACCTTTCCGGGGATATGCCTAATAATATCCCAAATTTTCACGGCGATTGGATGTATGGTTTTTGAATCCATAGAGGACACACACACAGACACACAGACATTCAATTTTATATATATAGATTTTACTACTCTGTAAATTTCCCTCGTGGCTTATCTTTTATTTACCATTCATAGTTTGCTCTGGCCTGAAATAAATTGTTGTCTGCTCCTGATGTTTTTGTTTTCCCCAATTTTCCACGTGGCAATATTATGAATTATTTGATTGATCCAGCTTACTGATGCGTGCAAATGTAGCCAGCAAATAAGGTTATGCCTAAGTCTTGGTGTTTTGGTATAAACTTCAGCAAAGGTTCGCTTTATAAAATGACGTCAGGTTTTCTTCCTTCGAGTATTTCCAAGATTTCTTGATTCAATACGAACGTTCCTCTAAAAGTAGTGTGCCATCTTGGAACAAAAATACTACAGGTTTATTTTTATATCAAATGTTTTCATTTGTGGTTGTATTCTTTGTATAGTGTATATTTAGTGTTTTTATACACACATAGGTATGATATTAATGTAAAGCCCAAACAGCTTCTATATTGAAACGACTCATTTAACCACAGTAACTTTCAAATCTCAAGACAAATCTAGAGAGATATACTCAGAAACAATCAAACCTCAAGAAAATTCGAGAGCTATTCAGCGACAATTAAATCAAGAACTACGCAGAAACAAAGAAATTTTAAGATCTTCCCAGTAACACTCAGATCTCAAGAAAAACGATATCTATTCAGAAACGATCAGATTTAAAGACAAAACCATTTCTACCCAGTTATATTTCAAGACAGAATCTACCCAGTCAGATTTCAAGAAACAACCATATATCTACCCAGTTAGATCTCAAGACAAAACCAAATCTACCCAGTCAGATTTCAAGAAACAACCATATATCTACCCAGTTATATCTCAAGACAAAACCAAATCTACCCAGTCAGATTTCAAGAAACAACCATATATCTACCCAGTTAGATCTCAAGACAAAACCAAATCTACCCAGTCAGATTTCAAGAAACAACCATATATCTACACAGTCAGATTTCAAGAAACAACCATATATCTACACAGTCAGATTTCAAGAAACAACCATATATCTACCCAGTCAGATTTCAAGAAACAACCATATATCTACCCAGTCAGATTTCAAGAAACAACCATATATCTACCCAGTCAGATTTCAAGAAACAACCATATATCTACCCAGTTAGATTTCAAGACAACACCAAATCTACCCAGTCAGATTTCAAGAAACAACCATATATCTATCCAGTTAGGTTTCAAGAAACAACCATATATCTACCCAGTCAGATTTCAAGAAACAACCATATATCTACCCAGTTATATCTCAAGACAAAATCAAAACTACCCAGTCAGATTTCAAGAAACAACCATATATCTACCCAGTTAGATCTCAAGACAAAACCAAATCTACCCAGTCAGATCTCAAGACAAAGCGCGATTTAGAAAGCAACGGGTGAAGACAAAGACTGAACGTTTACGTCCATTTATGACAAAAAAGAAGCTCTCACCAATTAGCCCGCCAGAGTAACATCGGAGTGACGAAGCGTGGAGGACACGCCTCGGCTTCCTCGTGAATAAACAGGAAACTTACCGCACCATTAACATCACCCCGGGCCAGTCAGGTCCAAGTCAAAAATCCATTCTTCCCAACTTCGTCCTGAGTATACCAAGTCTCATCCAGTTCCTAAATCTAATCACAGCTTGGTAGATCTTGTATGTAAACCATTCACAATCGCGCGTATGTTACTTTTCAATTACAAACCACTTTTACTGTCTTTATTGCAGTGCTAAAATTAAATTTGTTCACATTTCCAAAAACAGATAGAGGGTTAATTCATCATGTTTAAACCTTAGATTAACTTTAAATTATCTCTCTTTGAAATCTGCTCGTAATTTCTGGGAATTGGTAACAAAAGGAATCACCAACTTCAAAATTTTGGCTAAGACAGAAAACAAGACCAGTGCTTAATCAGATAACCAAAAATAACGAAAATTTTGAAAAAAAATTGCTATTAATATACACAGAGATAACTTTTAAATTTAAATGAATACCAGCAATCATTTACTGAGCATGCAAATAGGAAACAAACTTTTGTTAATCTGGTAAATAACCAAATTCTGATAAATAGAAACCAGCGTTTGCTGAACGACAAAGTAAATGGTTCGAAGTAAATAGGGATTTAAATCTGCTACTAATTATTAATAAACGGAAGTTATTAAGTTCTAATCCAATAAATAAGATATTTTATTTAGACTTAAACTAAATATTTTTTTAATTGATACAATAAACTGCATTCAATGCTTTTCATAGTTGCAACCTACCTTTCAGTGAACAACCTTGCCTATGTCAAGTGGTACTTAACTGCAGCCTGCAAACCTTAACTATAACCTGCAAATTATTGTAACAAAATGAGCTTAAATCTAGTTTCAAAATTCTTAAAATAATAATACAGTAGAAGCTCCATGAGAGGACACTCACGCTAGAGGACATCTCTCTATAAAGGATAGTTTTCATTTGCAATATTATCATTTTTACTATTTAGCAACTCTCCGGTAAGAGGACACCTCTCCATAAAGGACACTTTGGCTCTGAAATTAGGTGTCCTTTACAGGAAGGTTCTACTATAATAATGAAAACAATAAAGTATATACACAGAGAGACAACTACTGTAGAAATGAATCCACCGGGCGGGTGGGTGAGTTACCTGTTCAGAAGGTCCATGCAGGGATTACGGCCAAATCTGGCTCCACAATTGATTTGGGACCGGCGGAGAGAGAAAAAACACAAATAATGTAATCGGGCACGCAACACAGACTTCACGCATCGCCTCACGCCACAACTGGCAGAATGAAAAACTCTCGAGTAACTTGGTGTCACGAAGATCTTGTTGTTTACCCACTTGCCAGGAATGTGCCTTCTACCAGCCCGATGTTCTCTTACATACGTCATCCTCTGCTCAGTATAGTGACAGAGTGACATAAATACCGTTGCTTTTAGAAAACCACGAACCGGAATCGAATCCCGTTTTAGACACTTTTTTTTTCTGAAGAAAAAAAAATCTTCAATGGTCTCCGATTTTTTCAAAAGTATAATCCCGACAGTAAGTGCGAATAACCAAACGGGTCACTTGTAAGGGCATAAGTTGAACCAAGTGTACTCCCACCCAGAAGTCCTCCTCTACGAGGTGGGTGGGAGAAGCAGAACTGCCCTGTAGTACGGTGGGTACAGCCCCGGGACAGCTACGGTAGCTGTGAAGGCCTACAGGGAAATGTGGCTGACTGACGGGGCAACTCATTCCATGGAGCAGTACTCTCACCATATGAACTAGGGGATTTTTTTTTTTCAAAGTTACCCTCTTTGTTGATTCAAAAATCCCAGATAGATCGACATTTCCAAAAGTAGGATTGGTCTATCAGTTAAGGACATCCCGTGGAACACCTTAAGACAAGTGTTCGAATCCTCGTTAACAAATAGCTTTAGTAATTAAATCAAAGAAGGAATATCCAAAAGTTTGACATGATCACAAATGGTAAGCCAAATTGCAATCTGGATCTATCGACGAACAGAAACTTTAGTCATTGTTAACATACAAAAACTGCTTTTATTAAAATATTAAGATGGCGCAAAGTTTATCTATATTGAACTATTTCCTTTATTTCTTCATAGCTCCTGGTTCATTTCGAAGATAAGATTTTTACAAAGTTTTTAACATCCCCCCCCCCCCCCCCCCCCCCCCGCATTAAGTCTTGACAATTTCATTCAACTTCCGACTAAGGCCTTCATTTTTTCTCTTCCTGCGTAAAATTGATGCAAAAGTTCTAGGACTTAAGTACGGATTTTTATCGCGAGAATAAGTTTATTTAATTGAAGTATAAACATCAAATTATATTTTCCTCATAAATATTTATATAGCAATACACACCCAGTCCTTTAGTCAAATATTCATTTTTCCAACCGTTCTCTTTCCATTCGCCAGAACCATCTTCATTATTCCTCCATCCCTCATATTTTCCTCTTTTATAATGTACACTCATGGACAATACTTAAGGAAGTTTTACCATTTAGCATGTATATCGGGATTCAGACAATAAATCTGAAAGATATTACAGTGACCTTTATTAAAGACAAACGAGATAACCAAGTATGAACAAAATTGTCTCTGTCTCCTTACAAAAAAATACAGAAAGCCGGCGACATCAAAGTTTTGTCCATACGTGTATATATGTCCAACTACAAGAGTTTATTACATTTGTATACAGGAAAGTTGGTTTATAGTCAAATACTACTTAATAGAACCATTTAAACAACGAGATAGAGATATATAGAAACATTCAACGCGCTATTGCTTTTTAAAATTGCAAAATATTTTCTCACAATGAGTTTCTTTTTATTACAAAACGCTAGCTTTCAAGTGATAATCGCTCTTCAACGGGCTTAATAAAACATCGACTATATCTTACAAGAAATATTTACAAAAACATAGTTGTGCGCGTATGTTTTTGTAAATATTTCTTGTAAGATATAGTCGATGTTTTATTAAGCCGTTTTATCGCTTGAAAGCTAGCGTTTTGTAATAAAATTAAACCCATTGCTTATTAAACTAAAGGATGATTTCTATAATAGGTGAACTGAGGATGAAATAGAATTGGGAAGGCTTGGCTCATCAGTGGTAAACCTTCCCAGAGATTTCGGCCAATTTAATTTAACATATCTAAGCTACAACTATTTCATGTTCATTATCCTTATTTAGTCTGTACTTGAAGCTTTACTAAATATCATGTGAGACTTCTAATTTCTGGAAGACATTTTAAGCGTTTTTGTATATTTATCTGATAAAACTATAAATATTTTAAGTTATAGTCATTTTAACTACATAATATGTTGACTTTTGGAATGTCTTGTAGAAAGAAAATCAAACCAATTATATAAAATACAAACATAGATCGTCTTTTTTTTTTCAAGTTTCACCTATGTAAATTTCTACGAATGAAGAGGGTCAGATATTATTTTATTGAACTTTTATATATTCTCTAAACCTATATCATATATTAATGCACCATGTGCTCTATGCGAATTCATAAGAGCCAAAACTGTATAAACCTATAATACTCTTGTTTCGTGCTATAGTCCTCATCAGTAGAAGTCATGATTTCTTGACCTTGGATGAATCATGAAAATCTACCCAATCTCATAATTAAAAGTAGTTATAGCTTGTTAACTCTTACTATTGATTTAAGGGAAGTGATACATTGTATTTTATTGTTGTCTTTTTTAAATTATCGTTTATTATTTTTGGCCTCCCTGTTCTTTATGTAAATAAATCTAAATAAAAATGTCATTTTGAGGTTGATCTCTATCTCATTGTCAAGCTGATAATCAAATTGGCGATAACTGCTTCTTATGATAATCATGCTGAAACTTCTTTCAACATACTCTCTCATTATTGTTGAACTATCTCAACCCCCATCTTTCACTACCAAAGCGTGTACTTATACAGGATGGTCAATCTATTATTTATACATCGGTGATATGGGGAACTTGTCTAGAAAGAACTTAGAACTTTCGGGAGACGAGGGACATATACATAACTGTATGTTTCAAGAACCTGAGTTAATCTTATGACAAAATGGTTCGTATTTGTGGCTCAAGTTAATAGATTTTAATAAGAATGGTCTCTTTCTTAGGAGTCCAATGGGTAGTCCAGATGGAGACGATGACAATATCCGGTGGTTTTCTGTCAATTGGGCAACTGTGCAGTTCCTGGTAGGGCACGCGATGGGTAGTTCCCCAATCTTGATGACATTCTAGAGAAACATCTGCAACATCCTAAATGTTTGATTAATGTGGTTTACCTGTGAGATACTCTTTCTGGAGTTTGATGTTGATTCTTCCTATAAGTTGACATAAGGTGGAGGAACAGCTTTTTCTCATTCTTCTCAGGGCAGCTTCAGTTTCTCTGCTCTTGAGAAAGCACTTGTCTTCAGTTGTGCCATGCTTATCTATCTTGATATTTTATTTTAAATTCTTATAGCTTTCTATCTAGTTTATCAACCCAATTATTCTTCTTTACACTATTCTCTTTCTCTTCCTTTATCCTCAGCCAATAACCACGCATGAAAAAGAAAGCTTACAAACCACAACACTGACAAAAACCACGCCTGAAAAAGAAATCTTACAAACCACGACAGTGACAACAACCACGCCTGAAGAAGAAATCTTACAAACCACGACAGTGACAACAACTAATCCTGAAGAAAGCTTACAAACCACGACAGTGACAACAATCACGCCTGAAGAAGAAAGCTTACAAACCACGACAGTGACAACAACTAATCCTGAAGAAGAAATCTTACAAACCACAGCTGTGACAGCAACCACGCCTGAAGAAGAAAGCTTACAAACCACGACAGTGACAACAACTAATCCTGGAGAAGAAAGCTTACAAACCACAGCTGTGACAGCAACCACGCCTGAAGAAGAAAGCTTACAAACCACGACAGTGACAACAACTAATCCTGAAGCAGAAAGCTTACAAACCACAGCTGTGACAACAACCACGCCTGAAAAAGAAAGTTTACAAACCACGACAGTGACAACAATTATGCCTGAAGAAGAAAGCTTACAAACCACGACAGTGACAAAACTAATCCTGAAGAAGAAAGCTTACAAACCACAGCTGTGACAACAATCACGCCTGAAGAAGAAAGCTTACAAACCACGACAGTGACAACAACTAATCCTGAAGAAGAAGGTTTACAAACCACGACAGTGACAAAATTCACGCCTGAAGAAGAAAGCTTACAAACCACGACAGTGACAACAATTATGCCTGAAGAAGAAAGCTTACAAACCACGACAGTGACAACAATTATGCCTGAAGAAGAAAGCTTACAAACCACGACAGTGACAACAATCACGCCTGAAGAAGAAAGCTTACAAACCACGACAGTGACAACAACTAATCTTGAAGAAGAAAGCTTACAAACCACGACAGTGACAACAACCACGCTTGAAGAAGAAATCTTACAAACCACGACAGTGACAACAACTAATCCTGAAGAAGAAAGCTTACAAACCACGACAGTGACAACAATCACGCCTGAAGAAGAAAGCTTACAAACCACGACAGTGACAACAACTAATCCTGAAGAAGAAATCTTACAAACCACGACAGTGACAACAACTAATCCTGAAGAAGAAAGCTTACAAACCACGACAGTGACAACAATCACGCCTGAAGAAGAAAGCTTACAAACCACGACAGTGACAACAACTAATCCTGAAGAAGAAATCTTACAAACCACAGCTGTGACAGCAACCACGCCTGAAGAAGAAATCTTACAAACCACGACAGTGACAACAACTAATCCTGAAGAAGAAATCTTACAAACCACAGCTGTGACAGCAACCACGCCAGAAGAAGAAAGCTTACAAACCACGACAGTGACAACAACTAATCCTGAAGAAGAAAGCTTACAAACCACAGCTGTGACAACAACCACGCCTGAAGAAGAAAGCTTACAAACCACGACAGTGACAACAATTATGCCTGAAGAAGAAAGCTTACAAACCACGACAGTGACAAAACTAATCCTGAAGAAGAAAGCTTACAAACCACAGCTGTGACAACAATCACGCCTGAAGAAGAAAGCTTACAAACCACGACAGTGACAACAACTAATCCTGAAGAAGAAAGTTTACAAACCACGACAGTGACAAAAATCACGCCTGAAGAAGAAAGCTTACAAACCACGACAGTGACAACAATTATGCCTGAAGAAGAAAGCTTACAAACCACGACAGTGACAACAATTATGCCTGAAGAAGAAAGCTTACAAACCACGACAGTGACAACAACTAATCCTGAAGAAGAAAGCTTACAAACCACGACAGTGACAACAACTAATCCTGAAGAAGAAAGCTTACAAACCACGACAGTGACAACAACCACGCCTGAAGAAGAAAGCTTACAAACCACGACAGTGACAACAACTAATCCTGAAGAAGAAAGCTTGCAAACCACAGCTGTGACAGCAACCACGCCTGAAGAAGAAAGCTTACAAACCACGACAGTGACAACAATCACGCCTGAAGAAGAAAGCTTACAAACCACGACAGTGACAACAACTAATTCTGAAGAAGAAAGCTTACAAACCACGACAGTGACAACAACCACGCTTGAAGAAGAAAGCTTACAAGCCACGACAGTGACAACAACTAATCCTGAGGAAGAAAGCTTACAAGCCACGACAGTGACAACAACTAATCCTGAGGAAGAAAGCTTACAAACCACGACAGTGACAACAACCACGCTTGAAGAAGAAAGCTTACAAACCACGACAGTGACAACAAACACGCATGAAGAAGAAAGCTTACAAACCACGACAGTGACAACAGCACGTGAGGTCCCACCAACCCTATCTTATATTAAAACGTCAAAGTAATTATTAAACGCCTTCATTGATTATTGCAACCCAGACAGTAGCGCTGAGATAAGCCAACAATACAGTCCTCTTATCAAGGCGAACAAGGCAAAAACTCCCCCATTACACCTGGCCATTATATAGCCAAATGACTTTATTTGAGTCCCTAACAAGTCAGTTATTGGATTTCCGATCAGCGAAAAGTTGCAACTTTTTTTATGCTGTCTACTTGATCGCTTACCGAATCCATATCACTCTTTTTGTTTCCATTTTTTATGGATGAAACGACTAATGGAGCCTGTGTGTCTGGACGTGAAGGTTAGTGACAAACCAATAAGAATAATGTACAAGTGAGAACATGTTTTGTGTGTTTTGAGTTTTCTCGATCCGTTTTTGAAAAGCTTTTATTTAATTTATCTCCATGTCAGTACATCTGCTTGTCCACACAAATCTTTAAATCAATTTTAATATAAATCCACGGAATAGCTAGAAATCTGAAATTCGGTATACTTGCTCACACCCGATGACAATGCAAGTTTACAAAATTTCAGACTTCGGGGTGTGTGGTCGGCAATAAACTGATTTAAAGAAAATATACATATATTCACTTTTACATTTTGTGATTAATTTTAATATAATGCTACACCAGACTGATTATTAGTAGACTCGCTCAACACGGCTTGTCGCCCGCTCTTCTCTAAGAAAACTTTATTAGGAGAACTCTAATTCACATTGGAATACAGGAGAACCAGGCTTTTAATAAGGCAGAGATGAATTGAACCAACTATATTTGCATACCTTGTTATTTCTCGATGCATTATTATATATTTCGCGTGATATTTTAAATCTGTTTTTGTATATTCAATGTGTCGGTGTTAACTGTATGTATAGTAGAAGGAATATCGATTTTATTATTTATTCTGTTTTTGTCTTTGTTAGATGCCCAGATTTCGAGGGGGAAAAGTATTGTTTGTTTGTCCTGGATGTTGTATTCACAAAGCCCGTTCTACCGATATATTTAGAACGAAAGCTAGAGTTCTAGGACTTATTAAAGTTTTACCTTGATAATAAATTTTATAATTGTCACATTAATATTATATTTGCATCATTTTTGGGATTAGTATCATTAATCTCGTTACAATGGGATATTTCCGAATGAATGTTTGGTCAACCAAAACCCATTGTTCCAACTAAATATGCTATTATTTTCATTGTTATAATTACTATCTTCGTCCTCAATTATTATAATTATCTTCATTATTATCAGCGCGCTAGGGGCTTTTACTCCCTCACACATAAATAATCTGATGGAATATATGTCTTTTATACAGATCGTTATATTATAAGAGGTGAATTACGAAGTTTCTCTCTCTCTCTCTCTACACGCTTGTTCGGCGGTACATATACTAAATTTGGAACGATACAGAGAAGATTAGCATGGCCCTGCGCAAGGATGACACGCAAAATCGTGAAGCGTTCTCTCTCTCTCTCAAATTTCTCATTTACCGATCACCTAATATTTTGGATGTTCTTTCATTAATATTTTTATACTTTGTATAGAAGATTCAGCTTCACCCAGTATCACTACTATCTGTATTAGGGTCTCATGATAACTCTCATAATGAATACATTCTGTTATTAGATTAAGCTAGTGTATGTGTCACAAAATCTTCTAGAAATAGCCAACAACACAAGTGAATCATCCTTGTATCACACTAAAACCTCACTAAAACAATCCAGGAGAATATAGCGAACCTTCCCTTATAACACAAACCAAGAATACTTACCAATAGATGTAATTCTATATAGTGATCCAAATATTGAATCGCATTGGTGGTTCGTTAGAGCGAAGAGTTTTACTGTATTTTGTGTAAAACACTTGAAGCTAACGAAGGTCAGCTTGTGAATGTAACATATATAGGTCTGAGGGAGGGTATTCTGAAGAGGTTCCATCTACTACAATCTACAAGAGAGAGGCTCTAGTTGCGAGCAGCAGTAAGGGGGAGTATAGCCGCTGCCAGGCTTCCTGAGGTGGAAGCGGGACGGATATGCTTCCCATTACCAAACGGAAATAAGATCCATTAGCTAAAATAACACAATGAGGCGACCATTGTTCCTGTGTGGCTGTCCCTGGATGGGAGCAATTTCCCTTGCTGTGGTCCCTCTTGTCTAGCTCTACCCCACTATGTAAATATATATATCACACTATGTAAATGCATAGTGTGATCAATAATTTCCAGGAATGCTAAATATTTAAACAAATACAAAATTATAAGAAAGTTTTATTTAAAATTTCTCAAAATAATCACCGTCACTATCTATACACTTGTTCCATATTTTTTTCCAGATATCAAAACACCTCTGAAAATCTTCGTCTTTCAGGCTTTTCAAAATATTCTTCGTATTCTCCTTTATTTCAGGTATTGAGTCAAATCGACATCCTTTTAAGACTTTTTAATTTTATGGTAATGGAAAAAGTCTTTGGGAGCAAGGTCAGGAGAATAGTGTGGCTGAGGTAGTAAAGCAATTCCGTGTTTAGCCAAATAGAGTTGTACAGTGACGGCCGTATGTGGCCTGCGTTGTCATGATGCAAGAGCCAATTTTTCTGATTCCATTTTTCGGGTCGTTTCTGACGCACAGCCTCCCTTAAATGTCTCAATACATCAGGATAGTAATGTTGATTAATGGTCTGACCCTCGGGCACGAATTCATAGTGTACCAATCCCTTCACATAAAAAAGTGATAAGAAGACACTTAAGCTTCGATTTGATCATCCTTGCTTTCTTGAATCTTGGTTCTCCAGGCTCTAGCTACTGGCTTGATTGCCTCTTAGTCTCGCGATCATATCCGTACACCCTTGTTCCACTCCCGTGAAAACATTTTTGAACCAATGGGATTCAGAATCAAACATTTCGACCATGTTTTTACACGTTTTTTGCGATGCTCTTTCTGCTTATTGGTTTTGAGATGTGGGACAAATTTAGCCGGGGATCATTTAAGATGCAGATCATTATTCTTTATGATGGTTTGGCATGTTCCAAATGATATATCCAAGTCTTCTGATAGCTCTCTGATAGTTATTCTCGGGTTTTCTTTGTTCGATGGCTTGATTTTGAGTGCATTTTCGGGGTTTCTTATCGATAAATGTCTGCCAGTGTGTAGATCATCCTTGACGCTTGTTCGATCAGCTTTAAATCGTGAAAGCCATTCAAATGTCCTCGATTGTGATAGGGCATCTTCTTTAAAAGCCTGCTTCAACATTTTAAATGATTCGGAAGCTGTTTTCCTTAATTTAAAACAAAACTCTATGCAGACTCGCTGTTTTTCAATACAGTCCATACTGAAGTTAGAAAATGTTCCGATATACTCGAGCTTATAAATTCGAAAAAACGTGAGCGCGCGTGCGTCTGTGTGATCAATTTTTTTCTACGTGTTGATAAATGTTTTATCTATAAGGTCCTCATAAAACTGAGTTCAAGAACCTCTTCTTCCGGGAGCATGTTAAAACAAGACAAAGACAAAGGAATAGCTAAGATCCAATCAGAGTTCAGGAGTACTAGCTAAGATCCAATCAGAGTTCAGGAGTACTAGCAAAGATCCAATGAGAAGTCGCCACGGGAGGAGAATCCTCCAATGAGAACATTGAAGAGTTAACGAGTTAAATCTCGGACTCAAGTTAATCAGGCAGGAACTCGGCACCATCGGAACAAGTTGGAGCTCGCCACCATCTTTCTCAGCACCCAGATAAGTCCCATGTTCAATATGTGAACAGCCTAACCTTAGTCAAGAACCCCATAGTCTCACCCCTTTCTCCCTTGATCGCTGGCCTATTTCAATCCAATCCTGTGTCCTCGTTATTTTCCCCTGTGTGAATACATTACTATTTCAGCAAAACGACTGCGCCCACATCAATTACAGTAAGTCAACGTACTACTACAACAATCATCAATCACTCAATCAATCAAACAATTCAACCACCAAAGAGCACCGTATATTACATATATATATGTATCAATATGTAAATGTATATGTAGGTGTGTGTCTGTCTATTTGTATCACTACGTAAATATAAATATGTGTGTCTATCTGTGTATATCACTATGTAAATATATATTTAAATGTGAAATGGTCTATTTAAACCACCCCCAAATACTTGAAGCTGTTCCTAGATGGGAACACTAATCCCTGAGGTGAAATTCTTATCTAAATTTCCCCTTATAATATTCCTCCCACTCAGCAACCAATCCACCTCTATATCTGTATAGAAGTGTGGTGTATTTAGGTTGATTAAAAATTTGAACTAGATTTTAGGACTTATTTATTTAAATGGCTTTTATTATATTACACCGGAGAAGATGCAAAATCCAAAATTACAAGTCAACAACAGAAGGATGATGATAAATGATATATTATGATATATACAATATATCACAGAATAATAATCTGTGGATTTAAAATTATTAGAGTATAAATATACGACAAAAGGCAACATCTCCGACTAAGTAAAATCTGAAACTATGCACCATCTATCGAGCCACTGTGACCTAGAGCAGATTCGGCTAGGTGACAAAACACAAGCAGAACGTTCAACCGAACTGAGGTCGTCGTTAATCCTGGATGGCTTTGTCTTCTTGTTATCCTGAATGATCGATGAAATCTTCAGAAATTTCAAAATGGCTGGGGTCCAATTATATACCTAATTTATAGTTATTTGGTGGTCATAAAAATGTATGTTGGTTAAAGACAAAATGCTTCTTTAACAAAACTTTTGCTAGATCTAAAGGGTTAACTCTTCCTCAGACCCTTCAAAATCCGTAAATCGTGATCCTTTTAAAAATATATCCTAAAGATATTAACTTTTAAAGAATGCATCGCGATTTATGGATTTTGAGAAATTGAGAGAGAGTTTAACGCTCTCTCTCGAAAGCTCTCTAACCGAATTTATAATACAGAAGTACGTTGCAATTCGTCTTTATCTTTTATCTACAAGTAACTTTAGATTAGAGAGAATGATGGAGAGAACATTCAATAGTCTGTAATCACATCATTCCGTGGCTACCTTATCACTTACTGGCTGGCGCTGGGAATATAAAACAAGCTCTTTGTTTAACTTCTTTATATTTTATCCCATATACATCTTCTGTTTAGTGTGATCAGCACACACACAATAATTATTGAATTATCTTGAAGATAGAGAGGCTGCCTGGCCGGCATTCATAGTTCTTTAAAATAAGAGACACTTTGGCCAGAAAAAGTTTTATTTTCTCGATGTTTTGACAAAAATCTTTTGTCTTCGTCAAGAAAAAATAAGGTATTTGGCAAGGCGTTATAAATGTATCTTATAAATGCCGACCAGGCAACCTCTATCTTCAAGGGATAATTCCATAAATATTTTGTATGTGTAAATGTATCTTTTATACATTTATAACATCTTGTCAAATGTTTTATTTTCATTTTTCCTGACGAGGACAAAAGATTTTTGTCGAAAACGTCGAGAAATTAAATTATAATCGCCTAAGTGTCTCTTTTTATTGAGAATTATAGAATTAATTATTGAAGCCGAGATGTTTTCCTGAAGTGCTAGTGTCTCGCTGATCAAATATTTATAAATATTCTAACTAATACAGATATTCACTCCCGAGTTACTGGAAAACAAGAAGTGTAAGGACAAAGGTGAAGCAGTTCTTTATTAGGTTATCATCAACACCAGCTTTCAAACTACACAGTTCCTTCTCGGTTGTAACTCTGGGGAGATTTATAAGAAGAATGTGGATCATATACAGGAAATATCATTCTCTCAAATTCAATCGCAATTCTACAAGTTCGGTCAATAAATAATGCACATTCGGTATTAACTTTTTTTATTGACAGTCTATAAAACTGAAACTCTGTTTATAAGAACTTCTAACAGTTCTCTCTATATATTAGAATCATACAATATATTCAACCTTCTTTCTGTACATATTTAATCCAGTGTTGTTGCCAACTTGGAAAAGCATTTTGGTAAAACACCTTATCCAACTTTCTGAACCCCCCTTTAACACCTTGAAGTAAAGTTGCATCACTTCAAATGTTTTACCGCGTTAAAACACGTTAATCTTCTAAAAAAAGTAGAAGTCTGAGGGTTCCAGGTCAGGGCTGTATGCAGGGTGAGGCATCAAAGTCCATCCATAACCTGCAATCTTCGCCAAAGTCAGGTGGGCCATGTGAGATCTTACTTTATCTATACGAAATTTGATTAGGGTGTTTTTAAGCTGGGTCTTTTTTATTTTGATTGCTCTTTTTAGCTTTTCTAATGATTTTCAATACCTTTCCTTGTTGATAGAATAATTTCTTCCAATAGTGTCCATGAATATCAGTTCTTCTTGGTCTCAAAAGACAGAGATCATGATTCTGTCCTTGGAAAGGGAAAGCCTTGGTTTTTTTCTTTACTGCGAAGTTTTATATCTCCATTGCATTCTTTGGCACTTTGAAGAAGGATCGTATAAATCCAAGTCACTTCACATGTTATCACATCTTTTCAAACACCTGATAAGGTTCTCCAGAAAAAGTCTCCATTAGATCTAAACAAACCTCTTTTCGAATTTGCATAATTTCTCGTTTTTGAAGTTTTGATACCCATTTTGAGCATAATTTTTGATATCCAATATCATTAATAAGTTTAAGAACACTTTCTTTAGACAGATAAAGTTTTTCCATAATTTGATAAGTTGTCATTGTCCAGTTATTGTTGATCAATTCCTCTGTTAGAGCTAAATTATGTTCCTTTACTACAGAGGTACCTGGCCTTTCTTTATCACCAATATCAAAGTCACCAGTCTAGAAGCGCTGAATCCATCTTTGTATTGTGTTTCTATCCATAGCTCCATACACAGACTTCGAGTGAATTACAGCGGCTGAAATATCTCCGGACTTAAACAGGAACTCCATCACCGACCGTTGTCAGATTCTTGTGTTTACTTCAGGCTACATATCTGAATAAATACAGGAGTTATCTTAATTCTGATCATATCTATTAAAAGAGGAATGTTTATTCAATCAGAAAACATTATTTTAGGACGATTAATTAAGCACATATATTTCTATGAGTCATTGTGCATTACTTATTGACAAGCCCTTGTAGTAATAAATAAACATTATGTAAATAATAATATTTATTAATTATAATTATTATCTCTCACATTAGCAATCAAAATTCCAAGTCAAAGAGCTGCTGAAATCGCTCGAAATCTCGTTCGTTTTTTTATCATTTAAAAAAAATATACGTATTGTTAGTCTGATATTTGTAATATTGGCCCTATGTAAATAAAATCTGTTGTTTATAAATCGTCCTTCCTTCAATTTTATTTGCATAAGTCGAAGAACTGTAAGATTCGAAAGCTTGTAGTAATGATCCTCTAATAAAGAAACGTTTCGTTCACATACAAGTCTCGTTATTTCTAAACAACATACCTAGGCAAATAAGAGGACATGTAAAGAATTGCTATATCTTAGTTTTATATTCAGCCATCGGACCCTAGATAAAAAAGTAGAAAGTACAGAAAAGGGGTCCTAGTTATGATGCAGGGGCCATTCCATGGTCGTAAATCCCAAATTGCCGGCCGCCGATATCGGAAGATACAATGCACAATCACCCATAAACAATCATCAGCGGCAGCTTCTGGATGGCAACCAACCTCCCAAGTGAACTGAATCGTAGTGTAACTTAGCTAGCTGCTGTGACGTTATAGAACAATCCTTTTTTATAGAAATCCATCAACACAACATATATAAATTTATAATACAATATAATTCGGCTTAAGATTGAAAAACGACATTTGAAAATATCCCGCATGTGTTTCTTTTGAACCGAAAAATCGAAATTTATTTCAAGGAGAAATAACATTTTTTTAACCTTAGGGATGAAGTATGAAAGGATGAATTGTGAAGAGTAATTATAAACGAAAAAATAAAAGTGTCGAGGGATGGGAATCGAACCCACAATAATTTTTATTTCTATTTTGGAATACAAAAATTAGAATATATATTTTAGATTTTCTATACGTTTAGTTGTTAGGGGTAACTCTATCAAGAAAGATTTAAACAAATTCGAACAATAAACTCTGATTGAAAATTAAGATGTATCGAGAATTTAAGAATTTTTATGATGTATTACAAGAGGAGGTAATCGCCAGATATTATTTCGAAGAAGGAATAAAGAAATTATTTGATTCCCTCTTCTAAAGTAAAATGTATCTTGGAATATTCTACAATTAGGTCTCCCATGAGAGACCATAGTTTAAAATATGGCTAGGCCTGGTCTGTCCTGGAGGATGGTCTCTTAAAGAGGTTCTAATGTATCAAGCCAAGTCATTAAAGGTATCTCACCTTAAACAGAGTCCCTGCTAAGATGCTATATTGAAGTGAATTTTGTAAAGGAGAAGTGTTGAATGTAATTATGCAAGCTTTTAAAACGGAGCATACAAGTGTCTCTCACCTTTCTAAAATCAAATTTGAAATGATTTGAAAATGTCTTCACTAAGGCTTTGGTGGTAAAACATATCTCCCCACATTGCTGATTGTTGGCAGTTGTACATCAACAATTTAAGCCTTAGTTTTGACTATGTTAATTTAACTTTAGGTTAGCACAACCTAATGAAGCCATCACTGAAAACATTCAAATTAAACTTTAAAAAAGAGTAGAAACCAACTTAGTGAACACTGAAGTGGATACTAGGCATATTATAAACCAGCAGGTCTTTCTAAACAAATTTTGGTGAAATTTTCATATTTCCAGGAGATACCAGGTTAAGGCTATGGTCTCTCATATGGAGGAATCTACTGTGTGCACTAGTTAAATCAATATTATTACAATTGACGTACACTTAAAACTGAATGATGCCCTTCAGTTTAAGTTTTAAACCTTTTATAAAAGAAAAACACAAAAGAAATTGCGATATTTACCTATGTGACAGTGATAAAATTATATATTAAAATATAGGATTGATTTTTCGACAACATTTCCACAATATTTAAACTTTCCAGATCAAACTTTTTGTCTATGTAGACATTTACTAGTTATCTATGGGTATAGAAGTTTTGTCCCATTCAATAGGTTTTTCTTTTAAGATATGTCCCACTTTATAATACAATATAATGTGGCTTATGATTGTAGAACGACATTTGAAAATTATCCCGCATGTGTTTCTTTTGAACGAAAAATCTAAATTTATTTTGAGGAGAAATAACGATTATTTCTAACCTTAGGGATGAAATATGAAAAGAAGAATTGTGAAGAGTAATGATAAACGGAAAAATAAAGTGTCCAGGGATGAGAAGATTTTTTTAGATTTTTCGTTCAAAAGAAACACATGCGGGATAATTTTCAAATGTCGTTCTACACACACCCACTTTATAGTTTAATTTACAGTACCTTTTCTATTAGAATATCCTTCAAAAAGATGTTAAAATCATAAATGTTATGTTTTTCTCTAACAAGGCTATAATCTTGAAGATATTTTTTTACCTAATCTTCCCGTGTCTTCTTCAATATCCCACAAATTCCTGGAGTCACTGCGATCCAAATGCATTATCAATAAAGGTTTCTTCAAATATTTTTTATTCAATTTTACCATTACTATGCGGCATTCCTAAAGTAATATAAAAATGTAATATTTCTTTTTTAAAGATGCCGGAATAAAAATGTGGAGATAGTTTCTCTCTCTCTCAACGGATATATATAAATAATTTCACTTTGGGGAAAAATAATATTCCCAATATATTGGGAATTTTTGATTTTTTTCCCTCGAAATATATTTTTAAATATATTTGTATTGTTATTACCTAAATATATACTACTTATATGGGTTAAATATTTTTAAAAAATACATTCCAAGTTGACAAGAGGGATTGTAAAAAAGAGTTATGTCTTTTTTTTGCCAAATAATAAACTCTCGCTGGAGGCAATTTGAAAACATCTGCTGCCAATATTCGCCTAAATTATACCAAAAGATTATAGCGTTATATGTAAAAAATACGTCTGCTTTCTTTATATTTACATCTTAAACTTCTCTCTCTTAAACAAAGAAAAGAAATAGAAACTTATATATATTATCAAATTTATTTATATACATTTATATATATTTGTAAATTAAGAAAAAGATGTCTTTTTCTTAATTTATGCACCTTATCCCAGTACAATATCACATTTGTACTATTTTTTCACTTATATATTTGTATTTTATAAATTTTTGCCTCTTAATTTTTGTACTTAATTGCTTTAAAGCCTCATATTATACAAAATTTTTCTCAAAATAAAATTAGATTGTGTGAAATAAGGGTTATTTTATTTCAAAAATTTATATATATAATTTACTATGTGTGTGTTTGTAGTTGTTTTTGTGGACATGAGGAACAAACCTCATTACATCATTTACTGGATTGTCCTGTTTTTCGAGACTATAGAATCGACAATAATTTAATAATAACAGATCCAAGTATTTTTATTTCAAGTAAAGAAATGTATATTGAATTCAATACCTTTTTTTAGATATATTTTAAATTATATAGCAACAAATATCTTTTAAGAAACTGATCATTTATATTATGCTGATTGTACATATTGCCAGACACTTCTTTATTTTGTACACAGTTCTTTTTTCTCGTTTTTTTTTCTCTCTCTTTCTCATTGTTAACATCATATGACTATTGTATTCACGGCCTAAAATTATTGTTTTTATATGTATAGACAAATGTGAAGACATACATGTATGACAGTGTCCCTAGGGGGACACGGCGCTTTAAATTGAAATAAAATATGTACCACACACACACACATATATGAGGCACTCTCCCTTTAATTATGTATCAGGTCGATGTAATTAAAGGGAGAGGTGCCTTTTATGGTACATGAATATCATTCTCCCGCAACTTTATATTGTATGGTCGATAGAAAAACAGTCGGTAAGACGAGCGGTATATACCGCTGATTCCCGACAGCCATGAGCCAGGATCTTTATACTTTACTTATACTTTACTTTACTTAACTATACTTTACAACTTTATATTGTATAATTTTTTATGGTTTATACTTTATCTACTTTTCTTCATAAATATATAAAACTTTCAAGAAGACATTAAAATATGACAAAATTTCAATTGAGTGAATTTCTAAAGTTATGTGGGGGAGAAATATAGCTCCAGTCACAACTGATACGTCTGGGAAGTAAACTGATTTAATGCCGGGGTCTTCATACCTGGGATCAGCACTTATCTAAAAGAGATAACTTTGATTACAAACCTGTATTTGGGTTCCAGAGGCTCTCATACAACAACAACAAAATGCTTTATTTATTAGTTTTATACAGATTCTCCAATCAGAAATGTAGGGTACCTGCAGAAAAAAAGTAATAGTACCTTAATGATAATAAGATATTTATATACAGGAATATTTTATAAAGACAATCAAGCTAATAGATTAGTCTGGGTTCTTATACAATATATATCAGTCCAATGTCACATCATGGGATGTTGTCTTAAGGTAGACAGGATTATCTAGGACGGCCAACTTCCATATGGGAGATGCCAGTGCAAGAGCACATTGTTCTCTTGGGGAGTTGTACCTTTTACCATGTATATCGGGATTCAGGCATTAACTCTTAAAGATATTACAGTGACCTTTATTGAAGACCCACCATATAACCAGGTGTGAACAAAATTGCCTCTTTCTCCTTCTTTATGTATAAAAACTAGACCAGCTCTCCTATTACAATTCAGACAATCCCGGCAATGGTAGACCAATGTATAAACACTAGACCAGCTCCTATTACAATTCAGACAATCCCGGCAATGCTAGATCAATGTATAAACACTAGACCAGCTCCTATTACAATTCAGACAATCCCGGCAATGCTAGACCAATGTATAAACACTAGACCAGCTCCTATTACAATTCAGACAATCCCGGTAATGGTAGACCAATGTATAAATACTAAACCAGCTCCTATTACAATTCAGACAATCCCGGCAATGGTAGACCAATGTATAAACACTAGACCAGCTCCTATTACAATTCAGACAATCCCGGCAATGGTAGACCAATGTATAAACACTAGACCAACTCCTATTACAATTCAGACAATCCCGGCAATGGTAGACCAATGTATAAACACTAGACCAGCTCCTATTACAATTCAGACAATCCCGGTAATGGTAGACCAATGTATAAAAACTAGACCAGCTCCTATTACAATTCAGACAATCCCGGCAATGGTAGACCAATGTATAAATACTAAACCAGCTCCTATTACAATTCAGACAATCCCGGCAATGGTAGACCAATGTATAAACACTAGACCAGCTCCTATCACAATTCAGACAATCCCGGTAATGGTAGACCAATGTATAAACACTAGACCAGCTCCTATTACAATTCAGACAATCCCGGCAATGGTAGACCAATGTATAAACACTAGACCAGCTCCTATTACAATTTAGACAATCCTGGCAATAGTAGACCAATGTATAAACACTAGACCAGCTCCCATTACAATTCAGACAATCCCGGCAATGGTAGACCAATGTATAAACACTAGACCACAGTTCCTATTACAATTCAGACAATCCCGGCAATGGTAGACCAATGTATAAACACTAGACAAGCTCCTATTACAATTCAGACAATCCCGGCAATGGTAGACCAATGTATAAACACTAGACCAGCTCCTATTACAATTCAGACAATCCCGGCAATGGTAGACCAATGTATAAACACTAGACAAGCTCCTATTACAATTCAGACAATCCCGGCAATGGTAGACCAATGTATAAACACTAGACCAGCTCCTATTACAATTCAGACAATCCCGGCAATGGTAGACCAATGTATAAACACTAGACCAGCTCCTATTACAATTCAGACAATCCCGGCAATGGTAGACCAATGTAGAAACACTAGACCAGCTCCTATTACAATTCAGACAATCCCGGCAATGGTAGACCAATGTATAAACCCACCATTCAGTAGAAGCCGAGTGTCTACGATAGTGAAGATGGAGGAAAGAGGTTTGAAAAGGATGTACAGTAGCCAGAAGTAGTTCATCACTCGATAGGCTGTCAACGCCGCCATTAAACAAGATGGAGGACAGAGAACAAAGAACGAGCAATCTTCCCCGCGTATTCTAATTCGCCGGGACAAAGCCAGCTCGTTACCACCGAGGTTAGAGCAACACCATCAACCGTTTTGTCTCGGGATTTGGTTCAAGGTCTGTCCGCCCTTCCTACTTTGTGCTAGCTACCTACTGGACGGACGGACTACTAATGATGTTCTGATAGAACTTCAGAGTGAGAGTAGTTTATACTTTTGTGGTGGGGATATATTCTGTAATGTTTTACATCCGCGCGGAGAAATATATATGTATTGTTGCAGCTTTGCAGGGTCATCGACCTTGGTTTCCTCCTTTTTGGTGTTATACACGTTTCCCGAGCGGGTTTCCATACTTAAAGCAAATAAAGAAAAGGCCTGTAGTTTATTAATAGGGAATGTTCCTAGCGGTTTGGCCAATTACCAGATCGATATTTTATTAGATAAAAAGATATCAAAATGAAAACTCTCTTTATCGCTGATATTTAAAACACATTTCTACAGTTCCTACAGAACGATTGAGAACTTGTATATAGAGAAGGAATGGTTTGTTAAATCCATCCGGGGTTCCAAGTTCACTCTCCCAAAAGCATGTACCACAACTAACTACACATTACAACAGAAGAGAAGGCTAAGAAGAGACCAAAGCTAACGGCAACGTGTTTCCTTATTGAAGCTATATAAGTTTGGCGAGTTTTTCGTATTATAACAACGTATTTATTATTTTATTAGCAGAGTATCATCGACAAAATCAACTCTTCGAGATTTAGATAATCAAACAAAATAAACGAGACAGAAGAGGAGTTTCTTAAATTTAATACTCGCGAGCTTTCGGACCGTGACGTCCTTCAACTGGCTATAGAATGAAAGTGTAAACGACTATATATAGAGCTAAGAAATACTAATTTACATAATGGAAATTAAAAGTATACATCTAAATTAACATACTGCAGAGATCAACCAAGATTACATATTTACATATGAATTAAAATACAACGGCGTAAACTATTGTGATTATGAGGGATAAGAAAGAAAGAAAGTAATTATGTATTTGATGTTGAAGGCATGATGACGGGTGGATTAGGATAAGGTACTATTTCAACAGAATATGGTATGAGTCAGGTATATCGATATGTCTGTTGATACTATTGCATTGTAATGATATCATGGCCTCCAGGATCAATCCTTGATATTTGCTATTGATGTTCTTATAATAGATGGTTGGATTGGATAAATCAAACGAGTGACCTGTATTTGAGATATGGGTATATATTTGGGATGTTATGGTCTTATTGGTTATGTTCCTGCTGTGTTCATTCATTCTGATGGCCGCAGATCTACCCGTTTCCCCCACGTAAATGGCGGAGCATTGACGACATGGGACGGCATAGACCGCGCCTTCAGAATTACTATTGTTGGTGTGTTTGTTAGATCGGGTTATAGGGTTTCTGGTTATGGATGCGATGTTAGGGTTATTGTGGTAGAATGTGTTGATGCCGTATGGTTTCAGTAGTGAAGCTATAGCAACTGACTGTGGACTGTAGGGGAGAGTGCAGTGACTTTTGTTTGTTTGTGCCGGTTTTGTATCATTTGGGTTGTAAAATATACCTGATATACCTGACTCATACCATATTCTGTTGAAATAGTACCTTATCCTAATCCACCCGTCATCATGCCTTCAACATCAAATACATAGTTACTTTCTTTCTTTCTTTCTTATCCCTCATAATCACAATAGTTTACGCCGTTGTATTTTAATTCACATGTAAATATGTAAACTTGGTTGATCTCTGCAGTATGTTAATTTAGATGTATACTTTTAATTTCCATTATGTAAATTAGTATTTCTTAGCTCTATATATAGTCGTTTACACTTTCATTCTATAGCCAGTTGAAGGACGTCACGGTCCGAAAGCTCGCGAGTATTAAATTTAAGAAACTCCTCTTCTGTCTCGTTTATTTTGTTTGATTAGCAGAGTATCATTTTTTATGTTTATATTTTACTACTCTGTAAACTTCCCTCATTGCTTATCTCTTTGTTCATAGTTTGTTCTTGCCTTAAATAAATTACTGGGTCATCCTGAAGTTTGTCTTCCCTAATTTTCCACGTAGCAGTATGATAACGTCCTTCAACAGTCTGTAAAGCGAATATAAGCTTGTATTACAGCATGTTGAAGCTATTGTACGGAAGCTTGCAAAGCTTATATCTGTTTAATAAAAAAACCTTGTCGCCATTTGTTTTTTTCTCTTCTTAGCAAACTATATATTGTAGCGTAGAAATCAGGTCTTTGTATATCTGAAGGTGTGAAAGTATTTATTGATGACGTCACGGCGACTAGTCGACAATTATTAACAAACCAACCCCCACTATATACAGCTAGAGAATATCGAGCAAGCAAGCTAGGCAACTAAATGATGATTTTACAAATATAAAATTTTAGATCTGTTTCAAATATTTTCGTTGAATAATTAAATTAAATATGAATTATTTCTTCGCCACAATATTGTTTAAATGTCGTTTGAAGGTCTTCTAAGCCCTTCTGAATCTAATCATATTCTAATATATAACCAAACTGTACGTTGTAACGAAGTGTTATATTGGAGCTTTATTCATATTCTAAATCATAATTTATAATCATATTAATTATGATTATCATTGTGATATGTGAGAGCAACGTGATAATCCTGTTTAAAAACTGACAAGTCCGAAAGCTTGAAAATAAAAGGTTGTACAAGAAACGTAGCCCTGGAAGCTTTATGTTATTTTATAATGATTATCATTGCCAGTGTACTAACGTGTACTTAAAATGGTTACAAATAAACTTTCTATTTTAAATCCTGAAAGGCTTATGTGTGTTTACAGGGAAGGCTGAAACCCCGATTCCCTCCTCTTTATAGCGTCTGCTCCCCTCGTGAAGTCAACAAGCTGTAGGACAAGTACACTTCAGCAAGGCGCGGTGTGAAGGGAACGAACAAATGTCCCTGGGAACAACTGCAGCACCGGTAGTAATGGAACCACAACATATTTACATAGTTCTTGACAAAAATTCTATTTGCATATCTGTGAATTTAAAGGGGATAATTGCAAAACATATATACATATGTATACATATGTATACATATATATATATATGTATATGTACGTAGTAAATAGAACTATTTAAAAAGCATTTATTTTATTTGCTAAAACGGTAAGCATTCATACACTAGACCTTCATCAGATCAACGGTTTGGCAAAGAGACATAATACATTGGCCTCATGAAGTACCAACGCGTGGAAACCTGCTGTTTTAGCAAATAACACTTTGCAAATAGTCTTATGAATACTATTCTTTAGTTTCGCCCATACTACACCGTGCATTAACCTTATTTACTATGCACAAAGTGATCTACAGTACATCTGTGTGATGTGTTCTACATCTGTGTGGGGTGGGATGCAAATGTTATCGGCTTGAATCGCAAAACATGTTTGAATCAAGAATAAAAAGATTCTATGAAACTTCTTTAAAATGATAAAAAGGAGGTTGTTTATTAGTATTGCCAATAGCTACTATTACAAAACTAGCAACCCATGCTATCTAATCAACATAACGTTTACATACAACCTATATTCAATTTAGAGGGAACCTATATTCAACTCGGTTATAACTTAGCATTGAGTTTTAATGAAATTTTTTTAGTATGCTGGGAGGGTTCACCACTGATGAGCCAGGCCCTCCCTTTAATTTTTCCATTGCAGTAAGGGCAGTAGAAATTGTTTAATTTCAAAAAGAATCTTACGCCTTTAAAATAACTTCGAATTTTGATAACGTTAGTATATTTAACAATAGGTAGAGTGAAGGTCTGTGAAAGAGCTTGAAACCTAGTCAAGTAAATATTAATAAAGAAACTTGAAAGTTTTAAGTGGTTGTTGCATAGAATATTCTAATTCTTTATATTCAAACAAATATTAAAACTTAAAATTAAACTTCAAATCCTCGGTAATTTAATAGCGATTGGATTCTATGTATTGATTTTAATTCGCAGAATTGTGACTTTAGATAGAAATGTTTAAAACCAGAATATTTGGTATTTATTTCAGGTGAATCAAACTTAGTGGGGAAATTCTCAACTCTAAGCCCTTCTAATCATTATTCAAGATAAAATTGTGAAAAGCGTTTGCAAAAAACATTCTCTCTCAATGAGCTTCTTTTTATTTTAAAATGCAACTTTCAAGTGATAATTGCTCTTCAACAGGCTTAATTAAAACATCGACTATATCTTACAAGAAGTGTTTACAGATATACGCGCACAGCGTGGAAATATGTAAATATTTCTTGTAAGATATAGTCGATGTTTTTAATTAAGCCCGTTGAAGAGCGATTATCACTTGAAAGCTGTATTTTAAAATTTAAAAATAAACTCATTGCGAGAGTTTTTTTCGTAGTTTTTAATAATCTCCTCTAAGAAAATCGACCCTCAGACAAATAATGGGAATATGCTCTGTATGGTGGTCCACAAATGTATGGACATATGGTATCACTTAAGGTTTAACAGTCAAAACTTTCTATTTTACTATGATGCCTGTACTACGTTTGTTCTCTTGGAATATATATATATTTCTTTCAAAATAAAAGGGCATCTCTGTCATATAAATAGATACAAAAACTATGTACCATCTATTGACTGGCTTTGCAGTCTAGCAGACTAAATTTATTCGCATGTCAGATTTGGCATAAATCCACAAATATAGGACGATGGGGACTTATTGATTTAGTACTTTGAATAGGTCTTTCAATTGATCTTTTTAGAATGGTTTCATGCTTTAGTTAAGTATAGCTCAGCTTCTGTTTTCTTAGAACCTTATGTGATACTAAAATAGCGGTTATGTGTATTTTGTATATGGTTATTTATAAAGTTCTAGTTCAAAATATCTTCATTGGATGCGCGCTGCTCAAAAAGAACAACCGAGGTCATGATATTTAAAATGAAGAATATGTACAGGTTCATCTCAGTGTCTTCACTAATTTACATTGTTAGTGCTTTGTAGTATGAAATCCTAGGCTCCAGATGTAAGTTCTTCAAAATTGGACTGTTTTTCTTCGCTAGATATCAAATTGTGAAACTGTATATGCAATATCTAATTATTATTTTATTAAAATGAAATTTACCTCTATACCGACCTCCCCCCAACACAACAAAAACACACAACAAGCAACAAATATAACAAGAGAGTCAAAGATTTGATCATCAATAGTAAATCCTCTCAGCAGTTTCGCCAAATCAATCTCCAGATACCGCTCTACTGTTGTATTAGAGTGTTTGCACATGTTTACATACAACCTATATGCAATTTAGAGAGAGAACCTATATTCATTTCGGATATGACTTAACATTGAACTTTAACGAAATATTTCTAGTATGTTATTTATACCAAAGAAAATGCGTAAAACAAATTTCCACAATAGAGTGTTATTATCATATTTTATATGCTAATTCACAACTTTACGCACGTTATTAGATATTCTAAACTGGATATTAGAAAAAAAAGTCGTTTAAACGCTAATTTTCTTTTAAATATAATTAATAGCTTTTTCACACACAACAGACCTCGTAATGCAATTAATAAAGCTTGAAAGAAAGATAAGGTCTGTAGAAAACGCTTTTAATTATTCATAATTAACAAGAAATAATAATTTTCAGCGATAGATGGCGCTTAGTTGACGATAAAAATATTTACATATCATAAACTATCTGTAAAAGCCCTTGAATAATATGCACCAATATCTAAAAGAAAGTATGATGTATAACACACATTACTTTGATTTGACAGACATTGTACCTATAATAAAATACATGAGAAAAAGTAGCTAACTTTAACAGTTTTTTCTGAGATCGACATTTCTTTTTTTTTAACTTCAAACAAAAGAATAAATCAAATCTTATTTACATATCTCATGAAATGCATAGTCAGTTTTTGAAGAATGTTGAATTTTTTCCATTGTAGATTGTAGTCAGTGAAATAAAGTAGTAAATTGACCATCTAACTTTGAATTTTCGTAAGAGTAAAATAAAAATGAATTATCTTCAGAACTTCATGAAGAGAGGAAGCTATGTCTTGACATAAATAGGAAATATGGATTTATATTTTAAAGGTTCTCTAGAGAGAGAGAGAGAGAGTGACCGACTCGACTTTATAAAATAAGATTAATTAATTTTTCGATTTTCCTATCTTCAGAAATCAATGGCTGTAGGTCGTGTGACTGTATGAACTGCTAAATTCTCCTCTGACCCATTTCGCGCCGCTAGCTCTTGGCTCTAATGAGAAAGTTGAACCTATTGTATTCTCATATCTCCAGAAATTCTCGATGAGGCATCGCTGCTATGTCGGGGCTGAGAAGGTGTAGCTGTCAGCAAAAATTTCGCTTATCTTCACTGCTAATTTGAATTCAGTAACATACTATAAACCAATTTTATACTTACTCTTATACTATCTTATACTGTGTATATGTGTCGTGATCAGAAGGATATGTTCTCCTAGAAGTCTTCAGTGACCTATTTCACAACTGATTTTTGATTTTGACAAAAAAGGATTATCTCTCCAGAAATCAATGTGTTTCGTAACCGAGGAAAGAAAGATTTGAATATATCTGCTAAAGTCATACAAAATCGGCTTCACGGCTAACCTTTGAATCAGGTAAATCTTATTTGCTTAGTCCCTCCAGATGGCCAGAGCGAAGCGTGGCAATGACCGAGCGAAGAAAGTAAAATCATCCGCAAAAATCTTCAGCGATTGAATTCATTATTATCTTTTGAATTTTACATCCAAGATGCACCAACCGTATTTGCATATTTACAAATAATCTCAATTTAATTGACACATCTATCCAGAAGTCCGTAATAAAACGTGATTGTATGTAATGACCAAATAAAAAAGTGAAAGTCATCCTCAAAAGCCTCAACTGATTCCACCACTAACTTCCGATTTTTCCATCTCGGATGCATAAATCTTATTTGCATATTGATTAATTAGGTCTAACAATACAATTTTAATCTCTCATTAGGTCCATAATAAAGCCTAATTTTAGGTAATGACCAAAAAAAGAAAGTGAAAGTCATCCTTTTAAAAGCCTCTATTAACTCATTCCACCGCTTACCTTCGACTTTGACACCTCAATCTTATTTGTTCAATTAAAAAGATATATATTGGATCAAAATATAATTTATTTTACCAATATTTCAGTTGGCTGAACGCCAACTTTTATCAAGGTGTTATAACATTAATGTGTGTCAACAACAAACTCAGCGCCACATTTTTTTTTCATTCATTTTTTATGTGGCGCTGAGTTTGTTGTTGACACACATTAATATGTTATAATACCTTGATAAAGGTTGACGTTCAGCCAACTGAAATATTGGTAAAATAAATGATATTTTGATCTAATATATGCCTTTTAATTAAAGATTTATTTATGGATTGCTCTATTTTCAAAATCTTGTGTCTTGACAAATAAGAACCAACAAGCTTATTCACATCTCTCCTTAGTCCATAATAAAGAGTGATTGTGCGTAATGACCAAATAAGAAAGTGAAAGTCATCCTCAAAAGCCTCATTAACTAATTCCACGACAACTTTCGACTTTTGGCACTTCAGACACGCCAATCTTATTTGCCTCTTAATTAATAAGACCTAACAATATTCATATCTCCAGAAGTCTAAAATAAAACATGATTGTGCGTAATGACCAAATAAATAAAGTGAAAATCATCCTATAAATCATCCTCTAACTGCTTTAACCGCTCTCTTTCGACCTTGACACTTCAGACGCGACAATCTTATTTGCATCTTGACAAATAAGACCTAACAATCTTCATCTTTCCTTAAGTCTATAATAAAGCCTGATTGTATGTAATGACCAAATGAAGAAAGTAAAAATCATCCTAAAAAGCATCCACTGATTCCACCGCTAACTTTCGACTTTGACATCTCAGATGCACCAATCTTATTTGCATCTCTCCAGAAGAAGTCCTACCAAGACGAGGCGTGGCCATACGTATGTCGTGAGTGCCCTTGCAGACGCCGTATGCATGCCATTAGTCTAATGGCGACCTGGACCATTACTCTTGGCGGCGACGGTACATTGTCGCAGGCCTAATGACATCCGCTATCCATTTAGACACCACTGTAATGACAACTCGCGAAAAAATCCCAGCTCCAAAATATCAAACCATTGTGAATATCACGTTTTTTTGTTTCAGCCCAAAAATCCAACGGCACAACTCGGGAATTGTTTAAGGCCTCTTCCTCGGAGATATCTTCCATTGTTTCCGGGAAAGTTGTTTTCGCCACTCTTTTGTCTGAACCCCTTACTCTTTGATGATGACCTTGTAACAAGGCTCTTTTATATCTGTACTAGTCGCTGTACTACGGAAATATGCAATAATCCTCTACAGTATTATCATTCATATATAGACCACACACAAAGAATGAAAAAAGGTGTTTAAAGAAAGAGCAAAGAAATTATGGTATACCAACCGAATATAAAAAATGATTATAACTATAGCAATAAATAGTTGTTGATATAATAAACAAAAATAAAAGGAAACTAAAACGAAAAATTATAAAAATAGATGTGTTAATTTGCACATTGGTTGTTTCTTTATTATAAAAGAAAATGGCATATCTTTCTGTACGCCAAGTAGATTCTGAATATAATGAAGTTGAAAATAGAATCAATTTATCATTCATCATTTCATAGCATTATATTTTGGATTATTCCTCGAGGTTGACTCAATATTTCTAACAAGAATTCGCATAGAACACTAAATTTCCATATATAACACATTTTCAAGTTTTTATTTACATATAAGCACAAACAGGCACACACAAAGCTATGTTCTTAGCACCACTCAATACTGTGCACCATTTACGTTATGAACATCTAATCAAGCTTCCTGAGAACCCTATAAACTAATTGTAAACCAACAGAAGACAGCATTCAATTAGGAACAATGATCCTGCTGCCATTTTACTCCAAGGGAAAAAAGAGAAACCGTTGGGGCGTGACACTCAGAGAGCCTTGACACCCCGTTGTAGCTTCTTCGAATTATTTAAAAGTGTTTAATTCTTCTTATCATCATCATTTAGTTCATTATTGTATGTACAACTAGAGAACATTAGCCCGTCGTATATGCAAAGGAACCTAATTGAACCTAAAACTTATATAAAAATTTACCATTACAGAATAAGGAGATGAAGTGTCATATCCTTATAATAAGGAAGTCTATAATGCCTATTATATAAATGGTTGATAAATACAGCTCATAAATAGCTTTTTTATACAGTGAATGATGGGTCCAGGAGTTAGTCTTGAGGTTTCTTGCCTAGTCTTAAAAACATAGTTTCTCTCTCTCAGATGGGCTTTTCATATTTACAAAAACTGGCGCAATAGATAAACTATTGGATATGAAAATTTATATAAATGGTCATCAACTCATATTGTCTTTAATGTCGATTTTTCAAAAGAGGTAGATTTGTATTTTAGCATATTTCTTACATTTTATAATATTAAACAAGTTAAAGGTTTCCAGAGGTGAGTTTTTTTTTTTATATATATAAGCCGTCTCAAGATCTAATAAGCTAAAACAGTTTGGCATCAGACGGCGTTTTATTCATTATATAAGTTCTTCTGTAGAAGGACAGAGATGCCCGAAAGCTTGAGATGGTTTAAAATAAAAAGAAACTCATCTCCGGAAACCTTTTCAATTGTTTAATTAATGTCCATGAGATTAATGGGAAATTATATAATATATACACACCTGGACATTAAAATTGCTACTCCCCATGAAAGAACCACGCTACAGACGTGGAATTTACACGATAGGAAGATGATGTGATATGCAAATTAAATGGAAACTACGCATTTGTGCAAAATTGGCGCCGGTAGCGACACCTGAAATGTGGTGTAAAGACGAGATGGTACAGCAGATTTCTTATACAGAAATTGCATTTGAAACGTTGATTCGTTGTGAAAAGTTCTCGTGATATCTCGTGAAAGAAGGATACGTGCTTGCTAATACTTTTGAGTTTGATATAATTGTAGCCTACCGGGATTGTGGTTTATCGTACCGCGCGCAGTATTTTAGCTACTCGCGTCGGTCCCATGGCTGTTAGCAGAATGTGGAATCGATGGATTCAGGACGGTCATACGGAACAACGCATGGATCTCAGCGGCACGCTATCACTAACAGCCTAGAAGACCGACAACGTGAAGAGCCCTGAGTCAAGAAATGAAGTTTGCAAGTCAAAGGTGTCTGAACGAACCTTTCGACGACGTTTGCAGCAGCATGGACTGTCAGCTAGGCGACCATGGCTTCGGCTACCCTTGTCATTACATCACATACAGGAGAGTCTTCAATGGTGTAATCAACGACGAACCTTAAAGCAGGAATGGCTTGACCTTGTGTTTTCATACGAATCCAGGTTCTGTTTGCCGCACCATGATGGCTGAATCCGTGTTTGGCGCCATATTGCCAGCGTGCATTTACCATCGTCATACTGGCCCATCACTGCGATCTAACAACACCAGCGACACACACAAACACCAATCTAACAACACCAGCGACACACAAAGACCAATCTAACAACACCAGCGGCACACACAAAGACCAATCTAACAACACCAGCGGCACACAAAGACCAATCTAACAACACCAGCGAAATACCACAAAGACCAATCTAACAACACCGGCGAAACACACAAAGACCAATCTAACAACACCGGCGAAACACACAAAGACCAATCTAACAACACCGGCGAAGCACACAAAGACCAATCTAACAACACCGGCGAAACACACAAAGACCAATCTAACAACACCGGCGAAACACACAAAGACCAATCTAACAACACCGGCGAAACACACAAAGACCAATCTAAAAACACCAGCGACACACACAAAGACCAATCTAACAACACCAGCGAAACTCACACATCAAGACAAAACCAATCAACTCATCTCCAGTCGTCACGAGTACTGGAAACTCCAGTGTCCAATAAATAAAAGGAAGGTCTCTCGTTAACGGATGAATTAATTTAAGGAATTGGGTTTTATTCGAGATAAGGAAATGGAGAATGAATGTTAGGAGGCGCCGCGCGGGAGGCTTCCCCTTCCCATTGTGAGGCCTCCTCGATCTTTGACCCTAGCCGGGGTGATTATCTCTGTGCCTACTGTACGTCTTCCTGCCTCGTCCTGTCCTTCTGTACGTCCTCCTGCAGCCTCGTCCTGTCCTTCTCTACGTCCTCCCTTCTCGTCCTGTCCTTCTGTATGTCTTCCCTCCACGTCCTGTCCTTCTGTATGTCCTCCCTCCTCGTCCTGTCCTTCTGTATGTCTTCCCTCCACGTCCTGTCCTTCTGTATGTCCTCCCTCCTCGCCCTGTCCTTCTGTATGTCCTCCCTCCTCGTCCTGTCCTTCTGTATGTCCTCCCTCCTCGTCCTTCTGTACGTCCTCCCTCCTCGTCCTGTCCTTCTGTATGTCTTCCCTCCTCGCCCTGTCCTTCTGTATGTCCTCCCTCCTCGTCCTGTCCTTCTGTATGTCTTCCCTCCACGTCCTGTCCTTCTGTATGTCCTCCCTCCTCGCCCTGTCCTTCTGTATGTCCTCCCTCCTCGTCCTGTCCTTCTGTATGTCTTCCCTCCACGTCCTGTCCTTCTGTATGTCTTCCCTCCACGTCCTGTCCTTCTGTATGTCTTCCCTCCTCGTCCTGTCCTTCTGTATGTCCTCCCTCCTCGTCCTGTCCTTCTGTATGTCTTCCCTCCTCGTCCTGTCCTTCTGTATGTCTTCCCTCCACGTCCTGTCCTTCTGTATGTCCTCCCTCCTCGCCCTGTCCTTCTGTATGTCCTCCCTCCTCGTCCTGTCCTTCTGTACGTCCTCCCTCCTCGTCCTGTCCTTCTGTACGTCTTCCCTCCTCGCCCTGTCCTTCTGTATGTCTTCCCTCCTCGCCCTGTCCTTCTGTATGTCCTCCCTCCTCGTCCTCTCCTTCTGTATGTCCTCCCTCCTCGTCCTGTCCTTCTGTATGTCTTCCCTCCTCGTCCTGTCCTTCTGTATGTCCTCCCTCCTCGTCCTGTCCTTCTGTATGTCTTCCCTCCTCGTCCTGTCCTTCTGTATGTCTTCCCTCCACGTCCTGTCCTTCTGTATGTCCTCCCTCCTCGCCCTGTCCTTCTGTATGTCCTCCCTCCTCGTCCTGTCCTTCTGTACGTCCTCCCTCCTCGTCCTGTCCTTCTGTACGTCTTCCCTCCTCGCCCTGTCCTTCTGTATGTCTTCCCTCCTCGCCCTGTCCTTCTGTATGTCCTCCCTCCTCGTCCTCTCCTTCTGTATGTCCTCCCTCCTCGTCCTGTCCTTCTGTACGTCTTCCCTCCTCGCCCTGTCCTTACGTATGTCCTCACTCTGGGCAGCGAAACATGACACACCGCTGGCGGTCATCTCCCTAGACCTAAAGTCGGCCTTCGACACCCTGAGCAGGAGCTACCTATTCGCCCTGCTGGAGAAACTAGGCCTACCATCTGCCTTCCTCGCGTGAATTACTGTCCTCTACGGGGAAGCAGACGCCTCCATCCGGATCGGAGATATATACACCAGAGCCTTCCCGCTTCTCAACGGGGTGAGGCAGGGCTGCCGTCTCAGCGGCGCTCTCTTCAACATAGGAGTAGGGCCTCTACTACGCCGCCTTGAGAGGATCTTGGGCCGTGGCAGCGTGGTCGCCTATGCGGATGACATCGTACTCTTCATCAGGGACGACGCTCAGTTTGAGCTCGTTCCCCTGATCTTCGAAAAGTTCCGCATGGCCTCTGGGGTGGCTGTCAACTTCAACAAGAGCTGCGGGCTCTGGTGCGGTTCCTGGAGGCACCGGACGGATTCTCCTCTGGGGATCTCCTGGACGTCCGAATCGCTAAATATCCTGGGCGATCACGGCCGGGAACACCGTTGCCTCCCAGGCCTCCCACCTGATGGGGCTGCTAGAGCGAGCCATCGCGAGGTGGTCTCCCTTCGTTCGCGGACTGTCTCTGGTGGGTCGTGCCCGCGCGGCCAACTGCTTGGTCCTGGGTTCCATCCTGCACCACCTCCACGGCTACCTTCCACCTGAAACCACCATCGGCCGGTTGCAGGCGCGGTTGGCGCGCTTCGTGTGGGGTACGAGCCGAGTCTCGTGGCTCCCTGGGGACATTCTGGCTCGCCCAGTCTCCGAGGATGGCGTCGGCCTGCTTGACATCGCGGGCCAGCTTCGGATTGCCTGCCTGAAGGGCGTTCAGGCTTCTCTGCGCGGCGCCGCCAACGGCTACTCTTGGCTGGTCCGCAGCCGGATGTGGATGACATCGCCGGCTCCTGATGTCTGGCTCTCACCGAGGAGAAGGAGGCTGCTGGGTCTTTGGGAATCCGTGTCCAGCATTCTTGAGCTGAACCACCGAATTCTCCATCCTGCCAGCCTGAGGTCTCTGCGTCTTCGAGGCGACAACAGGTTCCTGCGGCCGCCAGACCTGCTGGCTCCCGACCGCTGGCTTCAGACGACTATCGGGGACTTCTCAGAACGCGCCCCTGCTCTTGTACGCTCAACGCGGGCTGCGCTGCTGGACGCACAGCACCTCGGGATCTTCTGCCAGCGACTCCTGCAGGAAAATGCCCAGATATCATGCGGAGTACGAGGCGGAGACCATCGTTCTGAGGGGCTCAACAACGCCCATTACCCACCTAAACAGCCAGAGCGCGCGCCGGGCACTGGACGCGGCACGGCTCCAGGCCCATCCTGCTGCAGAGCTGGCTGCGCGGTGGGATCCTACCGTAGATGTACCCCGCTCCATCTCCTGGGCTGACCTGCGTCGCAATTGCTTCTCGGGGCACGACGCAGATGTCGCTCTACGATTGGCCCTCCACGCGCTGCCACATCCTGACCATCCTGCCTCGAGGCGTGCCAACTGTGCCGCCTGTGGGTCTAGCGACGGGTCGCTGGACCACAGATATTGGAGTTGTCGTGCCGTGCGACCCCTGCTCTGGGAGGTGTTCGCCTCCTGCGAAATGCTCCTGGATCTGCCTGCGTGGCTTATCGGCGTCGGCCTCCATCCCGAGGGAATGAAGATCACAAGTGTGGCGAAGGCTACCATCTACAAGTACCATCTTGGTTTTGAGGTGGGCAACGCCAGCCAACACCTAGACCTGCCCACTCTGTGGGAAAGAACTCTCGCAGTCCACCGGTGGCGGAGTCGTTCCCGCGGTTGGCGACACCAATAAAGACCTTGTATATATTTCTTTCTGTACGTCCTCCCTCCTCGTCCTGTCCTTCTGTATGTCCTCCCTCCTCGTCCTGTCCTTCTGTACGTCCTCCCTCCTCGTCCTGTCCTTCTTTACGTCCTCCTTCAATATCTGCCTCTTATTACAGGGTGCTTGATTTAATTAATATTTTTTTTATATTTAGGCCACTGACTCAAATAGAATTACTTGTATACAAGGTGTGTCCAATAAATAATGAGACTGGTCAAAAATAAAATAAAAAATAGAATGATTAAAAAAACTTTTATTAGTATTTTTCAAAATAGTCCCCTCCCGCATCTATACATAATTTTCATCTCTTCTCCCATGATTTAAAACATTTAGAAAAAGCATCTTTCAGGATGTTCTTCAAGACTTTTTTCGAATCCGCTATGATGGACTCTCTAGTGTCAAATCTCCCTCCTTTTAGAGCCATTTTGAGTTTTGGAAAGAGAAAAAAATCATTTGGAGCTAGGTCTGGGGAATAGGGAGGTTGTGTGTTGAAGAATTCGGATGCCGTGTTTAGCCAAATAAGTCAGTACAGATGTAGCGGTGTGTGGTGGTGCATTATCATGATGGATAATCCAATTTTTGGAACTCCACATTTCACTTCTTTTCAGACGAATTGATTCACGTACACGTCTCATAATGTTTAAATAAGACTCCTTATTGATTGTTTGACCTTCCTCTAGATATTCATAATGCACAATTTCCTTTATTTCAAAGAACGTGACCAATAAGACTTTGTTTTTTGACTTGCAAAGTCGGGATTTCTTCGTTCTTTGTTCATCTTTTCCTTTCCACTCCATGGATTGGCATTTTGTTTCCGGGTCATACCCGTAAACCCATGTCTCGTCTCCAGTTATTACTTTTTCCTTCCAATTAGGGTTTTCTTCCACCATTTCAAGCATTTTTTGGCAACTTCAACGCGATTCTCCTTTTGTTGGATTGTGAGCATTTTAGGGACAAATTTTTAAGGTGTCTTCTTCAACTGCAAGTCTTCTTTAATTATCGATCCAACTAATGATTTTGATATCCCTGTTTCTTCCTCAATGTCCCGTAACCCTATTCGTGGATTTTCTTTTATCAAATTTGAAATTTGATTCACCTTTTCAGGGTTCCTGTGCAGAATTGGACGTCCAACACGCTTCTCATCTTTCACCGATTCCATTCCATTTTTAAATCGTGAAAACCATCTAAATGTGGTGGGCTTATTTACATTTTCATTTCCAAATGCCAATTTAACAAATCTAAAGTTTCTGAAGCCGATTTCTCAATTTTGTAGCAAAATTTAATACAAATTCGTTGTTCGAATTTTCTATCCATTACAAATTAGAAGTTGTTATGCAAGGCGTTCTTTTTACAAGCTTACAATTTATCGACTGCGCGCGCAATCACGTGATGTGATATACCGCAGTGTAGCTGAAGCTTTCTATTTTTTTAATAGACTTTTAAAAAAAAATTATCCTTTCATTTTTTCTTTGTTTTTGACCAATCTAAATTACAATAAAAGGTCTATTTATAGTGACTCAAATTCAGGAAATAGCTATCCTATACATATCATAGTTATGGCCACAGATAATTATTTGTGTCGTTCTTTTACCAAACTCATTCAACATTTTTAATATGCATATAAATAAATATGAATATTCAAAATGCTGAATGGGGTTGGTAAAAGAACGACACATACACATTGCAAATAAAATTTATTAGAATTTCCGTGACCCCCTAAGTTCAATCTAAACCATTATAAGTGGGGGATGCCTTCATATGTTTTAACAAATACTCGAGCTGGATTTGGTAGTTACCATTGTCTCTGAGAAACATGGAAACAAAATTTTATATCCTCTGAAATTTTTTAAAATATATATATATTTTTCACATTTTTTTTATTTGTCAAAACGACAACAAAAAAGGAAGGTGCACCAGTTACTTATAACAAAACGATGCGCGCAAACAAAATCTTCTAACCAAAAAAAAAGAAAACTTTATATAAAATGAGTGTATATTTTGTCACGAGATTCTAAGATCTTGTTTTTATCTTTTAGAATCTCTAACAGAAAAACGATCAATCATTAAGTGAGCAATGACTAACCTCCATGAAACACATGGGTCACCGACTGCAAAGAAAATGTAAAGAAAATAAGATAAAGGTAGTGTAATTTTTGTCAGCCACGGAATTCTCTATGACCGTTTGTAAATGTCAACAAACATTAATTGACAAACTTGAAAATAAAAACGTCAACACCTGCTGTCAATTAATTTATTCCTCATTCGTATTCTAAGAAGATGATAAATGCTGATCCTTCGTGACATCGCTCACGCAGTGCCGTTCCTGAATAGGGAAAGATTAGGATGATTACGTAGAGGAATTTCTATTCCTGAATGTTTTCCCTGATATGTTTCCACATGGAATAGAGTCTGGGTTTTTGCGTCGTATATATATGATTATCTGGACGATTGGGATTTATGGACTCCCCAGGACTCTGGGATAGGTTCTATATATGATGATCTGGACGGTTGGGATTTATGGACTCCCCAGGACTCTGGGATAGGTTCTATATATGATGATCTGGACGGTTGGGATTTATGGACTCCCCAGGACTCTGGGATAGGTTCTATATATGAGCCCCTCAATGCACAGATTGATTAACTCCATAAATAATCGGGAAAAAAATGTTTAATTTTTGTTGAAAGTCTAAAAATCTATATGTCATATAGATTTTTAGACTTTCAACAAAAATTAAACATTTTTTTCCCGATTATTTATGGAGTTAATCAATCTGTGCATTGAGGGGCTCATATGATGATCCGGATGGTTGGGATTTATGGACTCCCCAGGACTCTGAGATAGGTTCTATATATGATGATCTGGACGGTTGGGATTTATGGACTCCCCAGGACTCTGGGATAGGTTCTATATATGATGATCTGGACGGTTGGGATTTATGGACTCCCCAAAAGTCTGGGATAGGTTCGTATATATGATGATCTGGACGGTTGGGATTTATGGACTCCCCAAAAGTCTGGGACGTATATATGATGATTTGGATGGTTGGGATGTATGGACGCCCAATGTGTTGTTCACATGTATAGATAGAACATTTCCAGTGGATGCATATTCCCGGGAAACCAGCCTGATCCAACAACACCCGGCCTGTGTCCACCGACAATCTCTATGAATAGAGATGCTAATTCAATTCCAAATGTGCGTGCCCTGCCATGGTCCGGCGACTCGCGATTCCCCGAAATGATTTGCATAGAAGCAGTCATTGGTTCTGTTGTGGCCTAGTTCTTCTCGCTCCTAGACATCAAAGACCTGCAAAGGTTCGTCATACACTAATATAAATAGAAAGTGTTATACAAAGGAGTCGAAGAGAAAAACATGGAATTTGATTCATCTTAACTTCTGTTGGTGTAATGGATATGTAATTTTTTATATGCAAAATAGTTTAAATATATATAGCTTCATTTTTAACCATTTAGTCTATATAATAGTCTGTACCAATAATGTCCAGCTAAATTATTATAATAATACTAATTAATGAGCTCTATAGTGTTTTTATTTTTAAACGTTTACAAGCTTTCTGAGATCGTCTTCATTAAGAAGCATGGACTATCCTATGATATATTGAAAGTTAAATGGGTTTTTGACATTCTGTCCAAATGTGTAAATAATTCAATTATACGCAAATAGAGAAATAATATTCAACTTGCACCCTCTCATCTGATGTACGTGTTTATTATATTTATATAACTGGTAAACGCTAAATATATAGGAAAACCTGTCTTGTGAGTTTCCATTTGGTTCCAAATGAAAATGCACTCGCAAGACAGGTCCTAATACTAGTTGAATTAGATTGGTTTTCTAAAAAACGTAAAACTATTATTTCTTGTACACAATTTCAATTATGCACTTAATTTATAATAGGATATTTAACTAATTTAGGGGAGTTAAATGTGAACGTGTTAGACATTTCCGAGACAGGTCACTTCTAAGACTTTGCATGTCAACATTCATGTCAAGTTTGGTGATATTTCACTAGTTCCTTCTGGGTGCACCACTTTCTATTTCCGCTAGTTTATTTGAGGAGTAGAAAGCCTTGGATTCTATCAAATCTGCACGAATATTCTATTTCATGATTTCCAGTAATGTTGCCATGTTTTTATAACAAATATACACACACACAAAGCTTTATTAAGATCAGCGGTCTTATACAGATTCACCACAGGAAGAAATAATGGAGTTCCTATACTCCAGACAGTGCAGCACCCAACAATAGCCTCCTGGTCCGACTCATGTCCAATGGCCACACGTTCCTTTGTGCATACGTCATGGTTAGCGAATCACTGAACAGGCGAGTGTTATAACAAATATATGTTGTGTGTGTGGTGATACGTCTGGTAGTAATAGCTTATTTATTGCAACAAACTGTTGGTTAAATGGCCTACAATATCTTTCTTGGGGAGAATTCGTTTATTGATATTTAAACTACAAAAGCATGCACATTTTAAGGCGAAATTTGGGAAACCATTTTGATAAGTTCATTTAAACTTTTGTAATCATATTACTAGACGATGGTTTGTGTCATCTATCGGAATAAATGACACAAGTCACCACTAATGTTCAGAGAGAGCTTCATGATAAAATATAATTTTAAAAATCCATTTTACCACATTAATTCTGTCTCATTATTCTTCACTTTATGTGTTTTTCAGGCATGTTTACCTCGTGGATAATTTAAGGAGACAAAGGTACTTTTGTTCACACTTGGTTATCTCGTGTGTCTTCAATAAAGGTCACTGTAATATCTTTCAGAGTTGTTGTCTGAATCCCGATATACATGCTGAAAGGTACAACTTCCTTAAGTTTTGTCCATGAGTGTAATGTATTTGTGTATTCTCTTTTAGACTTCATTTTTACATCCTAGCATAAAATATACAATTCCAAATTTGACGAGTATTTCTAGATAAAAAGTTCCCTATCATAAATAAGCAGCCGTTAAACTTCCAGTTCAAGTACGTTGACACGAGCTGTTTATGATGGTCCTCAATACACACATTAGTTCAGGATGTATTCTGTCTTTCAACAACCTCTCTCTCTCCAAGTTTAATAAAGTACCTCAATAAGTTGTCGCAGTCATCGAAGCGCATTGCTCCCCAACAAGGAAGTGGTGCAGGGATTTTTTTCATGAAGTGTGCATGCGGGAGCCCCTGCGACAAAGGGAGGTCGTTGCCATGGGCAGGTGACGCGTGTGGAGCACGTGCCGTCCGCCGTTAGAGCCCCCCGAGGGGAGAACGCCACGGGACCTTTTTTTTAAGAGAGAAATAGCAAAAATCTCCACCTTTTTTTGTGCCAATCCAAGTTTATTAAACGTATCTATGCGGTAGTTTTCCTGTTTGGGGTAACTGACTCTTTGCCCCCTTACAGCTGCCATGGCAAACATCCATTTCTGGAAATTTTCTTTTTTTCCCCTCGTCGTTTCTCTCTAACCGAACAGCGCGTGTTCATCTAATTGGACTCCTATTTGGAGGAGATAAGGATTCTTCTTAGAACGTTTATATCATTCACTTATTTATAGATATCTTCAGTATTTAATTTAATTGGGTCCTCAAATACACACGCACACATTAGATCTTATACTATAATCAATAGGAAATGGATATATTTGCAATTTTAAATACGTAATAAAATTATTTTTTATTAATCAAGAGGCAAGCTCTTTCACACGGTCACGCTTTATCAGGCTTATGGATCTGCAAAAACACACACAAAAAATACATATACAATCTATATTGTAAATTTTATATCTCTCTATATATATAAGTCAATGTCTGTCTGTTTCGCGATAAACTCAAAAACTACTGAACCAATTGGTACCAAATTTTGCATGTCGCTTTTTATAAACCTGGGGAAAATTTTCGGCTACATTTTGATTAGTATTTTTGGCTATTTCTTTTTTTCATTTGAAGAACTTTTTTTACGCGGAGTAAATACGAGGCGAAGTAACAACACGAGGCCAATTAAGCGACCAATGAGCATTCTGCATTTCTTTTCAAGTTGCTTGCGTACTTTTTTTTAAATATCTTTTTATACGAGTGTCACTTTTTTTTACAAAAGTATTGAGAGATAAATTTATATTACTAAGTTACGGTAAGTTCACACAATGCAATTTTTAAAAATTTTACAAAATTAGCGTTACTGTATGTAAACAATGGCTTTCGTATTTTTTATTAATTTTTGTTCTGGCCTTTGTTTTTTTATATATAATAAATAAAAGTTACTGTCAATATGATAATTCTTAAAATTAAACAAACAATAGTCAATATGCAAAAAATACAAACTAACTTAATAAAATATTCTAATATCAAGCAATATGCAAAATCTCTCCTAATATTTAAATGTACATATTATTAGCATCTTAACGGCGTTTATTCGTTTTTATGTACTCCTGAATTCCCGGGCGAAGCCGGGTCATTCGTCTAGTAATTTATATATATATAAACAACACACAGATTCACAAAAATGTGTTTTATAATTTTAAAAGTATATTGCATATATCATTTTGATAATGTAAGTATGCAAAGATACAATTTTGTAATGAGTTTTGCTTATTAAGACAAATTTTGAAGCGCTTTCAAGCAAAAATTTTAAAATCAATTGACTTTAAGTATTTATATTACTGGCAATCTTTGTCATATGCTATTTTAATTAGATCAAATTCCCCCCAAAAAAATTGCATATCTCTTGTATGGGTGCAGGAGGTGAATACAGGATAACTTATTATTTTTCTTTTTCCTAATTTATTCACCTGATCCTAGTACAGTTTCATTTTTTTTGTACTATTTTTTACAATATTATTACTAATTATTTTACTTAGAGATCTGAGTTAGCCTACTATTAAAATAACAATTTTATCTATATTATTATTATATTTTAGTATTACCTTGGCCATATTCTCCCAGACAGGACTCTATAGGGAAACCTCGTTCACTCACATCTCAACCAAGTCTTTGTCTAAAAGCAAAACGCATTTTCTCACTCCATCATCTACTACGGTTCGTTGAGTTCCAAGCACTTTGTCTATAGCCTTGGATTCTGATTGAAGGTTTGTTTTGATACAAATTACAATGCTAAGCTGATGAAATCGATGTAGGTAATTAACCATTTGTACTCACTCTCTCTCATGATATTCATTTGGTGTGTATTCAAGAAGATGAACTACATGGCGTGACAATCTTGTAGGTGGTTGTTGTTGTCACGCAAGAATATGATCAGCGTTGACCACTTCTACTTGGATGTCGCATGGATTTGTTAACTCTCGTCTGTTCATTTTAAAGTACCTGCTGAGGAGTATTCAGTGTTAGGAACTTCCTTCTGGACTCAACAGCAACAAAAGAATTTTATTAAGACGTCGTATTATGACAATTGTTTTGGATGCGATCACTGCCTCACTTACTAAGCTCGGAAAGCTTGCTGCATCCTGGATTTGTCTGGCCTTATCTTGATAGTTGTGGCAGAGCTTGACTGTATCTTCTTGTCAGACTTCTTCTGGTCTCCAACCGAATTGAAGCCTATATTCTTCCTTAAAAGTGCTCACAACACCAGAAACACTGATGACACTAATAATTCACCAACACCATATTGTTACTGACACACTTTTATTAAACTTTCACATCCTTATATACTACAATTATATTTACAAATATGTAAATCTTCTGGCTGAATAAGCAAAAAGAGAAATTTATATAACCGGCGTCTCCAACAATTACAATCTTCCTGTTCACTATAGAAGACGAAAAACAAGGAGAAGATAAAGAAGCTCCCAGACCTGTGTTTCTTCTTCTAAGACGTCGTATATTGGCTGGACGTGGAATCCAAGAAAGAAAACTTCAGTTAAAAATGAATCAATTAATAAGTAAACATAGAAAACATTGCGTGTTTTCATCTTCTTTTTCAATTTTAACGATACTTTTTCTGCTGAACTTTTGAACCGGTAGTGCAAATAGACAAAGCTTTCATTGGCCAATGGATCAGTGAAAGTTTGTAAATATTTTGACTTTTTTAATGATCATTTGTTGGAAGTTGATTTGGAAAACATATAGTTACATCAACTAATAATTTATTTAATTCTTAACGTTTCAGTGACTTCGCTGTCACTCTCACATTGTCATATTACTCTGAGGAGAGTCACTGAAACATCAAAAATTAAATGAATCATTGGCTGATGGTAGCTATATTTTTGACTTGTTACGTTGGGATAGACATTTCTCTTTTCGAATCAATTCCTACTGAGAGAATGTCTGCTGAATCTATAAAGGTAATGCGTATATTGAATGGTACTATGTAACATACGTGTGTAAATCAAGTTGTATTTGTACTTATAGAGTAATACAATTAATAATAATATATAATATTTAATTCGTGATATTCTTTAATTTTATTGTATTCCTGTAATAAGTGTGTTGAGTGTAGTGGACTTCTCTAGGTTTTAAGAGTAAACTACACACATGGATAAAACATAAGGAAGTTGTACCTTTTAGCTGTATATCGGGATTCAGATAATAACTCTGAAAGATATTTGATGCACAGTGACCTTTATTGAAGACACACGAGATAACCAAGTGTGAACAAAATTGCCTTTGTCTCCTTAAAAAAAAATAGACAACCAGCGAAATTCAAAGACACTCCACCTCCCTAAGTTTTGTCTATAAGTGGGTATATTTCCTTTCGGGGTTTCAAATTTTGGTCGCAGCAATCAATCAATGAGGTTGAGATTTTATTAGTAGTCTAACTAAGGTCATAGAGACAAAATTAGTAATAATATTTAGTTTAGTTATTAGTTTTATAAAATATCCTTGGATGTTTTGAATCTCTTTATGTCATGTTGGGGGGAAATGTGATCATTACTATCGCTAATTTATATTTGTTCTATTTTTAAATGACAAATTTCATCAACGGACGAACAGCATTCATGTCAGCCAGGTTTCTAAAGATTTATAGAATTGTATATTATTTACCTATTCTACACACAAATGTGTAAAATATTTATTATGATTTAGTTACTAGATTATTTCATAGGTTAAGTAAAAGAGGGCATATAGGAAGGAAGGCTCCCATTTGCCTTGAAGTTGAAGACGACTACATGGATGAACCTACAATCATATCAACGGTATATGGATGTAGAAGGCAAACCACCGCATTATTTTCCCACAAAAATCCTCAATATTTGCTCAACACTTAAGAGATAAACCATAGCAACGCCGTCGTACCACCATTTGAAAACTATGGCTATGGATCAATCGTTTTGGAGAGAGATTTGAAAACATTTTTTTTTTTATTGGCCACACAAGTCAATGGTAGGGGAAAAATAATATCACAAGTTACAGTGCCTGTGCTTGGCACTTTGATAAGAAGTAATATAAAATAATTAAAATAGTGAAAAATATAAAGAAGTATCGAGGAAGTTCGCCCAACGATGAAGAGTCCAGGCGATCAGATCACAAATAGTTTCCAGTGTCATAAAGAACCTGTGGATTATTGATTTGACCGAAGATGGCGATGTCATGAAGGCCAGACCTGAGGATCCTTCTCTGTAGGTCCTGCTGTAGATGGTTAAAAACTTCCCAGATGAGAGGACTGACAGAAAAACATCACCAGTACCTATGAGCTTGTTACAAGTCGCCAGACCCACAGGCAATGCAGCAGTCTCGGGCAGAGATCGGATGGGGCAATGCATGTAAGGGCCACAGCGACGTCGTGCCCTGAGAAGCAGGACCGTTGAAAAATTTTGGAGAGAGAATTCTAATTGAGTAGGCACATTCACATCAGTAATAAGACCCATTCCTAGGAAATACTAAATATCAAATAGTGAAGTCGTCTTCTATATTTCTCTATATACAAAAGAGAGAAAACGCTGAGAGCGTATATTAATCGTTAACTAAACTGGCTTTATTGATGGCGGATATCATGGCAGTTAATAGAGATGTGTCCTGGCAGTGAGTAAAAAAAAACAATTTTTTATTAAACAAGAGCACGAGGCAGATGGATCTTGCGGCCAACCGTCTGCCACAGTTTTTTTGTTCGCACTCTCGTCTGCCTCATAATTAAACTTCGTGACCCGAGGGGAGGGGGATTGATGGCGTTCGAATTAGGATTTTAACTCAAATTTTTCAAAAGTTCTCTTGTGTGAATCGTGTATTGATTTATTTCATATGGTTCTTATTCTTCATAATCTTAAAACTACAAGAATTTTTTTTTTGTTTTACCAACTAAAAAAATAAAAACATTATACGCCAACCTCTAAGTTGAGCAAGGAAGTATTTCAAAATCCAACTATGGGACAGCAATGAAGAACTACATAATTTCAACATGGAATACAACAAAAGTAATGCAATTAAAGATCCACACACAATCTCTTTCATTTTAGCTTCAAACCAATAAATGTTTTCAGAATTTCAATTCCATTTCTACAAGTGTATAGACATATGATGTCCTTATAGTATAGGAAGTCGAAAACCACTTTACATCGTAATTATCATAACCTTTATCGTGTTTACTTTTAGAATAAGTAATAAAAACAATTTTAAAGAATTTTTGTACAGTACTTATTAGGTGCGGTGGATTAATGTTCTTTATTATTTAGTTTATATCTTTAAATAAGGCTTAGAATTCATTGGGTTCTAGATCTGTTTGTTGAACAGGCTTCTAGTAATAGAAGATATTGACAATTCTTCACAATAATTATTGGTCTTTTTTATCTCTTTTAGTGACTCTTTTATATTCTCTTTTGTAACTCGTTTGGATATCGACTTGTTGTTAAAAAAAAAAGAAAATAGAGTTTCTTTCCTTTTTTAAAAAATCAGTAAAAAAAAGCATTGTCAATAGAATAAGCTAAAGTAGCTTCTAGAAGAAGGGACAGCATGAAATAGTTTGATGGGTGTGAAAGTAGCTGTTGGTGTACATGTTGGTGACATGTATGGGACACTGCAAGAACGTTGATGTTTCGACTAGAATTTAGAAGGCACGCTGTTCTTTATACAGAGTGTAATGTTAACTTGGTGTTGTAATTTATTCAAAGGTCAAACACAAGCTCTTAAGCAGCTAAACAATTTATTATTATATTACAAGCGAGGAACAATATAAAAACCGTTTGTTATGTTAAATTATCCGTATGATTATTATTGATTTCAGAATAATTATATTTACATTTACACAGAGGCATTTTGCATTATACTTCTTTTTTTACTTAGAGAAAAACCAGAAATTAAATAGATTTTCCAATTCGAAAGATAAAATCCTTTGAAAATATAAATAATAATAAAAAACGGCTTTTCCGAGGAGAAGTTTCTTGCTTTATTTATATATCCAGCTTTCGAGTATTATAAACCTTCTACAGTAGTGAATGACTGTGAGTATACACTCCTGTAGACGGGTTTATAAAATCCGAAACAATATATATAAATAAAGTAAGAAACGTATCCTCGGAAAATGCGTTTTTATTTGAAGCAAGAAGTTGAATATTCTTTGAGTGTGAAAGCTTGTAAAAATAGGAACTTACCCTCTATTATTAATTTGTTTATTTTTTGCTTTGTCGTCTGTTTTGCACAAGTTGAATCTGGTTAGAACGATATATGTAAATTAGATGATTCTTTTGTTGCCTTAAATACGAGGTAATTAACTCGTTTCTCTCTCTATATCTAAAAATGTTTAAAGTTTAATAAATTAATTTTATAAATCTGAGAGTTGTCTTCAAAAACGATCCAACATTATTATTATTTATACAGTAAAACCCCTCTATAGCGAACGCCAATGGGACTGAACCTGTGGTTCACTATAGCTATGGTTCATTATAGCCATAGTTCACTTTATTATAAAATTGGGATTATTTCAGGTTTGTTATAAGGGAAGGTTCTCTATATCCCAGGTTCGTTTTAGCGAGGCTATATTTTCAGAGGATTTTAACTTTCTAGGTGTCTCTTAATTTGGACGACCATTCTATAATGGCCAATTAGTCGAGCAAAAGAGTGAGGTGTCTCTTAATAACAAATAAGTATATTACAAAATGCATCTATATAAAGAACAGCGTGTTTCCGATATTCTGGCTGAAACTTCAACGATCTTGCAGTGTCCCATACATGTCACCAACATGTACACCAACAGCTACTTTCACACCCATCAAACTATTTCATGCTGTCCCTTCTTCTAGAAGCTACTTTAGCTTATTCTATTGACAATGCTTTTTTCATGCTGATTTTTTTTTTTTTTTTTTTTTTTTTTTAAGGAATGCTTTCTCAAGGCAGGTAGATCGGGTTTTTAAGCTCCCTGTTCCATTTCCTGAGGGACCAACGTTGATTTCAATTACCAGCAGTCGGCGACACGGTGACATTTATTAAACAAAATTACATCTAATCACAGGGTTTAAAAAGTGGACTTTCTAGTGGACACACTGATTACCTTAAGTGGGTTACCGCAGGGAGGCGGCGGCAGCATTGTTCAACCCAGACTGACTCACGTCAAACCGCCACGAAGAAAAAAAAAAACTGATGCGCCACTAATAGATGCTAATTTCTTTGTTGCCTTGTTTTTTTTTTTTCTACCATCTAGGAAAAATGAAAGAACAAATCTATGCTAATGTGGTGGTGGTTGGATTTGCATGCCTTTGTTTACTCTTCTTTGGTGGCGACATGCGTTGTTTTTTTTTTTCTTTTTTTCTTTTTCGCTTTCTTGTTTGAAGGAAAGATTTTCTTGGTAAATAATATTGTGATGTTTTCTAAGATGCATGAATGGATGATTGGTTTGTTTGATTGTAATTGAAGGTTGTAGCGCGCGCTTTCAAAATGTCGTTGAAATCTTCTTCTTCTTGTGAAGGATCTTTGTTGAGATTCTTATATAGAAATAGCGCTCTATTCAATTTTTAGATCGTTTTTGACACCACGCTTTTCTTCGAAAAGTTCTTTATTGCATCGTAGTTTCACTTGTAGAAAGGCTTAATGCCCGAAAGCTGGAGATCTGAATAAAAAAATAAACGTCTCCCTGGAAACCTGATGTTTTTACTTTACTATTGATACATGGGAGTATTTTATTGGAATAAATGTGTGTTCCGCATACGTTTATTCGACCTATCTGGATGAGATTCTGTAGCCATTAGGTCTGAAGAAATCACTGTAACACACACAAAGTTATTTACAAAATTACTCTTTTAAAATTCTATATTGTAACAAAGTATTTATTAATTTTATTATGTTTATTAACAGAGTGGTCATGTTTATGTTTTTATTTTGATACTCTGTAAATTTCCCTCGTGGCTTATCTTTTGTTTACCATTCATAGTTTGTTCTTGCCTCAAATAAATGTCTCCTCCTGAAGTTTGTCTTTCCTAATTTTCCACGTGGCAATATAATCTCTCTATATATTGGCTTGTTTATAAGTTTTATTTAGCTGAAGAAGGACTTGTCCGAAAGCTTTTCCTTTAATCAAGTAAACAAAAAACGTTTCGCGGCGTCTTATGATATTTTTGTTGTTGTTGTATATATATATATATATGTTGAAATCCACAATCATATAATAATGAACAAAGTTCTTTATTAGGACCCTATACAGGATTCTTCTGAACACAGAAAAGTTTATTGTTTTAAAGATAGAGTTAAATGAAATTGACTTAATTGAATAACTTTATTGTGTAATATATTGATAAAGAGGGAGCAATCTCTCTAAATAATAATATTTTGATAAATTTTTTTTATTTCATAGATTCAGGTACGACTTTTTTATATAAATATAGTCATTGGAGAAAGACTTTTGACTCAAAAAAAAAATATGTGAAAAATATAAGAAGGGAAGAAATATATTAACATAGATTTACTATTTCAGTAGTTTTTTTTATCAGATTTAGAAACGTTATATGATCTTCTGTCGTAGTGTCGAACCGTAAATATGTAAATAACCTCCAAAACATAATGTCGTACCATGCAAATTAACACAACTGATAATATTATCTCATCACCTATATATAATATGGACTATGAAAATTGTCAAGAATTCCAGAGATAGATAACTCTAAGATTGTCTGTCATATTTATAAACTCATGTATATATACTTCAAACTAAAACTGTTAACTGACTCAGCGTGGCGGGGACAGGTGATCCTGGGCAGGACAGTATGTCTTGTACTCCTGGTACCCTAGGCATGAAGGCTGCTGTCCTACTAAGCCCAGTTAAATGTTAACAGGACAGTATGGCCTGTACTCCTGGTACCCTAGGCATGAAGGCTGTCTACTAAGCCCAGCTAAATGTTAACAGGCAAAGAGGTTAAGTTGATTCTACCTTTGTGTGTATCAGATGTTCCCGTCACTAAGAAACGCACTCAATTACTCTGTATGATTTCTACTCTTCTAAGAAGAGTAGACTTCAAGACATGGTCGAATCACCACCCCCAACACTATATATAGTCACTTCTTAATTAACCAAAAGGCAATTAGAAGCTCCACCGAAGTACTACACAAATCTAATCTAGATATATATATACAATTTAAAGTCAAAGGTATACATGCGTTAAATTATACTTAAAACAAAACTGAAGAAAAATACATTTTTTGTTGTTTAATTATGATGAATGAAAAAAAGGACCTATCTGTAAAGAACGCTTCGCTGAGAGATTACATTTGTAAAATGAAGAAGGAATCAGTCACAATTCTGGCGTTCTGGTAGCTGTGTGTCTATCCACCAGACAGAGTGTCCGGCAGTCACGGCAGGCAGGCCCGCATGCTAATGCCGTGAGATCGGGGAATTGCGTGGACCGGAAAACCGCAGGTTAAACCGCCGAGATGGATGGATCGCCAGAGCTGTGGACACCTGAGTAATCTGACGCCCCTCACCTGCACCTTCCACATCTGCTTCCTTTCTACAACTTCTGTCTTGTGTGGAACTACTTCTCTTGACGTCTTGGAACTACTTTTGTTGTCTTAGAACTACTTTTGTCGTCTTCGAACTACTTTTGTCGTCTTCGAATTACTTTTGTGGTCTTTTTGAAGTCTTAGAACTACTTTTGCCGCTTCTTTGACATCTTGGAACTACGTTTGACGTATTAGAACTGCTTTTGATGTCTTCTAACTACTTTTGTCGCCTTCGAACTACTTTCGCCGTCTTAAAACTACTTTTCTCGCCTCTTTGACGTCTTAGAACTACTTTTGTCGTCTTTTGATGTATTGGAACTACTTTTGTGGCCTTTTTGAAGCCTTAGAACCACTGTTTCCGCCTCTTTGAAGTCTTAGAAATATTTTTGACACCTCTTTGATGTCTAAGAACTATGTTTGAAGTCTTAGAACTACTTTTGTCCCCTCTTCGACCTTTTGAGATATTTTTAACCTATTTGAGATCTTAGAACTACGTTTTTCGCCTCTTTGTATGACGTCTTGGAACTACTTTTGATGTCCTAGAACTACTTTTTTCGCCTCATTTTTGTTTTCCATTTTTCTATTCTCAAAACTACACTTCTTGTTCTGCCATCTTACAAAACCACTTAAAAACAAAAGGAGAAATGGTTATCTATTTGAATTAAAGGAGAAAATAAGCGAAAAGAGCAAAAATATCATCGTTTTTATTTTTAATATTCACTGATAATACATTGTTATAATATTTTTACTTTAGATTTTGTGTGTGTAGATACAATATTTTTTTTCCTCCAGGTATTTTAAAATTCGGCGTTAACTAGGAAAATTCCCCAGCTTCGCCCGAGGTCCCATACTGCTGGGTCGTGTCTGCTTTTGAATAGATCTTGTAGCTCATTTTGTTTTGTTTGTTGGGGATGGAAGGATTCAGTGTTATTTACTTTATTGGATAAATTTCTTCCATTATTAAGACGAAAGGTAAAGCTGGAAGGCTTGGCTCGTCAGTGGAGAATCTTCTCAGCCATTTCGTCAATACCCGATCGCTAGGGAACTTATGTATCGATCATTATGTTTATAGAGTTTGGATTTGTTGGGTTATTCTTGATGGGATGCTGAAACTGGATTGAGATAGATACATCAACCAAGAATTCCCTTTCTAGTGCCGAGTATATAAGCAGAATAGCCCAATACAATAGTATGGTAGAGTGAAACCGCTGGGAGGGTTTCCCACTGATGAGCCAGGCATTCCCAATATATATATTTTGAGCGCAGTAAGGACTGTAGGAAGCTGTTTTATTCACAGACGAAAATCGCCATAAAAAGGATTCCTTTCTTGTCCAAATCACCTGGTGTTTTATTCAGAACTCAATACATTTTTAAAAATTATAAATGGTACAAAATGCCAAATGAAGCAGCATTGCCAAAAAACGAAACGCATTCAAATGTAAGGACAAAACTTAGCTCTTACAACATTGTTAACTTTTCTCTCTATACGTATAATATGCCTGAATTTGTTATAAATTACACACTCATGGACAAAACTTAGCTCTTACAACATTGTTAACTTTTCTCTCTATACGTATAATATGCCTGCATTTGTTATAAATTACACACTCATGGACAAAACTTAGCTCTTACAACATTGTTAACTTTTCTCTCTATACGTATAATATGCCTGCATTTGTTATAAATTACACACTCATGGACAAAACTTAGCTCTTACAACATTGTTAACTTTTCTCTCTATACGTATAATATGCCTGCATTTGTTATAAATTACACACTTATGGACAAAACTTAGCTCTTACAACATTGTTAACTTTTCTCTCTATACGTATAATATGCCTGAATTTGTTATAAATTACACACTCATGGACAAAACTTAGCTCTTACAACATTGTTAACTTTTCTCTCTATACGTATAATATGCCTGAATTTGTTATAAATTACACACTTATGGACAAAACTTAGCTCTTACAACATTGTTAACTTTTCTCTCTATACGTATAATATGCCTGAATTTGTTATAAATTACACACTTATGGACAAAACTTAGCTCTTACAACATTGTTAACTTTTCTCTCTATACGTATAATATGCCTGCATTTGTTATAAATTACACACTCATTGACAAAACTTAGCTCTTACAACATTGTTAACTTTTCTCTCTATACGTATAATATGCCTGAATTTGTTATAAATTGCACACTCATTGACAAAACTTAGCTCTTACAACATTGTTAACTTTTCTCTCTATACGTATAATATGCCTGAATTTGTTATAAATTACACACTCATTGACAAAACTTAGCTCTTACAACATTGTTAACTTTTCTCTCTATACGTATAATATGCCTGAATTTGTTATAAATTACACACTCATGGACAAAACTTAGCTCTTACAACATTGTTAACTTTTCTCTCTATACGTATAATATGCCTGAATTTGTTATAAATTACACACTTATGGACAAAACTTAGCTCTTACAACATTGTTAACTTTTCTCTCTATACGTATAATATGCCTGAATTTGTTATAAATTACACACTCATGGACAAAACTTAGCTCTTACAACATTGTTAACTTTTCTCTCTATACGTATAATATGCCTGAATTTGTTATAAATTACACACTCATGGACAAAACTTAGCTCTTACAACATTGTTAACTTTTCTCTCTATACGTATAATATGCCTGAATTTGTTATAAATTACACACTTATGGACAAAACTTAGCTCTTACAACATTGTTAACTTTTCTCTCTATACGTATAATATGCCTGCATTTGTTATAAATTACACACTCATTGACAAAACTTAGCTCTTACAACATTGTTAACTTTTCTCTCTATACGTATAATATGCCTGAATTTGTTATAAATTGCACACTCATTGACAAAACTTAGCTCTTACAACATTGTTAACTTTTCTCTCTATACGTATAATATGCCTGAATTTGTTATAAATTACACACTTATGGACAAAACTTAGCTCTTACAACATTGTTAACTTTTCTCTCTATACGTATAATATGCCTGAATTTGTTATAAATTACACACTCATGGACAAAACTTAGCTCTTACAACATTGTTAACTTTTCTCTCTATACGTATAATATGCCTGCATTTGTTATAAATTACACACTCATGGACAAAACTTAGCTCTTACAACATTGTTAACTTTTCTCTCTATACGTATAATATGCCTGCATTTGTTATAAATTACACACTCATGGACAAAACTTAGCTCTTACAACATTGTTAACTTTTCTCTCTATACGTATAATATGCCTGAATTTGTTATAAATTACACACTTATGGACAAAACTTAGCTCTTACAACATTGTTAACTTTTCTCTCTATACGTATAATATGCCTGAATTTGTTATAAATTACACACTTATGGACAAAACTTAGCTCTTACAACATTGTTAACTTTTCTCTCTATACGTATAATATGCCTGAATTTGTTATAAATTACACACTTATGGACAAAACTTAGCTCTTACAACATTGTTAACTTTTCTCTCTATACGTATAATATGCCTGAATTTGTTATAAATTACACACTTATGGACAAAACTTAGCTCTTACAACATTGTTAACTTTTCTCTCTATACGTATAATATGCCTGAATTTGTTATAAATTACACACTCATTGACAAAACTTAGCTCTTACAACATTGTTAACTTTTCTCTCTATACGTATAATATGCCTGAATTTGTTATAAATTACACACTCATTGACAAAACTTAGCTCTTACAACATTGTTAACTTTTCTCTCTATACGTATAATATGCCTGAATTTGTTATAAATTACACACTTATGGACAAAACTTAGCTCTTACAACATTGTTAACTTTTCTCTCTATACGTATAATATGCCTGAATTTGTTATAAATTACACACTCATGGACAAAACTTAGCTCTTACAACATTGTTAACTTTTCTCTCTATACGTATAATATGCCTGAATTTGTTATAAATTACACACTTATGGACAAAACTTAGCTCTTACAACATTGTTAACTTTTCTCTCTATACGTATAATATGCCTGAATTTGTTATAAATTACACACTCATGGACAAAACTTAGCTCTTACAACATTGTTAACTTTTCTCTCTATACGTATAATATGCCTGAATTTGTTATAAATTACACACTCATGGACAAAACTTAGCTCTTACAACATTGTTAACTTTTCTCTCTATACGTATAATATGCCTGCATTTGTTATAAATTACACACTCATGGACAAAACTTAGCTCTTACAACATTGTTAACTTTTCTCTCTATACGTATAATATGCCTGAATTTGTTATAAATTACACACTCATGGACAAAACTTAGCTCTTACAACATTGTTAACTTTTCTCTCTATACGTATAATATGCCTGAATTTGTTATAAATTACACACTCATGGACAAAACTTAGCTCTTACAACATTGTTAACTTTTCTCTCTATACGTATAATATGCCTGAATTTGTTATAAATTACACACTTATGGACAAAACTTAGCTCTTACAACATTGTTAACTTTTCTCTCTATACGTATAATATGCCTGAATTTGTTATAAATTACACACTCATGGACAAAACTTAGCTCTTACAACATTGTTAACTTTTCTCTCTATACGTATAATATGCCTGAATTTGTTATAAATTACACACTTATGGACAAAACTTAGCTCTTACAACATTGTTAACTTTTCTCTCTATACGTATAATATGCCTGCATTTGTTATAAATTACACACTCATGGACAAAACTTAGCTCTTACAACATTGTTAACTTTTCTCTCTATACGTATAATATGCCTGCATTTGTTATAAATTACACACTCATGGACAAAACTTAGCTCTTACAACATTGTTAACTTTTCTCTCTATACGTATAATATGCCTGCATTTGTTATAAATTACACACTCATGGACAAAACTTAGCTCTTACAACATTGTTAACTTTTCTCTCTATACGTATAATATGCCTGAATTTGTTATAAATTACACACTTATGGACAAAACTTAGCTCTTACAACATTGTTAACTTTTCTCTCTATACGTATAATATGCCTGAATTTGTTATAAATTACACACTCATGGACAAAACTTAGCTCTTACAACATTGTTAACTTTTCTCTCTATACGTATAATATGCCTGAATTTGTTATAAATTACACACTTATGGACAAAACTTAGCTCTTACAACATTGTTAACTTTTCTCTCTATACGTATAATATGCCTGAATTTGTTATAAATTACACACTTATGGACAAAACTTAGCTCTTACAACATTGTTAACTTTTCTCTCTATACGTATAATATGCCTGCATTTGTTATAAATTACACACTCATGGACAAAACTTAGCTCTTACAACATTGTTAACTTTTCTCTCTATACGTATAATATGCCTGAATTTGTTATAAATTACACACTTATGGACAAAACTTAGCTCTTACAACATTGTTAACTTTTCTCTCTATACGTATAATATGCCTGAATTTGTTATAAATTACACACTTATGGACAAAACTTAGCTCTTACAACATTGTTAACTTTTCTCTCTATACGTATAATATGCCTGAATTTGTTATAAATTACACACTTATGGACAAAACTTAGCTCTTACAACATTGTTAACTTTTCTCTCTATACGTATAATATGCCTGAATTTGTTATAAATTGCACACTTATGGACAAAACTTAGCTCTTACAACATTGTTAACTTTTCTCTCTATACGTATAATATGCCTGCATTTGTTATAAATTGCACACTCATGGACAAAACTTAGCTCTTACAACATTGTTAACTTTTCTCTCTATACGTATAATATGCCTGAATTTGTTATAAATTACACACTTATGGACAAAACTTAGCTCTTACAACATTGTTAACTTTTCTCTCTATACGTATAATATGCCTGAATTTGTTATAAATTACACACTCATTGACAAAACTTAGCTCTTACAACATTGTTAACTTTTCTCTCTATACGTATAATATGCCTGAATTTGTTATAAATTACACACTTATTGACAAAACTTAGCTCTTACAACATTGTTAACTTTTCTCTCTATACGTATAATATGCCTGCATTTGTTATAAATTACACACTTATGGACAAAACTTAGCTCTTACAACATTGTTAACTTTTCTCTCTATACGTATAATATGCCTGCATTTGTTATAAATTACACACTCATGGACAAAACTTAGCTCTTACAACATTGTTAACTTTTCTCTCTATACGTATAATATGCCTGAATTTGTTATAAATTACACACTCATGGACAAAACTTAGCTCTTACAACATTGTTAACTTTTCTCTCTATACGTATAATATGCCTGCATTTGTTATAAATTACACACTTATGGACAAAACTTAGCTCTTACAACATTGTTAACTTTTCTCTCTATACGTATAATATGCCTGAATTTGTTATAAATTACACACTTATGGACAAAACTTAGCTCTTACAACATTGTTAACTTTTCTCTCTATACGTATAATATGCCTGAATTTGTTATAAATTACACACTTATGGACAAAACTTAGCTCTTACAACATTGTTAACTTTTCTCTCTATACGTATAATATGCCTGCATTTGTTATAAATTACACACTTATGGACAAAACTTAGCTCTTACAACATTGTTAACTTTTCTCTCTATACGTATAATATGCCTGAATTTGTTATAAATTACACACTTATGGACAAAACTTAGCTCTTACAACATTGTTAACTTTTCTCTCTATACGTATAATATGCCTGAATTTGTTATAAATTACACACTCATGGACAAAACTTCAGGAAGTTTCCTATTTTAACCACTCCTCTTATTTGCTTATATAACGGTGGATTTCCCATATATGTAAATTCGAACGTTCATCTTTATATAAAATAATGATAAAAATAAAATATTAAAAAAATAATTTATATATGATATATAAGTTACAACTTCTTTAAGTTTTGTCCATGAGATTGTGCTATACTGAAATCTTTAAACATTTCGATACAGATGTGTATACTGGTGAGGAAAATGTAAAATGAAATTATTTTATTTTTTAGAATTTGCCTTTTTTACTTATATGTTCTTAGTAGACATGGTATAGGCCATGATTATCTTAAAAGATAGACTGCTTTTGCTGTAAGTACACTACATGTCTACGAATGTAGAGAGCAATTCTTTACATGGCAGTAAGGATAGTAGAATTTTGTTTTATGTGTAAAAGAAACATTCGTGCGCGTTAATGTTTTTATTTCTGATAATATAGATGTGGCGTTTATAATAATTCTACTATTGTACTTACAATGTTCCAGAGTTTCACTTGATGACTTACATTCACTGGTGCACTCATGTAAGAATTGGGAGGAACCATTGAGAATTTTTTGTTATTTAGAAAATAGTGATCATTGCGGGATTTCGATACCGTGTCATGGCTGTCATAATGGCGCTAACCAGAAATTCCCCAGTAAAATTCCAACTTGTCCATAAACAGGGGACAAGGTGACAATTCTTGCAACGACCGTTGTGAGGAAACCCCAAGGACCAGAGGTTAGTGAGAGGGACGGAAACAATACCAGCGATGGAGTAATTAAAAAAACTTCATTGTTGGAGGCACACACACCTTGAAGAGGGCACAACAATAGGTAGAATGCACCAATCGAGGGACTGGAAAGAAACTGAATAATTCATGGTCCCCTCCTCACTTCGAGAAGGGGTTGAACCTGATTTGCATAGTCACAGGGGAGTTGATGTGACAGGGGATTGGTTGGCATCCCCCCACGTGACCTCATTACTCTATCAGACGACTGCTACAAGTCGAATTAATAAACGTCTTCTGTTATTTTTGCTATCTTCTCCTATCAGCTTTTTGTCATTTGGAATTTAACCCGGTTTTTTTATTCTGTCTAGTCAGGACGTTTAGTGTAATTTTAACGATGAGATTCAAGTGATATAGCGTCGCGATAGTTATATGATGTAGAAATTAATAACAAATTAACAATATGTATATTTTTATTGTGAAAATAGCGAAAGCTTTCTCCAGAAACGACACTCTTCTACTGGCCGGCGAATCAAGGTTATATGGAGAAATACAAACTGTTTATAAAATGTATAAATCAAACACACATTTATCTTTTATAAACAGTCGGAATTTCTCCACTAAATTTTAATAAATTGGTAGAGGAGCGCCGTTGCTCGAAAGTTCGCTTTGTCCACAATAAATGAGATACTTGAATTGTTAATTTTATTAATTCCTCTATATAATTATTAACAATTATAAATATATAATCCCTTGCGCTATATAAGTTTGGCAAAAAAAATGTTTAGTGAGATCAGTTTCTTTAAAATAATTTTATTATCTCTAGCTTCTCACCCCTTCTTCAGGATAATCTAGAAATAATAAAAATAGTTTAAAGAAGCTTATCCCTGGATGATTTTCCCCATTATAGCTGTTAACAGTTTTACTTAATATGAGATATTTCGAAATATCTCATATTAAGTAAAAAAGTCACGAGGTGTAATCGTACAAGTACATTCATGGACAAAACTTAAGGAAGTTTAGCATGTATATAGAGATTCAGATAATAACGCTGAAAGATATTACAGTGACCTTTATTGAAGACACACGAGATAACCAAGTGTGAACAAAATTGCCTCTGTCTCCATAGAAAAAAAAAGCGGATGACCGATGACATAAGAGACTTTCCACTTCCTTAAGTTTTGTCCATGAGTGTATATAAGAAATAGATTATGTTTATTTACAAATAATTCGATCTATTCGATGCACAATCTCTCGCCGTGCTGTAACACTACAGTATCCCGCTGTATATCAGAAATTGAACATTAAACTATCAACGTATTTATTTACATATGTACTAAATTGTTGGTTTAATAAACTATAGTAAATTAAAATATTGGTTACAATATATACCATAAATAATTATACTGGTCAAGATAGAGGCTGCCTGGCCGGCATTCATATTTATATAAAAAATAGACACTTTTTATCGAAACGTTGAGAAAATAAAAAACTCCAACTGGCCGAAGTGTCTATTTTTTATATAAATATACTGGTCAAGTTGATTAATAAATAAGGAATCTCCTGATAGCCCAACTAGCTGATAGTTTGCGCCATCTATCTGAATAAATATCAACTAATCGTTGATTAATCAAGAAAAGTATTTGACCGATATTCTGGAATCTTTAAAAATCAACGATCGCTTTATAGTGGTTCCGACAGATGGCGCAAGCTATCAGCAACTTTGAGTAGTTGCGCCATCTTCCTTAAGTTTTGTCCACTAGTGGATTTCATAGCTCCTCTTGTAGGATGGAATCGAAGCAGGCTCTGTACTGATGAGGGCCTTAACCCGAAGCCTGATATACAGTTTGGATTTTGCCTGAATTTTACAAAGATGATTTTTTTCTATTCTTTTTTCATGTGTAAAGCGTATTTACGCAAATTTGGCCTTAAATACCCATTTCTTGGTTTCTCGGGAAGCCTCTGGGACCAGAAATATTCTTGGTCGCATTGGTTACAGTCTACTCCACGCTAACGAGCGCCAACAGCGCGAAACGCGTTAGTGGATGGCTTTTCTTGATTTATCGAGAAATTGGATTAACCAAATATCACGGAGCAAGCTAAATAAACGTTTAGTTTATTTTTGCTCCACTAGATGGCGCTCTACCATCTAAAAAGCACATGTGTTTGTGGTCAGGAGAAATGCCTTCTTTATTTTTAAAGATGATATTGTGGCAGATTCTTTTATCAAGATCAGCGCGTTCGGCGCAGAGTTGAACAACAAATGCATGTTTTTTTTTTTTTTGTTTTTTTTTTTAACAAGAGGAGCTCTCTTTGTATAACTTCCTCCCACAAATTTACAACATAAATATACAGTCAAACTTTGTTATAGTGAACCCTAATGGGACCGAACTCTTAATTCACTATAGCCATGTATTCACTATAGCTATGTGATTCACTCTATGGGATCATTAAGATTATGGATTATATTAGGTTCGTTATAAGGGAAGGTTCGTTATATATATCTGGTCCGTTTTAGCGAGGTTTTTGCTGTATGTACTCGACTCAATCATCCATAGGTTGGTGGCTGACAGTATTCCTGTCCTCCCAGAGCTTCCTTTCTATGGCTAGTCTTTTGATGATATCATAGGGTCTTCTACCAGAATAGAATTCCGTTCTGTACGTTGCTATTCCAGGACATTCTTCCATACATCTCTCCAGCAATACATTTACTCTTACTATGAATATCTCATACAAAGACATGGAATAATCGTTTAGATTTTCAGTTTATATAGATATATTGAAATACCTCTCCTTTCTCGGGTACAGCGGGCAATGTATCGGCAATTCTCTTATAATCTTGTACAGATATTTGTATTTTTGGTAAATATAGACAATTTTAAATTGTTTTCAATTCTCCTAAAACATTATGTCTAAATTTGTTTCCATTGCTTCTTAAAATATATTGAAAAAAATTAGCTTATGGATATGAAAATTGTTCACAAATGTTGTCAGAAACTGGCGTGCAGGCTGAAGTTGTGGTTGTAAATTTTTCCCCATATATAGACATCTATAAAAAATTTACAGCCATCATTTCAAAACTATAATAGCTTTGAAATAACTTTGAAATATAAGAGAATCAAAAACAAATTTGAAAAAGTGTTTCGGAAATTTCCTCAATAAAAAAAACAAAAACAAAGTGATTTCCCAACAAGGCACTTATACCTAATTGGGAAAATAAAGTAAAGATCTCAGAGGGAATTGAAAGGAACAAAAGTTCTTTATGCAACATCATTGAAACCTTTACTTGCATATTTTACCTCATTTGCATATATATTTTATATATTTGTATTTCAAATACTGACGCTATGCACGCCTCTAAGTGTTTTGTTGTCGGTGATCTATATATATCTTTTTTAATCAAACTTTTGAGGATTGGCGAGTCTTCATCTTGAATTTATTCTTATAAATCCTCACTGATGATCATATTAATACGTTTCCTTGAGGAAAGCGACAATGTGTGGGGCCGATACGTCTGAATGATTATAAAGAAAATTTAATGAGATTTATTAATTTTTAATTTGCATACTAGCTATTTTACTCTATATTTACATATACTTCAAACATGTCTCTGGCATCCAAATATTTTCAGTAAATTTATGTTCTATACAAAGATAAGTTAATTTAATTATTTTGCCTTTTTACAAATTTATATATCTTAGCACGCGTTTACAAGTATAGACTTGATTTTAAAATATACTCATGGACAAAACTTGAATAAGTAGAAAGTCTTTAATGTCGCCGGTAATCTGTTTTTTTTTTTTTTTAAGAAGACAGAGGCAATTTTCTTTCCTACTTGGTTATCCCGTGTGCCTTCAATAAAGGTCACTGTGTTTCAAATATCTTTCAGAGTTATTGTCTGAATTCCGATATACATAGTGTCATCAATAATTTCCAGGAATGCTAAATATTTAAAGAAATACAAAAGTATAATAAAGTTTTATTTGAATTTTCTCAAAATAATCACCATCACTATCTATACACTTGTTCCATCTTTTTTTCCAGATATCAAAACACCTCTGAAAATCCTCATCTTTCAAGCTTTTCAAAATATTCTTCGTATTATCCTTTATTTCAAGTATTGAATCAAATCGACGCGCCCTTTTAAGACTTTTTTTTTTACTTTTAGAGTAAAAGAAAAAGTCGTTTGGAGCAAGTTCAGGAGAATAGGGTGGCTGGGGTAGTAAAGCAATTCCGTGTTTAGCCAAAAAGAGTTGTACAGTGACGGCCGTATGTGGCCGTGCGTTGTCATGATGCAAGAGCCAATTTTTCTGATGCCATTTTTCGGGTCGTTTCTGACGCACAGCCTCCCTTAAACGTCGCGATACATCAAGATAGTAATGTTGATTAATGGTCTAACCCTCGGGCACGAATTCATAGTGTACCAATCCCTTCACATCAAAGAAAGTGCTAAGAAGACACTTAAGCTTTGATTTGATCATCCTTGATTTCTTGAATCTTGGTTCTCCAGGCTCTAGCCACTGGCTTGATTGCCTCTTAGTCTCGGGATCTTATCCATACACTCATGCTTCATCTCCCGTGATAACATTTTTGAGCAAATGGGGATCAGAATTAAACATTTCGACCATGTTTTTGCACGTTTCTTTGCGATGCTCTTTCTGCTCATTCGTTAAGAGATATAGGATAAATTTAGCCGGGGATCGTTAAATATGCAGATCATTCATTATGACGGTGCGGCATATTCCAAAAGAGGTATCCAAGTCTTCTGATAGCTCTCTGATAGTTATTCTTGAGTTTTCTTTGATCAATGACTTGATTTTGAGTGCATTTTCGGGTTTTCTTATCGATAAAGGTCTGCCAGTGTGTAGATCATCCTTGACGCTTGTTCGACCAGCTTTAAATCGTGCAAACCATTCAAATGTCCTCGATTGTGATAGGGCATCTTCTTTAAAAGCCTGCTTCAACATTTGAAATGATTCGGAAGCTGTTTTCCCTAATTTAAAGCAAAACTCTATGCAGACTCGTTGTTTTTCAATGCAGTCCATACTGAAGTTAGAAAATGTTCTGATATACTCGAGCTTATAAATTCGAAAAAACGTGAGCGCGTGCGTCTGTGTGATCATTTTTTTTCCTACGTGTTGATAAATGTTTTATCTATAAGGTCCTTATAAAATTATTTCATTATTTTGAATATTTTACGTGATCCAGTCTCATTCCTGGAAATTATTGATCACACGTTGTACATGCTAAAAAGGTACAACTTCCTTAAGTGTCGTCCATGAGTGTAATTCCAGGTGAATCAGTCCTAAGACTGGTGTACCTCTTCAATCAAGCTCCTCTCATCAAGATGATCGATCCGTAGTTGTCAACAGGTGGTAAGACATTATCTCTCTTTAGTTGTGTGGTCCACAGATGTTGTATAAGGCCGGCATCTTCTGTTCTGTTGTCTTCAATACATCCTTCAATCTTTTTAGTGAGCTATCATGATAAATTCATTATTCATTTTCTTAGTATTTCAATTAGGCACATTTGTTCTTTGCCGTTAGTGACAACACTTCGTCATTTGTCACCTATGTAATCCATGCCACCCATGTAAATGTAACCCAAATGGTCACTTTCGAATTGAAACTGTCGCAGTCAGGTGTGTTGACCGGGTATAATGTGATGAGGAAGTATTTAGATTAGAATCACGTGGATGGTTCATCAGCAGGAAGAATGAGCATTGTTTCTCTAATTGATTCCCTCTCATTGTGGACTCCGCGTGGCCAGGCGTCGTTAGAACTCGGCGGCTTCAAAGGTCCAGACGACCTCCTTTGACATGGCTCAGTGGTGTCGTGTAGGCCCGGACAATGGGTCCTTGTCACACAGGCCTTCAAACAAGAGGTGATCTGGTACATTGTGCCAGGAGACATGATCATCCTAACTATGTGCGGAGGTCAGAGTTGCCCCAAGTAAACTGTGGAAACAAGAGACATAGGTATTGTGCTGGGACCATATTAACCTGGTAGTTACCATGATAACATTCACACAAAGCTTTAAAAGCATATTTTCAATATCAGATAGTTATCTCTTTCCCCACACAAATTAATATTTTTCTAAAAGAATCAACAAAATATTTTAATTAAGACATTTCATCTTATACTGACTCTTGTCGGAGCCCCAAGACGAAGAAAAAAGCAAATGATGGTGAACTTTTTTTCAATTTTATTGCTGAAATTTTGAAATATTTTAAACGCTGTTTTTCTTTTTAATATCTACACTCATGGACAAAACTTAAGAAAGTTGTATCTTTTAGTATGTATATCGTGATTCAGACAATAATTCTGAAAGATATTACAGTGACCTTTATTGAAGACACACGAGATAACCAAGTATGAGAAAAATTCTCTGACCCCTTCAAAAAAAAAAACGATCGGCGACATCAAAATATAAAACTTCCTTAAATGATGTCCACACACATGAGTGAATATATAATTAGAAAATATATTTATATGTCTATAGTCTATATATATATATCCATAGTTATTTTAAAACACCCATTTACTGCATTCAATAACAAATGCAGGGTATATAAGTTCTTCTTATTATTATTATCCCTAGTACACGTGGTACAAGCCATGATAATCATGGTGGGTAGTTAGCGACTGCTTTTACTGTAAGCGCACCACATGTCTACACATGTGAAAAGCAGTTCGACTTTACACTTACAAATGTGCCAGAGCCCCGTTTGGTTACTTGAACTCGTTGGTGGGGTTGGACTTTTGCAAGAATCGGGGGCCATTGGAGCCATTTTTTTTTTAACAGAAAAAAAGTGTCCAATGCGGGAATCGAACCCGGGTCGTAGTGGTCGAAAACCAAACGGTTCAACCAGCCTTCCACCGACCCCCCGGGTATATAAGTAATTCAGTTGAATACAATAGTCTAGAAATGGCGAAAACACTAAGACGGTTACCACTGATGAGCCATGCCCTCCTTCTTTCAATTTGTATTTATTGCATTATAAGGGCAATAGATAGAAATAACTTTTAATTACATACATTTAAAAGTATCGTTTAAATAGTTCCAATTATCAGCGATGATAAAAGTACCACACAATAAATAAACAGGTAACCAGCTATACACAGTCATGGTGGAGAGACCTAACAACTAATTTTATAAATATTAATTATCCTTTAAATTATTATATAATAAGGCAAAATAGCCTAGCTGCGGAAGCTTTAGACTTTAGAACCTGATGTCTCTGGTTCGAACACGCTTTTCGCTATCTTTTTATTTTCTCTAATTATTTTTGTGATCTCTTCCTCATTTTGTAAATATTGACTGAGTTGTCAATAAATTTGTTTTAATTGTCAATTGTCACTGAATGTCTTCTAGTCATCTTGTTTTTTCATCGTTTAACGATATTCTCAGCTTTTTCTGCTGAACTGTAGAACAGGTAATGTGCAAATAGACAAAGCTCTCACCGGCCAAGTGAACCAGAGAAAAGAATGTAATCACCAAAGAGCTTGTAGATCTCATTTCCCAAGTCCCGGACGTATTCTATTAAATAGGCAAATATTGGAAAGTCTTCGAGGAATTCATTATTTCCAACAATGAGATCTAAGTGTTGCGAAATTTACATTTACCAAACAATCGCTAAAACCGGGTTAACTTCCAAGCAGAGGTTTCAATTACCACTTCTCTCTTCTACTCTCTCTTTATATATAAATGACATATAAAATCTTTTATTTGCTCCGACGTTTCAGTGACTGAATTCACCATCGTATCCAAGAGAGGATTAAAAGGAAACTCTAAAAGGTATTTTGTAGTTAAGTATTTTGGATAAAAATATTTATATATCGCGCGTATGTTTCTATTCAAATAAAGCAATTTTTATTCTACCCTTACTACGCAGATAAAAATATAAAGTCCTCTGGAAGTAGAAATTGTTTTATTTGAAAAAGAAACAACATACACCTTATATGGTTTGCATTTTCAATAACAGATGCACGCATCTTGTTTTAAAATGTGAATTTTCCGCAAGATTAAAATCTTTATTTTCAATAACATCATCTACTTTTATCTCAGGATTGAAAAATACTGATGAAGACAATTAACATAATTTACCTGACATGTAGTCAATTATGAAAGTCAATTGATTAAAATATCCTGGACATTAATTAAACAATTAAAATGTTTCCAGAGATGAGTTTCTTTTTATTTACACCATCTCCAGCTTTCAGGCATCTCTGTCCTTCTACAGGAGAACTTATACAATGGATAAAACGCCGCCTTAATAAAACCTTTTTTAATTGTTTAATTATGAAAGTGTACAATATTCGCATAATTAATATAATTAAATATAACACAATGAGATGATTTTAAAAAATAATAATAAATACTATATGGCCAACACTTAAGAGGTTGTTGAATTATAGGCTGTGTTGAATTTTAGCCCGTTAATTATAATAATTAGGCTCATTTGAAAAACATTTGAATTAAAGTAAGTTTTGAATGATAGTTCTGTTGAAATAAAGCCGGTAGATTGGAAGGGAAAAATTCTAAAATTTGGTTGATTTATGGTAAGTGTAGAATTAAAGAGAGGTTCATGCACACTCAAAAGCCTTTATTTAGGACACATAATGTTTTGTAAATTTTTCTATGTGTTATATTAGATTTTCCAGGAGAATTTTGTAAAGAGAATAAATGTGTCTTAAATAAAGGCTTTTGAGTGTGAATGATTTCTATATAAATGGATATTTATATACAGGGAGGAGGAAGTGACTAGTGGGTCTCGTTTGACATATCCTTTCCCCGTCAACCACCACTCTTCACATTTTGCATAATGTTCAATGTTAGAAATAAAAAAAAAATCATTTTAACTTCATTTTAGCATCGCCTGTAATTGGGACATAAATAAAAAATAAAGATATATATATATTAGGTAATAAAAAGGCATATATTGGAGTTAATAAAATATTTATTTTGCCAATATTTCGGCTGGCTGAACGCCAACCTTTATCGAGGCATTACATATTTGTATACACAAACTCAGCGCCACATAGTGTTATAATATCACAGTTGAAATCATTTAAAATACAAAGTAGGTGGGGGAAATTTGTGCATGAAAAAATATTCAAAAATTACAATCAGAATAAGTTAAATACCTTTAAAATATTAAAGGAATATATATATATATATTGACGCGTATGACTATATACGTCTATGACACGTAACTGCCGAAGCTACAGCGTGAACTTGTTATAGCCCTAATTTTGTTACATAAAATACAAAGCTTTTTTGATACTTTATAGATATAACTATACATATGGACATTGCTGCTGTGATGGAGATGCATGGAGACATCTGAGGCTCTTCATTGGACACGACAACAACAAAAACTCTACATATATAATTAATATAAAAACAATCTCTTTAAAAAAAACTTTTGTGCAATGTTTAGTAGGATTGAGGTAGTCTATAAAATACCTGACTTCTAAGTGCTCAGGAAGTATATTAAAAATTGATCACAAAATTAGAAAGAAAATATAAAAATAAATCATTTTCAATTACCCAGAAGTCTGAAGTTTATTTAATTTGCGCTATGATCAGTTTTGAACAAATGTACCAAATATCAGACTTCTAGGTGCTCTGTATGTATATCGAAAATTGATTACAAGATTTATGGATTGACAGACATAGAAGCAAGTTAAAGAAAAGCTTTTAAAAAAACATCATCAATTGAAAATTTGATATATTCCACAACTACACTTAAACCCACACATTGAATATATAAAACAGATTATAATATAATAAAAACAGAATAATGAATTGAGAAACAACAAGATATTCAAATCTGTAAAATTAAAAGTCACGTCTCCCGTCAAAATAGACATCAAAGACATTCAGGAGAGGTGACTTTTAATTCTATAGATCAACATCCTCCCGGCAAAATTCCAATCAATATTTTGACCATATATTTGTCCTAGCCACTTTGCCAGCTAAATAATACCTTTTTGGCAGATTGTGAAGATTCCATTTGATTCCTTGTGGATCTCTCTCTCTCTCTCTCTCATTGAATAAAGCCCACCCTGGGCTGAAGAGAGCCATTAGCCTGAAACCATGGTTTTCGGGTGAGCGCTTCTCAGTTTGCCAAACCTGATGTTGTGGCTTTGTCACTGACCCGAGGCCGCTAGTTTGCGGCGACGGTTAATATATGGCGCTTAGTGTTGACGTCTTTTTTGACGGAAGAAGTGGCTTTAAATTTTATAGCAAAAAAAAACAATAACAAAAAAGCCTTTATTCAGGGTCACTGACCCTATACAGGATTCACCAGAGGTATGCATAAGAACAAAGCAGTGAGACAAAGGAAACAACAATATAAACAGAAGAAAAAAAGAAGAAAGAGAAAGAGGGAAGCAAGAAAAAACAACACAAAAAGAGTAGCTTTAAATTTTATAGATCATATCCTCATGGCAAAAATTTTCTTCAATAAGATTTGTAAAATTATATTATTTAAAGATCAATCTGTCTATAAAAAATCGTTGTTCTCTTGTGTGTCCAGTTGAATGTCCCTAGCGAAGTTCTCACAGAGGAAGGCACGTCGAAATGTTGGAAGGTTCTAAACAAAAGAATCTTACTAGTAGTAACAACTAGGTAACCCACCCAGGCTCCTGGAACATATCCAGACATCGCCGACTACCCGGGCTGTCCTGCGGTTTAAGAATCTGTCTTAGTAAACCAGTTCACCAAGTGTTTCTTGGTAGTTTTGTTTCTTGTAAGGTTCAAAATGGCAGTGCTGTTGAAAGAAGACAGTCCAAGGAGTGTAACCGCCTTGAATCTCTGTCGTTGGAATTCTGGGAAGTTGTAGAGGAGACATGCTCTAAAGAATCTTATTTAGATCCAAGATAATGATCAATTATCTGGTAGTTTTTTAAATCTCTCTCAGAAGTGGATTTTCAGCATTCATTGTTGTAAGTATGGAAACAAAGTCGAGGCTTAATTGTATAAACAAAAATAATGGTCAAAAGAGATTTATTTGAAAAGTTAGAGCTGTAACATTTTTTATTGAAATGTCATTAGTGTTGGCTTCCGTAGGCGTTTCTTACTGGGAAAAAGAAAGAGAGGATCCAATGAAATAATTTAGTAGCGTTTATTAAAACAAAATCATAATAGTGAACAACACATGTAACAGAGAGTACCGTCGTCTTCCGGGTATTCCTTCTACTGGGGAGCTCGGATTCTATATTCTGTGCGTTTATAATCTGTTTATCTGTGGCTCTCTGGTCGGGATGGCGCCTACATTCGGCCATTCCTGGATTTCAATCGTCCTCGATTGAACCTTGCGTTGCAGGAACGTCGTGGGTTGCGTCGGGGGGTATCTTCTACTTCTGGTTTATGTCGAATTTCGAAATCGTATTCCTGAATCAGATTGTACCATCGCGCTATCTGAGGATTTGTAGTCTTCTTCGCGTTCATGTAGACCAGTGCTTGGCAATCTGTAACCACTGTAAACTTGATTCCTACGAGGAACTGACGTAGTCGATCCAAGGTCCACACTATCGCCATCAGCTCCAATTTGCTTGAGTGGTACATCTTCTCGGCCTCTGTTGTCTTCTTGCTCACACAGTAGACCAAGCGCCATTTGCCGTCTTCGTCCATCTGTAGCACCATTCCTGCTAATCCCTCAGCACTCGCATCGCAATGTACTTCTGTCTTGAGTTCAGGGTTGTAATGAGCTAGTACCGGATATTCGACCAGATCCTTTCGTAGTCCTCCAAATGACCTTCGCTGTTCTTCCTTCCATTCAAATTGTGAACCTTTCTTCGTAAGTCTGCTTAGCGGTTCTGCTTTCCTCGCGAAGTCCTTTACAAATCGTCTGAAGAAGTTCGTCAGTCCCAGAAAGCGTCGTATGTCGTGGACATTCTTGGGTTCTGGAAATTCTTCTATCGCCTTGATCTTTCTTGGGCCTGGCTTAAGTCCGCCTGTACTGATGACATACCCTAAGAACTCAACTTCCCTCCTTCCGAACTCACATTTAGAGGGTTTCAGTGTCAACTTCGCTGATCTTATTCTTTCGAGGACTTCCCTCAACCTTTCGATCATCTCCCGCCAATCCTTTGCCGGGATAATCACGTCGTCGAGATAGCAGAATGCCTTCTTGTTCAACAGCGGACCTAGGACAGTGTGCATCAGTCTTTGGAATTCTGCTGGTGCGTTGGCGAGTCCAAAAATCATCCTTTCGAATTGACCTGTATCATCTGGGGTGATGAATGCTGTCTTTAATTTTGCCTTATCGGTCAGTGGTATCTGCAGATATCCATGCGCCAGATCCAGAGTGGTGAAGAATTTCGCATTTCTTAGGCCTTCCAGAAGGTCGTCTATCCTTGGTAATGGGAACTTGTCCTTAACTGTTTGAATGTTGAGTCTCCTATAATCTACCACCAGACGATGATCTCCAGTTTTCTTCCTCACAAGTAGGACGGGACTAGCGTAGGGTGATCTAGTTTCCGTGACTATTCCATTGTCCTTCCACTCTCTGACAATCTCCCTGATTGCTTCGCGTTCACTTGCAGTCGTCTTATACGGTCTCAGACAGACTGGCTTGCGTCCATCAACCTCCTTAATGTCCATCTTGGTGACATCGGTGCACCCTAATTCCTCCATGCCAAGAGCGAAACAGTCTCTATACTCGTTTACTACATCTAGGATTTCTTGTCTCTCTTTCGAAGTCAGAGAATGATTGACGTTGATGTCCTCAGGCAGTATGGGGCGCTTACGTTTCATTTGGTCTTGTCCTTCCCTCTTCTCTTCATTTTTAGTCTGAAACGAATCCTCTGCGACGTCCAGGTTAACAACAATATCATCAAGGTTCAGTAGTTCAACTCGCCCTACACATTGGTTCTTCCTTACTCTCAACTTGCCCTTGCCAGCTGAGATGATGGGTACGGTCGTCTTTCCATCGACCACTTCCAATAGGGAATCGACACAGGCGTCATCTACTCCTGTGAACAATACATATCCGTCCTTTACCTCGTCTGTGATTGCACTTGTAAAGTTAATGGAGTCGCTCTCCAACTGAACAGTTTCGGTTGCTCTCAGTTCGATGCGACGCGACTTGATTTCTTCTTGCAGATTAGCAAACGGAAATTCGGATGAATAGCCAATATGCAAGTTTTTACCAATTCTGGCGAAGGATACGTAGGGCAGATCTGTCCATGTTCTTCCAATTAATAGGTCATAGGGTTGGGCATCATCGTTGACAATGAATACAGTGATTTCCCTTCCGACGATGCCATCAATCTCCAGGTCGACTGTCGTCTTCCCAACGGTCCTGGCAGCTGGTGCAGTCTGGTTACCGATGCCGTACAGACTAGTCGAGTCTGGTTCGATGTCGACGCTGATCCTCCTTGCGACCGATTCTCTCATTAGACAACTGCTGCTCCCGGTGTCTATCATTGCCTTCACGGTTTCCTTGTTGTCGATCTTGACATCCTTCAAATATACATCTGGCGGGACAGTCTCCAGTCCTTCGACTTCCAGGTTGGCTACTTTTAGTCCTTCTTTGGGTCTTGTGCAATTCCTTTCCTTGTGTCCCGTTTGACCGCATCCTCGGCAAGTCAACGTAGTCCTGGGTGCTGGGCAGTCTCTGGCAATGTGTCCAAACTGATTGCAGTTGAAGCACTTCGGTTCTCCCTTGTCGTTTCTGATCGTACGGTTGACCATTCTCCTCAAGGTGTTAGGGTACGTTTCACTGATTTCGTTCCTTGCAGCGTCTTGACCCGAAACATTCGTTCCTTGTTTAGTCTCTTTAACTTCGCTTTGGTTGGGGAATCTCGCAGATTTCTGCTGAAACGACGGTGGTATGAGGTGTTTCGCATTCCAATGCGGAGGTCCCATCTCGGTGCGAACATTTTCGTACTCGTCCAGTTTATCCGCCAACTCATCTGGGTTGTTTAACTTGGTCCAATCGTTAATGAGATGATTACGCAGCACATTTGGAACTTTTTCTTTAGCTGGTTAGTGACGGATAAATCCTTTAGGGCGTCGAAATTTTCCACGTTCATTCCTTCGATCCATTCGTTGAAATATCCTCGCAATTCGAAAGCGAAGTCTCTCCAGGAACCCTTTTGAGATCTCTCGTGCTTCTCGAATTTTTGTCTGAATTGTTCGGGGCTCAACTTGTACCGTTTTAGGAGCAACCTTTTCACGAACCTATAATCGCCGCTTTGTTCTTCTGTCTCCCGAGCGATTAATTGAGTCATTTCGTAAGGTAGCAATCCCAGGAGGCTGAACGCCCATTGGTCTTCATCCAATCCTAGTCGCTTTGCCTGTCTTTCGAAAAGAATTAGGTAAAAACTCAAATCATTGTCCTTCGACTCGTACTTGGGCATCAGTTTACGTATCTCGTAATGTGCGTCATTGCTGGTACTTCGAGACGTATCGTTGTTTCCGCATGTAGTCTGGATGCGCAGCTTCTCAAGCTCGAATTCCATTACCATTTGTTCTTTTCGTTCCCGTTCGATTCGTTCCCGATCCTCGATTCGTTTCCGATCCTCGATTCGTTCCCGCTCCTCGATTCGTTCCCGATCCTCGATCAGAGTCTCCAACAGTTGCTTTGCGAACTCTTCTTCGTAAGATTGGCTATTCAAAATAAGGTGTTTTAAGTCGACGATCCTGCTCTCTGGCGGTACTACCTCGCCGAGTTCATACGCCAACTTGCTCAAATCGCATTTCCTTACTTTCGCTAAATAAGTCATGTTTTTCAAAAGGAAAAATAAACAAAGCAAAAAATTTTAAAATAAACAAATAAAACTGACTAAACCAGATACGTACTGTTTCAATTATTTCTTTAAACGAAATCAACTTTTCTTTAGAAATTTTGAGACAATACTTTTTTTTTTCTTTTTACCGCGATACTTTGCGATAATACTTTTTATCGAGATGATTTTGCAATAATACTTTTACCGCGATACTTTGCGATAATACTTTTTATCGAGATGATTTTGCAATAATACTTTTACCGCGATACTTTGCGATAATACTTTTATCGAGATGACTTGCAATAATACTTTTACCGCGATACTTTGCGATAATACTTTTTATCGAGATGATTTTGCAATAATACTTTTACCGCGATACTTTGCGATAATACTTTTGTCGAGGTGACTTGTAATAATACTTTTACCGCGATAATACTTTTGTCGAGGTGACTTGTAATAATACTTTTACCGCGATACTTTGCGATAATACTTTTAGGAATAGGTAATTAAATTTCGTACATACCATGCAACTCCTCTTACGTTGATCGGTCACCGCGCCACGTCCTTCTCGTTTCCAAATTATTCCAGTGAATCTTCAATTTTCTTCAGGACTATCCCACTTCTGAATTTCTGTTGGCTTCCGTAGGCGTTTCTTACTGGGAAAAAGAAAGAGAGGATCCAATGAAATAATTTAGTAGCGTTTATTAAAACAAAATCATAATAGTGAACAACACATGTAACAGAGAGTACCATCGTCTTCCGGGTATTCCTTCTACTGGGGAGCTCGGATTCTATATTCTGTGCGTTTATAATCTGTTTATCTGTGGCTCTCTGGTCGGGATGGCGCCTACATTAGTAAAATTTCTTTATTTTGATCCCAAGAAGTCACCAGACTAGGCCATGTTAGCAAAGGGTTTCTACGCTACCCAGGAGGTCCCTGCCTCAGCACGTTGGCCTTTCTTTATAGTGGCGCTTAGTTAGGAGTGGAATCAGAATTGGATCATCTCTCGGGTACATTCAAACTTCTTGTTTTTGTTTGGGATGACTCGACCGATGGCCCAAGCTCTACCAGGAACTACTCTACTGATACCATGGACTCCGTCTCAGTTAGTTGAGGTGAAGGCATATATATGGGGTATATTACGGGGTATATATGTAATATTGGCAGTCGTGTGGAGTGCGGGCAAAGTTTTGGTGTCTGAGAGTCCACAGGAATCAGTAGACAATATTGGACAAAAGTGGGAACCAGGCTGAGCCTTACAGTGGCAGTTGTTCCAGTCAAATTGTTCCAAAGTCGCGGGAGAATGGTATTCATGTAACAAAATAGACGACTCTCTTTATCACCACTTTTATGTTTTAACTGAGTCGATAAACATAATAGCATTGTTTTAATGCATATTTAAAGGGAGAGGTGCTCCTCTTTTGCTACATATATATTTGGATCAATTATTCTTTATTTGGTATATTCTCCTGTATTTCGATCACAAGACAATGACCTATCTTTTTCAAGGGAGAAGTAAGTTTCCATCTCTCTTCACTTCTAGAGACCTACTCCTTGAGGAAGGTAAGTCATTGGCCTCATCAAAATATTGAGGGATACCTATAAAATATAATTGATCCAAAATAAGCATTTCATCCTTTATATACATTTATTTTTATTTATATATACCCTTGTATATGTGATAAAATATTTGTATAAAACCATCAATAGATATACATTAAATTTTGAAACAAGTGTGTACACGTTAAGAATTATATTTACGTGTCAAGGAAGCGAGAACTCAGCAAGATAGTTTCAAAGGTGGTTCGAATAAAAGACCGTTAGATCATCATGAAACCTAATGATAAGACATGAGTTGTCCGCTGTTTGGAATTTCTCTAATGTATAAATGTTTGGATCATCTCTTCCCTGACACCTTTGTCCGAAAGAGAGAAAGTTGAACGATTCAATAAATATATTTGTTATAGGACACACAGGCATTGGTGTATGCGACTATTGTCTCTTGCACTCTCCAAAAGTCAAAATTACGTTCGTACATCTTAAAAGACTAAGAAAGAAATTAAATGTTATTTTTTTTTTCTTCAAAACGCCCACAGAAAAGAATTAGTTAACATTTCCTAAGACCCCCGCTAAAAAACGAGGAACTTTATTTCGGCTCAATTTCCTTACTCCTAGCGCCATCTATTATCATAATATGTAACTAATTTTGAAATATTAGAAACTTTTTCAAAATAAAATTGTTATATCGTGGAAAAAAGGCAAATATTTCATCTCAAACTAATTAATTATTAATTTTAAAAAAATAATATTTCATTTTAAAAGTTTATATATTTTTTAAAACAATTAATTTTTTTTTATTTTATCTATTATCGGCAGCTCTATATAAATGTCACATTTTGCATAATGCCTGCTTTGAACTAATAAATACTTTTTTTATATTTGATTAAGTGTCGAAAATATATATATTTTTTTATTGGAAACAATTTTACGTACATTTTTTTCAAAGCAAGGTAAATATGTTTTTAACAATAATAATTTTTTTTTTTTAATCTTTAAAATTCCATATGTTGTATGTTATCTTCATAATTCCATAAATATATCTTCATAATTCCATAAATATATAACAAAAATATGTGAATATATTGAAACATAGGCCATTTAGATTCTTAAAAACCGCTTTTATAATTATAATTTGTAGATTTTTGTAGAACTATATATATATACTTTCATCAACTTTGTCAAATTTTATTTTTCAAATTAATTCAACTGTAAATACCTCAAATAAAAGTTATAAATATTATTAAATGCATATATTGATGTGCAAATAAGTATCCAGGGTCGTAGCGGTCGAAGAAAACCAACGGTTTAGACCACCCGACCCCCTCGAATACTTTGTTACAAGAATGTCACATATGTTAAAGTCCAGTTTACTTGAAAATACATCTCCCGAACATGTAAGTCAAAGTTACTAATATCAGGCACCATCTATCGGAACAAATCACCATTTGGCTTCAAACCCCCTCTTATTAAAAAAAAAAAAAGAAAGAAACCGGAGCGAACACCTTGTGATAGATCATTAAGGTACAACCTGCATTAAACTGACGAGGGCCAACAGCCCGAAACGCGTACCTAGTTGACTTTTCTTGTTAATTCAAGAAAGGGTATTTGACCAAATATCAGGAAACACAAATAAACATTTAGTTGACATTTATTCCTATAGATGGCGGGGAAGGTTTAGATGTATGATCAAGAGAAATACTGAGACTTTTATTAATAAATATATATTTTAAAACCAATTGATCAACACTGCAGTTTAACACATCAATTTATCTTTTATAATTTTGGATAGTATATATCTACATTATATTAGTTTTAATTGTTGTGAGGAGGTTTTATGAAAACGTTTAATTAAAAAAATTAACAATGGGTATATTTTTATTACTTAAACAAACGATATTTCGATCCGAGTCGCTTTTCTACTGGCTTATCAAAAATAAAGATTGATGAAGTCTTCAAATTGAATGATCAAAATCTAGCCTACAATTGTGTATGTGGTGTTCTCTATAGAAATATTCCAACATTTCCTCTCATAGCTTTGATAGCCAGTAGAATGGCGACTTTGCTAGAAAATCCGCTTGTTTTTACACACAATAAAAATATAACAAATGAAAACATTAAGACGCGAATGTTTCTTTCACATATAAATCAAACTTCTACTTCCTTACTGCGATGAGAGAATATTGGGAGGACTTGGTTCATCAGTGGTGAACCCTCCCAGCGGTTTCGCCAATTTAATCTACCAGACCGCTACTTTAGAGCTCTAATACTGTATTGAATCATTCTGATTTTATATACTCCACTGAAGGGTGGAATCTTAGAAATGGTATTTAAGCAAACTATTGATATAAGCTTTTAGGAGGATGAAGCTTTTTTCCATCGCAGTAAGGACAGTAGAAATTTGATTTATGTATGAAAGAAACATTCGTGTCTTAATATGTTTTCATTTTGACAAAAGTTACTATTTACGGGTTAACACACAAATACAATATACTAGGGCCTACAGTAAGAGTAACTTAAACACAGAAAAATCGTGGACTCAAAAGTACAACACCAAAAAAAAAGTAAATAATAAATCACAATTTGTTAAATAAAATAAAAAACACACAGTACTTAGCTTTATTGCTGCTTAGGTAGGGATCGGACCGGGGTTACACAGGTATGCGACGAGATTGCCAGACAGGGATATAGCACGCAGAGAACACTTTAAGCGTCCCCACACGATAATCCACCACACTCCCTTGACTCATACCATAGCCCCCTTTATATACAAACATGGCCACATTCGTCCAATGAGAAGGCGGGAGAGATTTGTTCACCAACAAACGAAAACACAAATTCTTTCCACTAAAACCTGAGATAAGATATGATAAGATTGCAAATATTTGTCAATATAATTTGACAATTTGATGTATATAGATGGCGTGTTATTGCTTTATAATAATAAAAAGGTATACTCTTTGTTAAAATATTTATTGTAAGTTTTTATATTCTTCATAAATTCCTCCCCCCCATATTTACTATGTATATCTTAACAAGTGTTTGTGACTTCAATGCGAGTTGTTGGCTAATACTGATATTTGGTATGGTTGTCAATATAGTGGAGGAATGGTATAAACTGTCGGTTTTAAATATCCACGTCCCGGGGTCGAATCCCTCATTGGATATTTTTTTTTCTGATAAAATGTTGCTCCAATAGCTCCCGATTCTCGCAAAAGTCCAACTCCGCCAGTGAATTCAAGTAACCAAACGGAGCTCTGACACATTTTTAAGTTGAAAATTCTAACTGCTTTAAACCTGTGGTGCATTTTCAGTAAAATCAGTCGCCAACTATTACTCACCATGATTATCATGGCCTGTACCACGTGTACTAGAGTTACTTTATATATCTATGAACATACAAGGCGCGCGTAGCAAGAATGAATGTACAGAAAACATAACTATTAAGGCAAATTTATTTTTTAAAAGTTTATTTTCTTCGAAATAACCCCTCTGGCCTAACACACATCCTCTGACAAGAGTCAAAACAAGCTACATGGACGGACTCCAGTTAGGTGCTTGTAGCCGCTTGAATCCACTATCAAGTTGAAAACCTCTTGCTGCCTTTTTTGAAAAATCTTTCCAAACAAGAAGAAGTCGCAGGGCGCCAAATCAGGAGAATAAGGGTAAATATAGAAGGAAATTAACCTCTATTATATATGCTCTCTTGAACCTATCAAGAAACAATTTTTTTTTTTCTTTTTTTTTAGAAATTTCGTACTTTTATCTTTAGTTCTTATGTAAATTTCTTAATTATTTTAAATAGATGTTAGTTAGCTTTCTCTTATGCTAATTTACTGCATGTATATATTGGTTCACTTTTTCCAACTACCCATTGTACCTGATGAAGGGCAGCTGATGTCCGAAAGCTCGTAGTTCCCAATAAAGAAGCTTACCACGCTGTTTACCTACTTGCTGTTTCAATTGATGAACAGTTTCACTAAGTCTACCAAAGACCACAGGACAGCCCGGGTAGTCGGCAATTTATAGATACGCCCCGGTGGGTTACCTAGTTGTTACTACTCCCACTTATCTATAACATCCCTCGTGTTACTGTAAGACCGATAGATTTGCTCGAAAGGCGCTCCTTATACCTGGCTAAATCTCATTTACCAACTGGGTGGATTTGTTTTTAAAGATTCTACGTTTACTTATATATTATTGATAACATATACGCGCGGGTAGGTGATAACGCCAGCTTTGGAAAATTCTGAAATCTCACCTGAAGATTATAGTTGAGGGTTAATGGCCCACGTTAGAGTCTTCCAGTTCCTAAATATTATCCCCTTCAAAATATATCAATTTCTATTTGAAACAGATAGCGCTGTATTTTGAATGCTACTAAGAATGTCAACTAATATTAGCACAAGGATCTAAATAGTGATCGAAAAGCCAGTCATCAAAGTTGATAGTTCGAAATCTAAGCTGTTACGACGACGTCCAAAGAAGGTTAAAACCGTCCACCACATGTGTACCGAGGGGAGCGGACAGACCAAAGAAGTCCATCTTGCCAGCAGTGAAATCTTCCTCATCCTTGTTGACGGTGGTTGTTGGATGGTGCTTCCTGTCTGTTACTTGCTTGTTCTCCATAATTTACGAAGTTAAATAAAGAGGAGTCGAACAGAGGTCCTTGTCGATCCTACTTGTTTATTTGGCCATCCTGGCAAGAGAGACGTAACAATTTTGCTGCATGCCTTTGCAGATCCATTTGTATGATGAAGATACCGCGTAAAAGCTTTCTTGTTTTTTTAGTTTAATAAAAAAAAATGCTACGCATTGATAATCCTGGTAAAAGAGTATATGATGCTGTAATTTTAAGATACAAGTTTGATACCAGCTATTTACAATCAATCCTTTTAACAGCTGATATCATGTGGAGTCGTGTTGTCAAGCTACTTGCTGACAACAGACCGGAAGTCCACGTCGACCTGACGTGATGTAAAATAGCCCCTATACGGACAGGAAGTCCATAAGTTGTAATCCATTTAGCATTACCCAGGGTGCACCACGTGGAGGCGGATTACACTACACCCCGAAAGAGGAAGAGGTCGGCTTGACGCCCCCTCTGCGAGGGGGACTAAACAGGACAAAACAAAGGGCCGACACGACAACGCAGTGTCCATCAAATAAAGCCGTTACCCAGGCGGCAGAATTTGCTGGACGACGTTGAAGGCGGCCCTAAGTTCCGAGCCTGGAGTCAACCCAACGTAGAGCGGACGCCAACGACCAGATCCCCTTTCGGGTAACCTACTAGGGTCGGGTTCGGCTTATATACGCAGCACTAAACAGCTGTGGTAACAAAGGGGTAGTTTGCTGAAAAACACACATGTTGCTCCACGTTTGGAGTGGATTTACCTTTCTTGCTGTCTAAATAGTTGTTGGCGATGCATAGATTAATTTGCATAGCGAGGGGTCAAAATATGAAAATTGTCACGCCACGCTCGCCATCTACAGTTGAAAAGTGTAACTATTTATGGTTGTTGGAGGTGGCGCTTTTCAATGATGTCAAACATTTAGTGGCGCGCGCATATGCAAAATACAACCCCGTCAATTATGAACATATTTACATATAGAAGCGGATTTATTGAAGAAGATATCCAGGTAGGTATGCTGATACATATTGCGATAGGTAGATTCAAATGTTTTAATATTCATCTCCTGTGTTTTATAACATAAATTTATATGAATATCTAATTCTAAAAAAACGCACGTTAAAGACGCCACGTGGTAGCTTACACTAACGAGGCAATTCTTTAGCTTTGTACACTTAATTTTTAAATTATTCTTAGAGTTAAAAAAATTATTGTTAAGAAGGGATAAATAGTAGTATGTGTTGAGAACATATAGCAATCCACATATATATATATTATCTAAAAAGCAATAACGAGGGAATTTGTTATCTTGGTAGCTATTTTTAAAAATTTATTTAGACATTTTTTAATGCTGTTGAAGTTATGTGTAAAAATATATTGTGACGAAGAAATATTTTATTATTTAATTTAATATTATTCAATGAAAATATATTCAACAGATTAAAAAAATATATATTAATCTGTATTTGTGAAATCATCTTTAAAATGTTTCTTTGCTTGCTTGCTTAAGATTCTCTAGCTGTAAAGAGTTTTGGGGGGCTGACTTGTTAATAATTGTCGACTCGTCGCTGTGACGTCATCAATAAATACTTTTACATCTTAGGATATTTCAAGGCTTGATTTCTACGTGACAACTGGTGGAGAGACTGGACCGATACCCATTAAGAAATAAAATAAAAATTGATTCTGTTGAACCAGAAGAAACTTCTATGAATGTAAAGAAGGAAGGTACTCAGGTAAGCAACTACGTTGTTCAACATCTGCCAAGGAACCCTTCCATTTTCTCTGGGGAGGATGGTGAAGATCTCCAAAAATGGTTAAAAGGGTATGCACGTGTGGCAAAGTACAACCATTGGGACGAAACCCTTTGTCTTACTAAAGTTTATTTTTATCTGTCTGGAACTGCTCTCAAATGGTTTGAGAACAACGAAGAAAGCATACAGACACTTGGAAGGAATTCACATCTCAATTAGAGAATGTGTTCGGAAAAAAAGAAAATTCAAAATTGCAAGCGGAGAAGAAACTTAAAACACGGGCACAATTAAAAGGTGAAAGTACCGAATGTTACATCCAGGATGTCCTGTGCTTGTGCAAAGAGGTTGATCCTCAAATGAGCGAGGAAGATAAAATCTCCCACCTCATGAAGGGGATAGCTGAGGAGCTTTATCAAGCACTCCTACCGAGGGATGTACAGAGCACCGAGCAATTCATTACAGAATGTCGCCGTGTCGAAGCGCTCCGTTGTAGGCGAGTTACCCCAACCAGGTACGAGCGCCTACCAAATGTAGCCTCTCTCTGTGACAAGGATGACGGAAAAGATCTGTCATCTTTGATTAGGCAAATTGTTCGTGAGGAGGTACAGCGGGCATTAGGCTCTCCTCGGGAGGAACCAAAAAATGCTACAATCGAAGAAATTGTAAAGGAGGAGATTGGAAGAACCCTGGCGCCAATCTCAAAGTCTAGGAGAAGTCCCCCTCATAAAGAAAGACCCCGACAGTTTTTAAATACTAGATATGAGGCCGAAACGATAAGACCGCACCCTGAACCTCGATACTCAAAACAAGGAGGAAGACGCGACACCAATGATTGGCGTACAACTGAGGGAAGGCCAATCTGTTTCTACTGCGGACGCCCAGGTCATGTCGTCCGCTATTGCCGTGACAGGAAGAGACACAATGAGGAAAGGAGAAATGACTATTTCCAAAGAAAGCAAGACGCAATGGTATCCTACAACTCTCGAGCTGAATCTCAGGACCCCAATGACGAATCATTGAGGGAAACCTTCACTCGCTACCGAAGCCCTACTTCATATCGCGGTCGAAACAGACAACATTTCTCACCTGCTAGAAGATCTAGCTGGACGCCCCGCCAATAAAACTAGATGATAGACCACATTGGAGGTGAGGCCGCAAAGTTATAAAATCCCCCCTTGCCGACCACAGTAGAAATTAGAAAAAGCTACCTTGACGTAAACATAGACCTACCAAGTCCTCATGAAGAAGATATCTCAACTGAAAGAAGACATCCACCGCAGTCACCTGAAAATATCCCTGGCCATAGTACTAGTCCTTAAGACTGACGACGTAAGTCTCCTGTTGAGCATCGGGTCGATGCTCTCTATAGGAGGAGGCTATGTGACGAAGAAATATTTTATTATTTAATTTAATATTATTCAATGAAAATATATTCAACAGATTAAAAATATATATATTAATCTGTATTTGTGAAATCATCTTTAAAATATTTCTTTGCTTCCTTGCTTAAGATTCTCTAGCTGTAAAGAGTTTTGGGGGGCTGACTTGTTAATAATTGTCGACTCGTCGCTGTGACGTCATCAATAAATACTTTTACATCTTAGGATATTTCAAGGCTTGATTTCTACGTGACAATATCATAGTTTTGAAATATATTGTCATAACCAAAAATGTACATAGCTTGTAACTGTAAAGCTTGGCAAGTACGTTACATTCTCTGCGCGCGCGCTCGAGAGTTAACTCTGTTTACCTCTATTTCTTTCTATCCCTCAAACTTATTATCTATTTAAAGTTATCTAATAAATTCTTATTTTATTCTATCCAAACGACTCGTCACCTTCATTACTGTGACATTCTGGTGGAGACAAGCTGGATCATCCCTTCGCTGCCCAAGCTATAAGAAGAAGTCGTAGAATTCAAGGATTAAACCCATTGGAATATTCTAAGATGCAACACGAAGAAAGAGAGACCCCACAGGGTGAGTACCACTTCAAACATATTAGAAACCCTTCTATATTTTCGGGGGAACCGGGCCAAAGCTCGGAGAAATGGTTGAAAGAGTACCATCGTGTAGCTCGCTACAACTGCTGGGACAGTTCCATGTGCCTAGCAAATGTTTTCTTCTTCCTCTCAGGAACGGCCAAAGTCTGGTTCGAGAATGTAGAGGAACAAATAACCTCATGGGAACTTTTTGAGACAATGTTGTCTCAGGCCTTTGGGCATTACGCAAGCGAAAAAGATCAACTTTTAGAAAAACTAAAAGCCAGGGCCCAAGGAAAGGGAGAGTCTAGTGAGGCGTATATCAAGACGTCCTCTATTTATGTCGGCAAATTAATCCCAACATGAATGAAAAAGTTGCTCATTTAGTCAAGGGGGTCTCTGAGGAAATTTACAGGGCAATTGTAACCTTTGAAATTGCCACCACCGAGGAGTTTATAAAGTGGTGTCGAAAAATCGAACTATCTCAAAAGAAGCGTGTGAATACGCGGATAGTTTTTGACAGACTGCCGAATGCTGCCGCCATCAACCCAGCAGAATCGGAATCTATGGAGGACCTCATTAGACGTATCGTCCGAGAAGAAATCCAGCCTGCATTGAATCCCGAGCCAGCCACTCACAAACCATCTTCCCTGGATCTAATTATTCGAGAGGAAGTTGAAAGGAACCTGTCTGCAATATCGCAGCCCGTTAAAAGGCCAATGCCACGACAGCAGTACTCTAACCGACCCCAAATATTCAAACAGACGCCACGACAGCAGTTCCTGAACCAAAGTACACCGGCACCCAACCAGACACCACCACAGAGAAGAACTGATGAATGGAGGACACACGAAAACGTTCCAATATGTTTCCATTGCGGTCGCCCGGGACATGTAGCCCGATATTGCCGAGACAGAAGACGTGTCTTCGAGGAAGCCAGGGTAAAGAGGCCGACCTACTCCAATAATTACAACACCTGGTTCAATTAAAATGCCGAAGAAGTTGAGTTTGTAGATCGCCGCTTTCGAAACCCGTCGCCCTATCCTGGCCGTGGAAGATCCCCCTCAAGACGAAACGCAACGCCGTCGCCCTCTCGCCGATCCAGTCAATCTCCTCGCCGCCTAAGTCAGGGAAACTAATGAGAGCGACCGAGACTGGAGGTAAGGCCGCTGACGAAAGTAGAAATCCTCCCCCTATTATAACTGCGAACATGAAACGGAACTACGTTGTTATCATCATAAATGGACAGAATGTTGAGGCCTTAGTCGATTCTGGAGCCGATTATTCCGTAATCTCGGAAAGTTTTCGCCGATATTTGAAAATTCCCTTCTTTGCAGAAAAAGGGCCTGTACTGAGAGTCGCCAATAGGCAGCATATCGAAACTCTGGGACGCTGCAACTTAAAAGTGTCGATTGAAAAACTTGAGATTTATTTTACTTTTGTTGTCTTCTCTGAATGTAGCCATCACATAATCCTTGGTCTTGATTTCTTTCGAGCCACAAGTGCAGTGATTTATTGTGGAAAAGGTGAAATACATTTGAAGGAAAGTGTGAACGAGGGCCTAGAAGAAGATCTGCCTACACATGCATTAGAAGACTGTTTTATTCCAGCTCGCTCAATTAAGAAAATCACGGTTATTAACGAAGATATTCGAGGCGGAAAAGATCTAATGATAAAAGGAAGCAAAGATCTCATCTTAAAAAAAGAATTGGTCATACCATCATCCATAATTAACTTCCATCACGGCAGAGGGGAGATATGGGTAACTAATGGGACTTCTCAGAATCAAATAATCCCAGCTGGTATGCTTGTAGGATACTTGAGGAAAATTGGAAGTAGCGGAATCTACAGTGTTGACACAGCTGAAGACGATAAAACTCAATCAAACATTAAGAGTGAGGATAGACGCCAACAAATCTTATCTCTGGTAGACGAGAGATTAGATAAAGAACAAAAGTCAATGATTGCAGACTGTCTAGAAAAGTACTCGGAGGTTTTTGATTTTGAGAGAAAATCATTCAGTACAACCTCCAATGTGAAACATAAAATCGACACCTCAGACAGCCGTCCTATTAAACAACGACCATACCGAGTGTCTCCTGTCGAAAAACGAGCTATACAAACTGAAGTCGATAAAATGATAAAGATGGGAATTGTACAACCGTCCGAAAGTCCTTGGTCGTCTCCAGTAGTTTTGGTTAAAAAGAAAGATGGGTCCTGGAGATTTTGCGTAGACTACCGTAAGCTTAACAAGGTCACCAAAAAGGATGTGTATCCTTTACCTAGAAATGATGATGTTTTGGATAGCTTAACAGGAGCTAAATTCTTTTCCAGCATGGACCTACTTACAGGATACTGGCAGATAGAAATCGACGAGGAAGATCGGGAGAAGACAGCTTTCATCACCCCTGATGGCTTATATGAGTTCCGGGTGATGCCCTTCGGTCTATGCAACGCACCGGCAACATTCGAAAGAATGATGGACAAGCTACTAGCAGGATTGAAATGGACAATTTGTCTTTGTTATTTAAACGATATAATTGTTTATGCTACATCCTTTAAAGAACATATTGAACGCCTAGGGAAAGTTCTCAGATGCATCCAGCAAGCGGGCTTGTGTATTAATCATGAGAAGTGCCGTTTTGGGTCAAGAGAAATAAAAGTGTTAGGACATCTGGTTACAGAAAGCGGCATTCGTCCTGATCCCGACAAAATTGAAGCAATTACAAATTTCCCGACTCCAAAAACAGCAACTGAAGTAAGAAGCTTCATGGGATTGTGTTCATATTACAAGCGATTTGTGAAGGATTTTGCAAATAAAGCAAAGCCGTTACACGACCTCCTGAGGAATAACGTGAAGTTCTTTTGGTCTAACGAACAAGAACAATAAATCAACACAAAGCAATAACGCGCCATCTATACATATAAAATAAAAGGATTTAAAAGCGCGAATGTTTCCCTTATACATAAAACGAACCTCCACTGTCCCCACTGCGATGAAAAATATATTGGGAGGGCCCGGCTCACCAGCGGTGAACCCTCCCAGCGGTTTCGCCAACAAGAACAATCTTTCCAAATATTAAAATCAGCCCTAACTACCGATCCTGTTCTTGGCCATTTTAAGGAAGATGCTGAGACACTTGTACATACCGACGCGAGTGGATATGGCGTCGGAGCAGTGTTGACCCAACTGGTAGAAGGAAAAGAAAAGCCTATCGCCTATGCATCGAGAACCCTTAACGCCGCAGAAAGAAATTATTCCACGACGGAGAGGGAATGCCTGGCTGTAGTTTGGGCCATTTACAAGTTCAGACCATATTTGTTTGGAAAACACTTCACCGTCGTCTCCGACCATCATTCCCTGTGTTGGCTAGCTAATGTAAAAGATCCATCGGGAAGGCTAGCCAGATGGGCCTTGCGACTTCAAGAGTTCGACATATCTATTGTGTATAAGAATGGTAAAAGACACCAAGATGCGGATTGCCTCTCAAGAAGTCCTCTCCCCCAATCCAACGAAGATAACATACCAGAATTGTCTTCAATTACCGACATAAGAAAAGAGCAAAGAAGCGATGTCCAGACCAAAAAAATAATTCAGGAAATTGATTCCAAAAGTGAAAGTGGATACAAAATAATCGACGGGGGATCCTCTACCGCAAAAACTACGATCCCATGGGCAAACCTTGGCTCTTAGTAGTGCCCAAACAATTGAGGGTTGACATTTTGAGTGAAGCCCACGATGCACCAATGGCGGGACACCTGGGATTTGCAAAAACATACGACCGCATTAGAAGAAAATATTTCTGGCCCGGCTTGCATAGATCTGTGCGACAATATGTGGCTCATTGTCGAGAATGTCAACGGCGAAAAGGTTCTACCGAACGTCCACCAGGACAACTAGTGCCAATTCCGCCGGTTGCACGACCTTTTCAGAAAATAGGGATAGATTTTTTAGGAAGATTCCCTACCTCGAACGATGGCAATAAATGGACCGTGGTCGCGACAGACTATCTAACGAGGTATGCTATGACCAAAGCCATACCAAATGTAAGTTCGGAAGAAGTTGGAAAATGTATAGTAGAAGACGTGATCCTTAAACATGGAGCCCCCAGAGAATTGATTTCAGACCGAGGTCGAACGTTTATATCTCACACAATACGGGAGATAACAACCTCTGTGGAACCGCACATCGCTTTACTTCTGCCTACCACCCCCAAACAAATGGCCTGACCGAGAGACTCAACAAGACACTTGGTGACATGCTGTCTATGTATGTTGACGTAGACCAAAGAAACTGAGACTCAGTTCTCCCTTACGTAACTTTTGCCTATAACACCGCCAAACAGGAAACCACTGGGTTTAGCCCTTTCTATCTTGTACACGGACGCGATGTCGAGACCCCATTGGACACCATCCTGACGTATAGAGAGGAAGCCAATCTGGAAGACTACGTGGAGTGTTTGGTCACAAATGCCGAGGACGCACGCCAGCTGGCCCGTTTGAACATTTTGAAGGCGCAAGAAAAAGACAAATCTCGATACGACAAAAGCCACAGACCTGTCCAGTATCGCGCGGAAGACCCTGTGTGGGTGTACACACCTGTGCGTAAACAAGGACTGTCGGAGAAGCTACTTAAAAGATACTTCGGCCCCTATAAATTTGTGAGACAACTGTCTGAAGTAACTTATGAAGTAGAGGCCTTGGAGAGGAGACCCCGACAACGGAATATCAAAGACATCGTCCACGTCCTGCGAATGAAACCATACAGAAGCCCAGAAGAACAAACACAGGACTGATCTCAGAGTGAATTTTTTTTAAGCAGCGGGTCGCTGCTTATTTTTGAAAAGGGGAGTAATGTCATAACCAAAAATGTACATAGCTTGTAACTGTAAAGCTTGGCAAGTACGTTACATTCTCTGCGCGCGCGCTCGAGAGTTAACGCTGTTTACCTCTATTTCTTTCTATCCCTCAAACTTATTATCTATTTAAAGTTATCTAATAAATTATTATTTTATTCTATCCAAACGACTCGTCACCTTCATTACTGTGACAATATATAGATAGCAATCCATATATAATTGAATCTTTTTTTTTCTTATCCCTAGTACATGTGATACAGGCCATGATAATCATGGTGGGTAGAAGGCAACTGCTTTTGCAACAAATGTCTACACATGTGAAAAGCAGTTCGACTTTGCACTTACAAATGTTGCAGAGCCCCGTTTGGTTACTTGCACTCGCTGGTGGGGTTGGACTTTTGCAAGAACCGGGGGCCATTGGATCATTTTTTTTTAATAAGAAAAAAGTGCCCAATGCGGGAACAAACCCGAGTCGTAGCGGTCAAAAACCAACGGTTATTAAATCTTTAAAAAGCAATAACAGGTATATTTTTTTTCTTTTGGTAAATTATTTTTAGTGTAAAAAAACTTGTGTTGCTAACGAATGATAAATATAACATGCGATTTGAAAATAGAGCATTGTATCCGTTCTATGCAGGTTATGTTATATATGAAATGTCATTTTACTGATATTTGCTCTTCTTCTTATTATTATTTTTTTTTGTCTAACTTCTGGTTACCCATGTAAAACAAAAATATAATTTAGGTTGGAAATTTTGCCGGTAGGATATTCTATATACAGTTACGAGCGTCATTCTTCATCTCTGTCACCGTTTGCTTTTTTTTTGGAATGGCGCCCTCCTATTGGTTGGCTACGGTCACGCCACCTTTGCCCCCCCACTCGCTATTTCGTCTTTGTAACTATTGTGTTGGAGCGGGTCGCTCCTTAAATAAATGTATATATTAGTTAATAACTAAATGGAATCCTCTCTTTCTTTTTCCCAGTAAGAGACGCCTACGGAAGCCAACAGTACATAGACAGATAAAGCACATAGGCTATAGTTATTAACTAACATATGCAATTATTTAAGGCGCCAATTTATAATTGTAACAAATAGTATTTGAATCAAAACATTCTATCGGGTAAAACACGGGCGTTGCCCGGGTCATTCGGCTAGTTGATCTATAAAAGCAAAGATTGCCTCTCCTGTCAAAACTAGACGCCATCTATTGACCGTCGCCACAAACTGGCAGCCTCTGGTTAGAAGTATCCACCCTGGGCTGACGAGGGTCATTAGCTAGAAACCATGGTTTCCAGGTGGATGCTTATCAGTTAGCCAAAGCTGGTGTTGTGGCCTTGTCACCCACCCAAGGCCGCCAGTTTGCAACGAGGGTCAATAGATGGCGTCTAGTTTTGATGGACCTTTGATTTAGGTTTGTTATAAGGGAAGGTTCACTATATTCCAGTTGATGTATATGTTTGTTATTTTTTATAATATTTTCTGTTTATTAATATTATTTTTCCATCCGAGGCAATGCAACAGAAACATTAGTGAACAAGACCAAATCAACAAACTATAAATGACATTTCAGTAAGAGGATTGTTACCACACACACACTTCATGCAATCAAATATGATAACACTGTTACCAAAATTTTACAAACAGTTCAATTAATTATTTGGTCTTGTTACCTTATGTTTCTCATCTATATTTCAAATTGTACCTTATCAGTTTATACTGTGTTTTTATGATTAATCGAAATAATTAAAAAAAGATTCACACCAGATTTTTAAAAAGTTTTCGTATTTTATTATTTTTCTCATAAATTTTTCTATACAATGTAAGGGAATGTTTGGCACCTTTAGACAAGAGCAAATTTTACAATGGGAAAAGGGGAGGTGAAAGAGAGAGAGAAATTAAAAGAGCAATAATTATAATTTTAAAGGTAATTCTCAAAAAAATAAAAGTAATAATAACAATTTACAAGTTGAAAATGACATGATTGATGACTTATTTAGCACACACAAATTCTATAAAAATTAACAAACTAATAATGAAAAAAAAAAAAGGGAAAATGTATAAAACTTGACATATAATTGGCACCCTAAACAAACAAATAATAAAAAAAAGGAAATTTAGGCACATTAATATATTTTTTTTTTACAGATATTTATTTTTTTCTATTTGGTGGGGTCAATTATTCCTGAGAGTTATTGCTTTGTCACTCTGTGTATGGGTCAATAAAAAAAATAATTTTTTATCTATGAATACAAAAAATCAATAAAAACCATATGATTTTTTTTTTTTCAATCCAAAACAAAAATCTGCAAAAAAAAAAAAATGATAATGGGGAAAAATAATATGAAGGGAAATGTGACTAGGGAAATGAAAATGTAGAAAATGATCTAAGAGAAAAGATAGATGAATGGAAATTTCTAACAAAAATCATTTTTGATTAATAACAAGAAAATGTAATAATGAAAAATGCATTGTAGCTTTCCAAATAAAAATCAAGTGTAGCATCTCTTAAATATTGAGATTTTTGTTTTGTAAAAGAATGTATCAAACCACAGGATGGTGGTAAAATTAACTCATTCTGCTAGATAGTGCAAATAATTAGCAACATTCTGTCGTATATAAACTGATTTTTGAGTAAAACCCTATTACGAACCACAATGTGACGGAACCTTTGGTTCATTATAGCCATAGTTAGCCAGGTTAGATTTAGCAGGGTTTTACTGTATAATAGAGGCAGGGTTTATAAATGGATATAACCAATAAGGGAAAATATATGGACACACATTAACTAAAAGTATTGCTGGTTTATTAATCCGCAGGAAGGCTTGCTAAACCACTGTTAGCTCTGTAAACTGGATAAACCACTCTTATACTGATGATAAGCCCCTTCTTGATCATTTTCACCAAAATCAACAAAAAAAAAAAAAAGAGGAAAATATTCCTTTAAATGATTAATAGACAAATAAGTTATATACAGTAAAACCCCTCTATAGCGAACCTCAATAGGACTGAACCTGTAGTTCACTATAGCCATGATTCATTATAGCCATAGTTCACTGTTTTATAAAATAAAACAAAACTGGGAATTATTTCAGGTCCGTTATAAAGGAAGGTTTACTATATCCTTAATTTATTTTAGCAAGGTTTTCCTGTATGTAGCCCAAGGTTTTATATTGGCCATAATGTTTAAATACCAATTACACATGCTATTGCTAGATATGTGGAGCGACTGTGATGAACTATTGGAGAATCCGTAATGCATATCTTTATTTATTTTAAAGAGGCCTAATCCAGTACAGTAGAACAAACTCTCTCTAAAGGTCAACCCCAAGTTGCAGAGCCAAAGTGTCCTTTAGAGAGAGAGGAATCCTCTTACCAGAGAGTTGCTGAATACTAAAAAAATAATAATTTTGGCAATGGCGAAACTGTCCTTTGTAGAGAAAGGCATCTTTTAGCGAGGGTGTCCTCACATGGTGGTTGTTCTATTGTAATTACATAATCAAAAGGGTTATAGATATATAATTTTATATATCTGATATATAAAGCCTCCTTTGAGAGACCAAAGAACCTGGACTCTCAGTTATATCAGATCAAGTCTTTTTCAATCTTACAAAGATGACCGCAGAGTGTTTATTTTTTATAATAACGTTAAATGTATGCAAATCAATCTTCAAGAAATTTCAAATACAGGCAACTGAAGAAGATATACATTGACATATACAGGCTATTCAAGATCATTACAAATATTAACTCAATTATAAACTAATTTACATATCTTGGGGTTGAAAAATTGAGGATAATAAATTGCTAGCGCACCATTGGGCAAATTTTCACTAAGGGGCAGAACTTGAAGGAAGCCAAATTATTCAGCTAGTATACACACAGAAATTCTCTAGTTGGATTGATATGTATATAAAAACAAAATGTCATAGAAGTTTGTAATGATTTTATGTTAGGCCTCTTTAAAGATATAAAGTAATGCATTGTAGATTATCAAAACATGTTTCTCAAACTCATCAACAATACTGTTCAATCTATCTTGAAGATAAACCACACATAGACATAAACTATTGTAACTTAGTAGGGAAACTTCTTTCGTCTGGTGGAATAATCATATTATGCAAAAAAGTATAAATTTGCATAGATTTTTTTAGGGGTGGTTTGTAAAAAAATATGTAACAAAACTTTCATCAATCGAAGAAAGCATACAATGTTAGTAGAAATAAGTCAAAATATATTCCAATGCATATCACAGAGAGCAAAGAGAAATACTGAAGAAAGCTTGCATAAAAATCTAAAATCATTCTAAATTTGCACACAAATCTGGGTATTACTGTATTGCATATAACTATTATTTTACTGATTTTGATCTTGTTTTGACTTTTTTTTTTTTTTTAGGATCCACAAATGGTACTGATCTTTACTTAATTAAAGGTCTAAAAAAAATGTTTTCTAGTAATGTTTTAACAGCTTTTTGGCATATTTAATATCAGTGTTTGTGGAACATAATTTATTGGGGCTTAGATCCTATAGGATAATAAGTAACTATATTTTAAAATACAATTCCAGAATGTCTGATTCTTGCTCAAACCCAAACTGACAACACAAGGACAAATGCTTTGAATATAGAGACTTTCAGGACCATCCACAATGATTTGCATAGCCTGTAAAATATACATATTCTGAAAGAGATATGTAAATTATTTTAGCAAGATGCTGAAAAAAAAAAACAAATATTTTACTCTAAAGTGACTATAAGCAAAGAAAACAAAACAAAAACCTGTGCCAGGAATAAAACATTAACAAATCTTTATCCACTTTAAAGCCTTCAATTTCTTAACTAAATTCAAATACTAGAGAGAGAAAAAAAAGAATTTGAAAAAAAAAAGATACAACAAAAAATATAATAATAACACAAAAATTGACAAAAATAAAACATTTTCAATAAAAAATATATATTTTTTAAAAGCTGTACAAACAGCAAAGCCCCTCAATAATAGTCTACTATAATATTTTTTCACTTTTATAATTGTTTCAAGATATGGTATGGTTGATCATTGCATTGTAAAAATGGAGATCATGTTTATTTCAACATATAACATAACCAACATTCTGGCTAAATGGCTCTTTTTCAAAGATCTCTTACAACTTATTATTTGGAGAAAGAGTTACAGAGCTGGAAGGCTTACATTGGCTAGCAGTTCAGTAGAACAAACTCTTTTTAAAAGACAACACCTAGTTGCACACCTAGTTGCAGAGTTTAAGTGTCCTTTAAGGAGAGGTGTCCTCTTATTGTAGAGCAGATAAATAGTAAAAATGGTCATTTTGGGCAATGGAAACTGTCCTTTGTAGAGTGGTATCTTCAAGCGAGAGTATCCTCTCATGGAGTATGCTCTATAGTATTTAGTAAAATAAAAGATACTTTTTGCTTTACACGATCTCCACTTTTATAATGCAGTCAAACCTCATTATAACTGGGACCCAATATTTTAGGAACCATGGTTAAAACACAATCTGGGACTTTAGGATGGTTTATAACCAAAGGTTTCTGTTTTATAACAAATTTGTTCCACTGTACTTTGTTGAAAGAGCAATTGATAAGACAGGAATCTGTGTTACCAATTCTTCTGAATAGACAGCCAATGAATATATGAAGCCTAGTTTCCAAGTCAATTTTTTTGACAGAAGGTGTAATTTCCTTTAGGATCAATTTCCTCCCAGCAAATCTCGTTATGAATATTTGAAACTATTATAGACATGTATGATTCTTTTGAAAATTTTTACTGCCCTTACGCATTAAAGAATCATACACGTCTATAATAGTTTCAAATATCCATAACAGATGGCGCGCTGATGCATCATAATATATTTGTTCAAATAAATCTCGCTATATTAAGATGTTAAATCCTCTTGTCTAGGGAGAGACTAAAGGGGCTTTACTGAAGTTAGGTACAAAATAAGAGAAACAGAGAAATGGCTATATTATATCAACAATCAATAGGACGTGTGTATGTGGAAATATAAAAACAAAAAGATATGAATAAAATGGGAGATGGGGGGGAACAATGAGCAATGCCAAACATAATGAGGAAAGATTATAGAATGAGAGACATTTGTTCTTGATTAGCAAGAGAAGATAAAAGAAAAAAAAAAGGTAACATATGGGAATGAAATTTTTATATATATAATATATAACAATCATGTTTTATAGATTTATCTTACAAATAATACAAGGGCTTGAATATGGGTTTTATTGGGGAGGAGCATTTCCATCATAAGATGTTCTTCATTTTTGTAATTTACTGAGTGAAATATGAGACTCAAGCATTAAGCCACAAGTGTATATAGAATCAAGAACTTTTTTTTTTAAATCATATTTCAGAAAGGCTAATTGAATTTTGAGTTATACGTTAGCATTACAATCATTATTATCAACTATAGGGAGGTTTTCATGCAACTGTATATAGAATTTTACTTTTATACATAGATAGATTGAGGAAAGCCTTTTCTACAAAAGGATATGGAATTGTAGTTAATGTCCCTAAGTCTTATTAAAGTTTTTTCCTTTATATAGATTTTTTATATCATTATATCACCATCATGTGCTCAGATAATTAAGGCTATTATGTATTAGGATATATTTGATGGGGATAAACAAGACCAAACAGGTAAATATGACATTGGGGTAATGGCTAGAATATTCAATGTTCGAGAAGCATAGACTCATGGAATTTGTATAGTCACAAAGGGATAAGAAACAACAGAATACTCTGATGATGACTGTTGCAGAAATATCCCTCAGAGAGAGAGAGAGAGAGAGAGAGTGTGTCACTTTTACACATCTGGATGCAGTACCTTATAGCCCATCTCATATGTGACTCCAAGAATGTCTAAATTATGATCTGTTAGAGTAGGTTTGGAGAAATTTGATTGGAGAGAGTTTGGTGCAGCTAGTGTCCATCAAGTTGACTTTTGGTGACATGTGGACAATTCTCCAATTTGATCTGTTAATGTGACTCACAGCTCATCTAGTGACCTCCCTCCAGTAGCTATAAAGGATATAAATGAGGTTATCAGAAAGAAGTCTGCGGAACATGTACTCTGAGGATCATCTCTTGGAGAGATACACTTTGAAGAATGAAGTAGACCAAGAAAGGATAGGGGTTTGATAATGAAATAAAATGGTGTGTGGAATGAAAAGCTACAAAGTGGTGAAGAGAATTATTGTTTCTTATCCCCTTGTGCAAAGATTACACAATTCCATGCTCCTTGATCCGTTTGATGATAAGCAGCAGCCTCTCCCAAAAGTCCCAGGTAAAGAGAATTGTTGTTTCTTATCCCCTTGTGCAAATATTACACAAAAAAAAAAATTCCACGAGTCCATGCTCTTCGAGCTGCTTGAAGGATAAGTAGCGGCCTCTCCCAAAGGTCCTAGGTAAAGAGAATTATTTTTCTTATCTCCATGTTCAAATATTACATAAATTCCATGAGTCCATGCTCCTTGAGCTGTATTATGATAAGCAGCAGCCAGGTGAGGAGAAATATTCTGAACAAGGGTGAAATGGCCATACCTCTGTATCAGAGATGGATGTTCCGCACCTGACTTTGTTTGGGAATTGTAAAAGAGTTGAATTATAGTCGGTATTGAATTACGATTGTTCTACTTGAAGTGTGTTATATCCTAATTGTAACATTAACAAACTCTTAATTAATTACTGAAGAACACAAAGTAGGAAAATGCTCCATCCCAAAAACACATCATATTTAGGCTTATTTCAAATATACAAGTTACATTAACAATAACAATCAAGATAAAAATAAAAAGGCAAAAAAAAAAAACGATATAATACATACAAATTCCATCAAAATTATATGACTACAAAACAAAAAAAGGAAAAAAAAAAAGTTAACATTGCAACAAAAACTAAATTCGAAAAATTTCAATGAGCTTGTATATATATATGTAATTAAAAACTTCCCTTTGACAACATTTTTTTTGTAATTGTGGAGAAATACAAAACAAATTTTGGCAAGACTAAGACAAAATGGGAAGGTTTCAATTTTGATACTAGTGGAGGGGGGAGAGAAAAAATAGCTTGAAAGACAAAAAATTTAAAAAAAATCTTTGGTGTTTTAGAAAGGAAAGAAAAAAAGATTTTCTTCTATTTAAGATTTTTCAAAATTTACAAGTAATAATAATTCTGTGATAGTAATGGGTAGGTTAGGGGGGAAAAGGCACCTCTTTCTTTTAGTTTTCTATTAAAAATGAAATTTGAAAAAGAAAACAAAAAAAAAATTGTAAAGAGATTTCCTTATTTCATATACAGTAAAACCTCCCTGTAAAGGACACCTAGTTACAGAGCCAAAGTGTCCTTTATGAAGAAGTGTCCTCTTACTGGAGAATTGTTACATAGTAGAAATGGTCATTTTGACAATGAAAACTGTCCTTTGTTGAGAGGTGTCCTCTCATGGAGGTTTTACTGTATTACGACAATTTTTTGTACAATCTTTTTTTTTTTATTTATATTGCGCAAAAAAGAAGGGCAAGTAATTAAACCCTCACAGTTTAATAAATTGTGTTTTTTAATAGATATCTCTATTATAATGTACAATATTTAGCAGCAATGAGGTATATCATGTTGTTTTGAATACGCAACACACTGCGCCTCCTGTATGCTAACACCATCAAAACTAATACGTTATGTACCAATATCATCCTCAAATTACTAATACTTGCTCAAATTGTTCTTTAATAACTCTCCAGAGACCAAAATCAATCAATCATTAAAGTGAAGGGGGGAAAAAAGGCTAAAAAACGATTATCACACATTAAAAGATTGTTTATAAAGTATTTTTTGTTTATATCACACTTATAGAAAAAAGAAAAGTTATCTAAAAAATACAATATATATAAAACTTTCTTATAGTGTTATCCATGTTTATTGCGTTAATTTTTTTTTTCCAGATCATATAAAATAAGATTTTCATATACAATCAAACCTCATTATAATGACATCACTTAGGGTTAAGATTTTATGTTGCTATAACCCCCATGTCCTTGTTATTACAATAGTTAAAACAATTGGGCCTTTAGAATTATAATGCTATAACCAAGTTATTGTTTAAAACATGAGAATCAAACCTATAATGATACAGTAGAACCTCTCTTTAAAGGACAACACCTAGTTGCAGAGTCAAAGTGTCATTTAGGGAAAGGTATTCTCTTACCAGAGAGTTGCTATATAGTAAAAATGATAATTTTGTCGATGAAAACTGTCTTTTGTAGAGAGGTGCTCTCTAGCGCAAGTGTCCTCTCATAGAGGTTCTATTGTATATATATATAAAAAGATTGTTAATTCAAGTTTGCAGACTTCAACTTTTTATAAAAGGTTATTGTCCTTTTGACGACCCACTGCCAAACCCCCTTTTCACAAAAGTTGGAAAGTTTATCAGTGAAGTATTGTCATTTCAAAAGGGCGGCAGTTGGGTTACTGAAACGTCAAAAGGACAAACTTTTATAAAAAGGTTGATGAAGTCTTCAACTTGAATTCATCAAAATCTAATCCCCCCTTTTATTATGGTATTTTCTATAAAGGATTGTTGTTAGGTTCAAGAGGTGATTATAATGAGGTTCCATTGTATATCCCATCTATATGATGGGCTTTTGACCAAGTCTTCAGAAAAAAGAAGCAGCATTGTAACAAAGCTCACTAACTGTGCTGATCAAAGAAACCTGGCAGCTCTTAGAAGAAAAAAAAGATGGGGAAGACCATCATGTTGATAAGAACAATTAACAGAATGAAGACATTTTCTGTACACCTTTTTTTTTTCTGTTATCTTACAAGATTTCTACACATTTTTATATTGCTAAAGTGAAAAAATATATGAATATCATTAATTGTGAGGGAGAAAGGCATTCATGTCAATATCTTTAAGCTAACCACAACAGCGAATATTTGGATCAATAATATACCACACAGGATGTCTAGTTGTGAGAATTTGTCAGATGTTGGGGAAAAGTTGGTGATTTGAATCAGTGCTGTTTGCACACACAATATCAAGAAAATGTTTACTGCAGGTTTCAAAAGGAGGAAGGCCCTTTTTCATGAAAATATTTGGAAGGGCTAACTCATGGGTAATAAACTTTCCTTTAGTAATTTCACCATATACAGTAAAACCCTCTATAGCAAACCCAAATAGGACTGAACCTTTAGTTCACTATAGCCATGGTTCATTATAGCCATAATTCACTAAAATGGGAATTATTTCAGGTTGGTTTTATAAGAAGGTTGGCTATATCCCTGGTTCATTTAAGTAGGGTTTTACTGTATTTAAAATGGTATAAGAAATAGTCAATTACTGGCCTATACTGCTTACTGAATAAACACTTTAAGAGCTGACATGTAAGAGAAATTAGAGGTGGGGGAAAAAAAAAAGAGTTCAGAAAATGTCTTCAGTTGAGATCAGCACTATGTGTGTTTTTTTTCTAGACGCAACAACACAGTTCCATAAGGGGTGAAGTTAAAAACATCAGAATATACAACTTCCCGTAAGATATATGCAAAATTTTTGAAAGAATTTGTTAAAATCAAACAAATGGGGAGAGAAGGGAGTAATGCCACAGTTACTGAGATGATTGTGGTAGTTAAGGAAGGAAGGAAGCTCCCAGCAGACAGACAGAGGCACCAAAGGAAGGGTGGGTATCACTTGTTTGTCTTCTCATCGTCAGACATATTGCTGAGGAGGCTGAGATCACTGCCGTCGGAGGTGAGCTTGTCCTCTGAGGAGGCTGGCACAGGGCTGCTGGGAGGTGGGGAGCTCTGGGAGAAGTTGTTGGGGGTGGGAGGCTGCCGGGAACCTGCTGCAGCACCCAGCATGTTGGGGCAACAATGAGATAGCATTGTGATTACGGACAATTTGGATTATAGAATAGAACAACAGTCAGACACTATCTATTAACTTATGTCTCTCAAAGTATGTGTGACAGCAGGTTACCTGAGGAAGTCCCGGCAGACTGGGGCTGTAGAGAGGCCAGAGAGTCCGGCCAGAACCTCTGCACCGCAGGCCTGGAGCTGGAGTTCTTGTTTTTGCTCTTGGTCTTGTGGTTGTTGTTGTTGGGAGTGCCGTCTGGGTTGGTGGCATCCAGCATGGGCTGGAGGATCCTGCGTCTGGCGTTGATGAACCTGCAGCGCACCAAGCCCTCAGCTACCATGCGGCAATGTATGTATGTATGTCTACTAGGGAGTTAATAAAGTTCACTTTCAATGGAATAGTTCCTTTTCTCTTATCAAAAACCAACATGAGGTCTCAAGCAGCTCTTCCTTAGATGTCTGCCTAGATAGTCAGGGTGATAACTTAGAAAAACATCAGAGAGGAAGAATTTGTGTGTTCTTTAAAGCTTACAGCTATACAGTCGCTATGACAACACTAATTGGGATCAAGATTTTAATTTATTATTATAATAACCATGGTTGGGACAAGGGACCATATATCGTTATGGTTACCACATCATACTAAATATTCTGGTTTGATAATGGCTGAACCAATCACATAGAGACAATAAGTAGCCATTAATTAATACGGCTTTGAAAATTTGACACAAAAATAATTTGAAATCACACTGTACACTATTGCAGTAAAAAATTAATTAAAAGATCAGTATGCTCTTGAGAGCAAATGCTTATCTTTTGCTACTCTTAAACCCACTTTAACAAAAATTTACAAAAAGAGAAGAAGAGCTGTGCATAGTAGTTAAAGAATAAGATGGAGGACTTACCAGTTATTGACCTGCAGGAGGGTGAGATTGGTTTGGGCGGCAATCTGCCGTTTCTCATCCTCTGTGGGGTAGGGATGCTGGGACAACACAGCCTGCTGTTACAATCACTCCACACAATAGCTAAGCCTTTATTATTCTGGAGGATTTTTTTAAGTGAAAAAAAAAGGACAAAATAACAATTTTGAAAAAGAAAATTTCTGGAACCTTGGGTTCCTGTGGAATATAATGCCCATGGATGCTAGTTAGCAGCTCCTCTTGAGAAACTATTATCTTTCTTTTCAGCTGCCCCTTGTAGAAAATAATAATTGTCTGATAAGGTGACTGTTGTGGAGAGTTTATATAACTGTGGGGTGTTGGTAGATATCAATGTTAGTACCAAAAAAAGCCCTATTTTCTCTCAGTAACAGTAGAAAATGTTGTTCTGCCCTGTGCACTCCTGGACAAAACTTAAGGAAGTTTTATATTCTCATCTTGCCGGTCATCATTTTTTTTAAGAAGACAGAGGTAATTTTGTACACACTTGGTTATCTTGTGTGTCTTCACTAAAGATCACTGTGTATCAAATATCTTTCAGAGTTATTGTCTTAATCCCAATATACATACTTAAAGATACAACTTCCTTAAGTTTTGTCTCCATGAGTGTATATGAAATATCCCTTAATCATAGCTGCTTTCCACCCTAACTGCAGCATTCTATAAACGTTTTTTTTTTTAATTTTGATTAAAAAACAAACAAGAGTAATAATGGAGAGGCTTGCAACAAGTTGAATGTTCAAGTAAATTAGTCTAGCTATTGCCCAAATGTTCCCTAAGACAGCAACTATCAACTCACCACAATGTGCTGGAATAACCAGGACCTCATGATGCTGGTGGCATGCTTGGGTAGGATCCCTCGTTTCTGTTTCTTCTTGCCCAGCAGGTCCCCATCTTCCTCCTCCCCTCCACTGGGGGGCTGGGGGGTCCGGGGCTCTGACACACACAGTGTTGTAGACATTCCTTCTCCCAGGTTGACACAGCAAACAAATACATGTTTGAGTACAATTTTAGTTTTAAGTTTATTTTTGTAAATCATAAAACTCTTAAATAATCACAAGCTCAAGGTAATAAGACAACTCCAAATAAATAAATAGTGTCTGATCATTATAACAATGCTATTACCAAAATGTCAGACACTATTTATTTAATTGGATTTTCCAATCTATAATCCAAATTGTACCTACACACAGAAACACAAGCTGAGAGAAAAGACCAAATCAATATCCCCTGGGATCCATATATAATCCACCAAATTGTATCTCCTAACTTGTAAAGCTAATGGAAGACCAGACTGAAAGCTTCTTTTTTGTGTATTGAATAATATAAAATATAAGTTACAACATATAGTAAAACCCCTATATAGCGAACCCTGTTATGACTGAACCTTTGGTTCATTATAGACATAATCCACTGTATTATAAAATGGGGATTATTTCAGGTTTGTTATAAGGGAAGGTTCACTATATCTCTGGTTCGTTTTAGCTGGGTTTTACTGTACAATGGAACTTATGTGATAAGAGGCCACTTAAAAAAAGGAGGAAAGACAATTAGATTTAGTCTTATTACCTTTTATTTTAGAGGAAACACACACTTGGACTCTCCTGGAAATGATCTCTCTTCGGAGGTCATATTATCAAAGAAAAATGTATTTTTGTTCTGCTGGGTAGGCAGGAATAAATTTATTTATTGATTTTACAAAAATAGTCACTTAGGGAAGTGGTGGCCACACACATCAATAGGATTGCTAGAGAGAGGTGTGACTTTAATTTCCAAATCTCTCTCTTGTGTGAAAACAAATCTACATATATATCTCTCAAAGATGCAGAACAACCATCTAATTGGAGGAGACAACAGAACAATAATTAAGATGAAAGAAACATTTGGCAACAGCACTGAATCTGTGTTAATTAATAAAAAAAAACATGGCCACACTCCAGCTTTCCCAACTTCAAAAATCCCAAATAGAGAATAAGGTTTTGGAATAGGGCCATTATCCATTCAGTATGTGGCTTGTGACACTTTGGACCAAAAACTGATAGAATCCAAGACATGTTGTATTGATAGGCATCACCCACAAGAATTAATCGGGGCTTAGAGAAAGGGGCCAACTAACTAAACTGGTAAAATTGTTAAAAAAAAAAATAGTGTAACATTTCAAGTCCTTTTATATTCACAACACAGGTGTATAACTTCCAGAGAGGTTGTTGCTTATCATCAAACAGCTCGAGAAGCATGGACTCATCGAATTTGTATAATCTTTGCACAAGGGGATAAGAAATAACAAGACATGTGTAAAATAGAATCGTGGCATATGGCATTGTGGCAAAATAATTACAGGCAAAGTCATACTTGCACCAAAGTGCCTGGATCATGGTGCCATGATCAACGAATGCTGTACCCTACACCCCATTCCATGAGATCACTAATGGAATTTGTGTAATCTTTTCACAAGGGGATAAGAAATAACAACAAAAACAGAATCTTGATGAGTGGGCGGACTAAGTGGCAGGGGAACTTACTGATGCTAGCAGGTACCCGGCTGTCAGTAGGATTGGCTCCAATCTGGGAGAGCGGAGTACTGCCGTGGATCACAGGATGGGGAGGTAGCTGCACCACACACTGCTGCTGTAGCAGGTTTGTTTGTTATTCATGTAGCAACCTCTTCGATAGGAGGTTGGTCTGTAGGGAATGGATGCCATTTCACCCTGTTGTGTGAGCAATTCTCTTTAATCCAACCCACTATTATTCAATACTTACTAAAAATTAAAAGAATCTTACGCATCTAAAATAGTTTCTAATTTTCATAACAGATGGCGCGCTAGTGCATCGTAATATAAACACTTACTTTGATACAACAATTATTTTACATACCAATCAGCCTAGTTACCTTAATTTAACCAACTATAATTCAACACTGACTTTAATTCTACAGAAAATTGATATCTTGGGGTGTTCAATTAAAAAAGTTTAACTGCATCTCCTTACTCTAGACCATTCTCTCTACTAGATTATCTAATCAATCCTTCCTTGGTTTGTCCATCTTTACCTTCTTTCTTCAAAGTGCCACCTTCCAGTATGGTCAGAAGACAATCTCCTGAATATCCTCAGTATATATGTCCTGAAAAAAACTTCCATTTCCTTTTGCTAATGTGAAATAGTGTTGTAAGAATATCTACGTTGGAAACATATCTGTGAGCTATTAGTTGATTGTTAGAAGAACAATGGGTTGGCCTTATTGCTTCTAAGAATAAAAGTTTAAATTTTTTTCAATAATTAAAAATAAACGCATCAAACATTATTCCTTTTTTCCTGATTTATAATTTTATAAAATAAATAAATTGATTGAGTCAAAAGGCGATCCATTAATTAAGATTATATAAAAGGGCGTACCTGGATCTGTAAAGAAAAAAAAAATTTTTTTTTTTCTGTGCACTAAATTGATAAAGAGGGAGCAATCTCTCGAAATATTTTTAGGAAAAATTTTTTTTTTTTTTTCTTTACAGATCCACGACTTTTGTGTTTTTTCAAAAATTATTTATTTATTCATGAATACCTATTTTGTCCCCTTCAAAGTAATCCCCATGAGATATTATACACTTGTGCCAACGGTTTTTCCAATCTTCGAAGCACTTCAAAAAATCTTTTTTTTTTCTTTTTCAGCTCCTCCTTCGATGCCGTCTTTATCTCGTCAAGCGTAGCGTAACGTCGTCCTTTCATGGGCCACTTCAGTTTAGGGAACAAGAAAAAGTCACAGGGGGCCAGATCTGGGGAATATGGTGGCTGTGGCATCATTAGTGTGTTGATTTTGGCCAAAAAGTCGCGCACAAGCAACGATGTGTGAGCAGGGGCGTTATCGTGGTGCAAAAGCCAATTTTTGTTCTTCCACAAATCCGGGCGTTTCTGGCGGATTGCTTCGCGCAAATTGCGCATAACTTGCAGGTAATATTCCTTATTGACCATTCTACCCTGTGGCAAGAACTCATGATTCACCACGCCCCTGCAATTAAAGAAAACTGTCAGCAAAACTTTCACATTCGACCGAACTTGGCGCGCTTTTTTCGGTCTTGGTTCGTGCGGCAGCTTCCATTGAGATGATTGAGCTTTAGTTTCCACGTCATAACCATAAACCCACGCTTCGTCACCAGTTATGACCCTCTGGAGCAAATTTGGGTCGTCGCGGACAGAGTCCAACATCTCATTAGCAATGTTCATGTGATGCTGTTTTTTGGTCGCAATTGAGCAATTTTGGTACGAATTTCGCGCCGACCCGTCTCATGCCCAAATCATTTATAAAAATCGAATGGCACGAGCCAATAGATATGTTTAGGTCCTCAGCAACTTCTCTAACGGTGATTCGACGATTGGCCAATATCATTTTCTCCACTTCATTAATTTTTTCGTCTGTTTTTGAAGTGCTCGGGCGTCCGGCACGCTCTTCGTCATTCACATCTTCTCGGCCTTCTGAGAACATTTTGTACCAACGATAAACTTTGCTTCGGTCCAAGGTAGCTTCTCCGTATGCCACAGTCAACATTCGGAATGCATCCGCGCACTTAATTTCGTTTTTCACACAAAATTTGATACAGGTTCTTTGATCCATTTTTTTTAATAGGTAAAAATCGAAGACGATCCAAAACACCTGCAAGCAAAGCAGCTGTCAACAATTGAGTGAACATTCAAAATGGCCGAGCTTGTCGGCATAAGTGAGAGACATGAGTACCAACATAAAGCCACAAAAAGATCGAAATTCGAATATACGTAACCCGCGAAAATTCAAAAGTCGCGATACTTTTTGAACACACCTCGTATATTTTTTGTATCCAATAAAAAATAAACTACTATAACCTTAATGTTTATACAGTAGTTTCCCATTAGAGATCATTGCCTAAAAAACATGGCTAAACCTGGTCCAGTCTCTCCTGGAGATGGTCTCTCAGCAGAGACTCTGGTCAAAAGACTCCTCATTACTTGGCAGCCTCTGATAAGAGACTACTTCCTGGAGAGACCTGGTTTAGTCAGGTTTTTAGACTATAATCTCTCATGGGTGACTTGATGGACAGCAACATACCTTATTCTAATAAAGCACTGAAGATAGAAAGAACATCAAGAGTGGTGTGAGACACTACCTGGATGGGCTGTGCCACAAGCCCCTGAGGGGTCTGAAGCATCTGGAAGAGGGTGGTGCCCCCCGCAGATACCAGGGGTCCACCAGAGGGGGCAGTAGTCTGTAGGACCAGGTTGTTGAGGGACACTCCGTTAGTTGTGGCCACCACCTGGACACCCTGACATCCTTACAACCTACTTAATCTGTACAGTGAAGGACAACTGATGGCTATCCATCTGAATAAATAACATATGAACACTGATTGAGGCACAATCTGCACCACGCTGATGAGAGCCAACAACCTGATGGTTGACTTTTTTTAAATTAATTAATCTAAAATAGATTTTTGGCCAATATTCTGGAATGAAAATTCATTAATATTTAATTGGTAGTTATTCTAATTGATGGGCACAAGTCATTAGCAATGTTTGTTTATTTTTTCTTAATTTTCCAAAACTGACCAGAACCATTCTTCCTTTTTTGTGCTCTACAATCATGGACAAAACTTAAGGAAGTTGTACCTTTTAGCACATATATCAGGATTCAGACAATAGCTCTGAAAGATATTTGATATACAGTGACATTTATTGAAGACACACAAGATAACCAAGTGTGAACAAAATTTCCTGTCTCCTTAAAAAAAAAATATATATATATATATATATATATATATATATATGACAACCGGCGACATCAAAGACTTTCCACTTCCTTAAGTTTTGTCCAAGAGTGTATTTCTTACAACAGTAGGTCCTTGGTTAGCTATCTTGGTTAGAACATCGTAATTCTAAAGTCTTTCACAAGTTTCAAGTTCCAATTGTGGTTATTAAAACAACAAACAGATTATAACAATTAAAAATTATGTTTCTAAGTGATGTTGCTATAGTGAGGTGTATTGGGTTAGCAGCCCCGTAAATAAAGATATTTCCAGTGAGGTGTATTTGGACAAATATTCGACCCTATCAAAGAAGCTGGCAAGAGATTGTGAAGATAATGATAGCTAAACCTTCAAATTGAGGATGACACTTTAGATGTTGACCAGTAAGTGCTAACCTCACTTCTGCTGTGACACACTTGTAAGCTATCTAGATGAGTAGGGATTTCTGGGCTGGAGATCACAGAGTGGATCTGCTGGGAGAAGTTGGATTCATCCAGAAAGGAAAGCTGTGTCGACATATTGATAATCAGTGGAGATATATTGACAGAATGGCTATGCTAAAATTGAATGCCAAGCCAAAAAAATATGGGAATATGACACAAACACTTTGGATACATTGTGCTAAACATATGGTGGAATCTCATATAAAACAGCCTCTTTTATAGCAGCAACTTGGCTAGAACATCTTAATTCTAAAGTTCAAAGTTTCAAGGCCCAATTGTTTTAACCAGGTTTACAACAACATGGATATAATAAGATAAAACCTTGGTCCCAAGTTATGTTGTTATAACAAGATTGGACTGTACTTTGGTGCCATCTTGGCAGGATCCCACTTTTCACCTATCCGCAAGCTATAGTGGCATGCATCACTAGAATATAACCAATGCATGAGAGGATAATGCAGATGTCATCGAAACTAAGTAGTATGTTATGAGAGATATAAAGAAGCAGTTTGTCTTTTACATTTACAAGGGTGCCAGAGCCCAATTTGGCTACTTGCATTCATTGGTGGGGTTGGAACTTTGCAAGAAACAGAGCCATTATGATGTTTCTTAAGGAGAGCTTCAACTGTAATGTGTTTAGTTAATCCTTAGAAACAGCATCAGTCTACCCCAAGGGTCGGTAAATTCTTGAGTCAGAAGAGTCAAAAATTACAATTTACAAAATTTCAAAGTTTTTAAAGAGCCACAAAATGTTTTCTTGCCAACAATAAATAGTACTCACATAAATAATATTTACGTATGGACCTATATAAAGAGCCACAGCTTCACATCCAAAGAGCCGCATGTGGCTCAGGAGCCGCAGTTTGCAGACCCCTGGTCTACCCCAAAGTGTAGGTAGGTAGGTAAGTTACCTGCATGGGTCCGTTGGAGTGGGCAGAGGGACTAGAGGCAGCTGAGGAGGACCCGGAGCTGGAGGAGGAGGAGCAGGAAGCTGGGGAAGAGGGCAGTCCAGGATAGTCCGGCCTGAGAAGGTTCTCACTCTGCATTTTGGATTTGAGACAGGCAATGTAGCGCTGGCAGAAGTCCTTGCACAGCTCCTGGACCTTCTCCAGCTCCAGGAGGTGGATCCTTAGCACCTGGATGGCTTTCACCATCTGCACAAGTCACCTTGATACAGACACAACTACAGTGAACTGATCTACAGAGATACAGTACAATCACCAAGGGGCAAACCATCTGATCATCTTTGTAACATCAAAAATGGATTGATCACGATACAAGTTTACAAAATGTCAGACTTCTGGGTGATTGAGGTGGTCAGGAATGGAGTATTTGTCTATATTTCCTTCAAATTTTGTGAGCAATTTTTAATATACTTCCTGACCACCTAGAAGTCTGGTATTGAATAGACTACTCAATCCTACTAACATTGAAAATGTACAAATTTTCAGACTTCTAGGTAGATTTGGTAGTTGGGAAAATCTAAAATGACACATTTGATAAGCTATAATTTTTGTCTGATGATGGTAAAGACACTGTTATTGAAATATATATGTCAAACACTATTAATTAATTTGGATTTGGTCATATTACCTTAAAATAACACATTGAAAAATTTACTAAAGTATAACCTCTTTAATTCAATACTTACTATAATTCAACTAATTTTTCAAATACTAACCTTTTCCCATTCAAAAACTACCATCTTTAATTCAACACTTACTTTAATTCAAATATTTTACAAATACCAATCAGCTTATTTATTCTAATTTAATGGCTATAATTCAACACAAAGACTTTAATTCAACAACCCCTTAAGTATTAGCCCTAAAATGTCCTTGAAAATATCCGCTAGCAATGAATGTTGCTATGAATATATAATAATCTTAAACAGGCAAAGTCTAACTTTCCCCAAAGTGTGCCATGATCAAAGAAAGCTGCACCCCTACTACACCCCATTCCATGAGATCATGGACTCGTGGATTTGTTCAATCTTTGTACAAGGGGATAAGAAACAATAACAAAACATAATATTAACCAACTATAATTCAATACAGACACTTCAATTCAACTGAAAATTCTGATCCCTTGGGGTATTGAATTCAGACTGTAAAAAAAAAAACAATATAAAACATAACAAACATTTAGAATTATAAAAATGACAAGCACTAAAACCTAGTTAAACGCTTCTACTATTTCCTTCTTTTATTTTCTTTGCCTTCCCTCCCCCTTTGTTTCATAGCAGGGATTAAAATTGGAAAAATATATTTTGAATTATTTATGTCTGAGATATAAACATTCATACTTGAAATATAATTGCAACTAAACACAAGGTAATAAGACCAAATCCAAATAAATAAATAGTGTGTGATGTTTTGGTAACAGCGTTGTTACCATCTTCAGACAAAAGTACTGAATGGGGTGCTGAAGATGGTAACAACGCTGCTACAGAAACGTCACACACTATTTATTTGGATTTGGTCTTATTACCTTGTGTTTATAATCTATAATGCAAATTATGCCTTATCATAATTGCAACTAATTATACAGTCAAACCCCTCTATAGTGAACCCCAATGGAACTGAATCTACTATAGTCATGGTTTGTTATAGCTATAGTTCACTGTATTATAAAATGGGAATTATTTCAGGTTTGTTATAAGGGAGGGTATATATCCCTGGTTCGTTTTAGCTGGGTTTACTGTACTTCTGTAACGTACTAAGCTCTTTACAAATATTTTTACCTTTTATTTGTTATCAAAGATATACGTTGTTATGACAGCGTCCTGTCTGCAGGATGGTCAAAAGGAGCATGTCTATGTTCAATGTGTTTAACTTAATTCATTACAAAAGTTAACAAGCAATGAGAATCAGTTCAAATTCCAGGGAACCAAGAAGACACTCACTGATACTACCAGTCCTGCAAGCTCTCTGATTGGTCGGCCTTCCCCCCGGTACGCATCCTTCAACAGTCCGTATCACCTCTCCAGATGTCTCTAGACTTTTCTTTCAGACATCGTCATATATATACTTAAGTTCTCCCCGTATATATCTTTTTGTTGTGTATATCACACTGCTAATTAACAGGCCTCAAACCCACAGGTTTAATGCTGTTAAATCAATAGACATATATGGGATCTTCTTCCAGAAGAAAACAGAGAGATCTAGAGATGTTTTTTTTTCTTAGGCTTGGCCTAGTCAGGTCTAAGAGTTTGTCTGTATCTCACATTTCCACCCATTTCCTTTGTGTCAACTTACAATACTACAACCCACTATATATATATAGGTACTATACTATAGAGAAATAAGAGAGGTAGTCTGATCATATGAGAACATAGAATTTACTTATTTGGTCTTTTTACCTCCCCAGTCCAAATTTTGCCACCATAGAATATCTAGAACAACATTGTGCTGTTGCAATTATCTGTAAATACACACCTTTGTTGTTTTTAAACTATGAAACGATCCCATTTCTATAATCCCTAGGAAAGATTTTTTTTCCAACCAGGTCATTTTGATTGTTGATCCTTGAAGAGCATTACTTCCACTTTGTTAAGTGGTTGAGTAAAAGGGTGAAGAAACAAGACCAAATCTCCAAATAAATCTCCTTGATTTGAATCACTCATCCATATTGTGCATGAAGTTTAGCTGGCACACCTCAGCAGTCCTCCCAAGTTAAAGAGGAAGCACCACTCCCACACACTGGTGGAGTTTCAGGATTTCTAACTTCACAATGAAGAAGGTATTACGTGATAAGGCACAATTTGGATTATAGATTATAAAACAAGTGTTTAAACAAGATAACAGATAAGAAAATAAGACCAAATCCAAATAAATAAATAATCTGCTATCTTGTTTACACACTTGATAACAGTAACTATTTAAAACATGCTGTGATAAAATTTCTCATTCAATACTTTTGTCTGAAGATGGTAACAACGCTGTTACTGAAACGTCACACACTATTTATTTATTAGGTCTTATTACCTTGAAGGTATTACGTGATAATGATAAATTGATAATCAACCTTAAATAGAATGGGCTATTTTTTTAAAAAGTGGTAATTGCTCTGTCAGACAATCAAAAAGTGCAGGCTAAGGTATTCAGTGCTAGTCCGGGGGTAATGTGTTTTTCATCCAGCTCACCAATCCATCAACTTCGGGATCCTCACTGAAGAAAGGCTTGCGGTCCCGCTCCTGGTGCTGGACAAAGGCCTGGATGTCCATGTTGAAGCTCTCTGAAGAGGGGATCTCAGCACTGTGGGTGGCCGTCTCACACTTCTCAAACAAGAGGGCCAGCAGGGGGAACAGGGGGTGTCTGGGACAACACCACTTTTCTTACTTGACAAACCTACCATGGATGAGTAACCACCATTTACAACTACACTCAAGGAGACACAACTTAAGTTGTACCTTTTACCATGTATATTGGGACAATAACTCTGAAAGATATTTGATACACAGTTAATTTTATTGAAGACACGAGATAACCAAGTGTGAACAGCCTCTGTCTCCTTCAAAAAAAAAAATTGATGACTGGCGACATCAAAGACTTTCCACTTCCTTAATGTTTTGTTCATGAGTGTACTTTAGCTGCAAGCTTGCACCTTGTGGGATCTCACCTTCTAAACACTGTCAAGATGAAAGTAACGGTGCATGCATCACCAGAAATAGAACTAATGAGCAGCAGGAGAACACATCACCAAGATTGAAGGGGCATGTTATAGCAGTACAGTGGAACCTCACTATAACAACATAACTTGGGACCAAGAATTAATGCTTTCATAACCACTGGTAAAAACTTTTGGGACTAGAATTAAGATCTTGTAGAAGTTTTCAGACCCCAAAGTGTCCTCACTTCAAAGATATAGAACTATGATGTCATACACAAATTTCTGTTATAAAAGAGGTTGTTATAACAAGTTTCCACTGTATATAGAAACACTTTGACTTTATACTCTGTCACAGTGCGATGGCTTCAAGCTCACGTTGGAATTCTTGGAAATGAGCTAGAAGACTCTTTGGCAAAGTCTGAGGCCAGGAAATCTACCACCCAACTAGATGAAAGAGACCTCCTCTGCACCATCAAGACCCAATGCCTGCAGTAATGGAAATCTAATGCTGCACATGACTGGTACAGAGCAGGAGGGACAAGCACCGGTTCTGTCTTCCCAAGAGAACAGTCTTTGATTTCCAGACTTACGTCTGGTCATCTATGGACAATAACTTTCCAGAATGGGTGCAAGGTTTCCCCACTATGTACTAAGTGCAATTCTCAACCTGCAACCTCAAAATACATTATTGATTGTTTTGACTCATCTTTTGAGGAGCTCTACTCATCCCCAGCAGACACCATCAAAAGTCTCAAGTCTACAAGCTTGATACCCTAATATGATTGAGTAGAGATAAGAAAGAAGAACACTTACAAAGTGCTAACAGAAGCAAACAACCATAAAGAATTTCTTTAAAGATAATTTTTTAATAGTATCAATTCACAATATTAATTAAAATATTTTACAACAGTATTTTCTCAAAACTTATTTGAATTATATATTTGATTATCCAAGAAAAATTACCACTAGCAGTGGATGTTGTGATGAAATCATCTAACCAACATTAATTCAATTCAATCGAAAGCTCCTAATCCTTTGAGGTGTTGAATTAAACAAGTTAGACTGTAATCCCCTCCAATTCATAAAATATCCTATACTGAACCTCGGCTATAGTGAACCAAATGTTCAGTCCAATTAGGTTTGCTATGTCTTCTTCTTTCTTATCACCACTATATCATATTAGGGTATCAAGCTTGTAGAGCTTGAACAGTCAGGATGGTTTGCTATATAATGATGTTTTACTGTAATCACCTCACCAAGATGTAAAGAAAGAAGTATGAACTTACTTGTAGACAGCTCTCCGGTCTTTCTCATGCTGGGCCTGAGCTGTGGGGTCCATCAGGGGAGTGGAGCCGGACTCCGTGGGAAGGAGGGGCTCCAGGGGCGTGGCCTCCGCCCCCAATGCTGGAGTGGGCGGGAAGTCCGGCCCCACTTTGGGGAGTTGTCCCGACGGGGCGGGCTCTTGCATCGCACTTACATCTGCCCCACAACCCTTCCATCATCAGCCTTGAGGATTCATTACATAGTTTGCTTCAAAGTGTGGTTTCTTTGAACAAATTGGAAAATGGCAAGTTTCTTTAAGTGTGGAAGTGGTGCATGTGGAATAATGATTTGAAATAAATAAATTGTCCATGTGCATACAAAATGTGATAATTGGTCACAGATTTCAATGGAAAGTAGGAAGACGCTGATGTGAATATGTCACCACCCTACAAATATACTGACTGACATGAAACACTTGGAGAAGACATCATAGAGAATTGTGCCTGATGGAGTCACCAATGTACAATGTTTTGGTAAAACTCCTGCGATATACTGTAAAACTTCGCTCTAGTGAACCCCCATGGCACAGAGCATTTAGTTCATTATAGCCTTTGCTTCACTATATAGTCATGGTTCACTCTATTATAAACTAAAAAAAAAAAAAACTGGGATTATTTTTTATTCAATATAAGGGAAGGTTCACTATATCCCTGGTTAGTTTAGGTAAGGTTTTACTCTAATTCATTTGAACTTTTTACCTTCTGATATGAATCTAAAATCCTAACTCTGCCTTCTTTATATGGGTAGGTGAAAGAATTAAATCAAGCAAGAAATACCAATCTCACCATATAATACAGCCATCTCTGATTCAGGGGTTAGCCAACATTCATTTCACCTTCATATCTTCCAATTCCAGACCATTCTCTATTAGATTAGCAAACCTATCCTTCCTTGGCCTACCTCTCCCTTCATTCTACAAGTGGTAGCCCTCCAGGCTGATAGGTGATCCCAACGATAATCATGGTATGCATACCACATTGGGGCTCCTTTTTATAATTAAAAAAAATGCCCTAATGGCCCCGGATTCTTGCAAAAGCCTAACCCCAACAGCGAGTGCAAGTAACCAAACAGAGCTCTGATCATTTTAAAGTGCAAAGGTCGAACTACTTTGCACATGGGTGGAGAAATAAGTATGTTGATCAAAATTTCTTTAATATCTCTTCTAAAAATAAAATAACCATTTAATTCACATTCAGATTTGACTCTGGAAAACAAGTCCCAGTTATCAATAGCCTCAATTAACCAAAGTTTCTTTTTTTAAAGAATAAGATTTAATTGCAACTATGGATAATTTGGGCTATTTTTGCTTTTCCTGAGAATTAAGGAAGACTTCTTTTCCATCCCTATTAAATAATTTGTTTAGAATTCATTTCCTCAAGTTTATTCGATAATTTATACCTTCTTTTATTTTTATGAAATGATTTATCTTTTTTTTTATATACAGTAAACCCCTCTATAGCAAACCCCAATAGGACTGAACCTATGGTTCACTATAGCCATGGTTCATTATAACCATAGTTCACTGTATTATAAAATAAAAATGGGGATTATTTCCGGTTCATTATAAGGGAAGGTTCGCTCTATCCCAGGTTTATTTTAGAAAGGTTTTACTCTATTATTATAGATCAAAAATAAAGTTTTCTTGTGAAAAAAAAAATTGATCTAAATTTCTGAAAAATATTGTGATACGAGAGAGAGAGAGAGAGAGATAAATGTACATTATGTTTTGTAGAAGAGATGTGCTTTTGTTATATACAGTAGAACCTCTCTGTAAAGGACAACACCTAGAGCCAAATTGTCCATTAGAGAGAGCACACACGTTTCTGGAGATTTTCTAATTGGTAAAAATTTTAATTTTGGTGATAAAAACTGTCCTTTTGTAGAGAGGCGTCCTCTCATGGAGGTTATACTTTATTAATTACATGGCCTATAAAATATCACCATGTAAAAGCCCACTCAAATTTTGATATGCATCACAAAAACTGAAAATTATAATGTTAACTAGTCTAAAAATTTTGAAAAAGTGCAAAGGAAGGCATTAACAAAAATGTATAGGTATCTATTATAAGTTGTGAGCTTGAGAGCAGAAAATATTTTTGTTCAAATTAGGTCGGAGGATTAAATAACACTTACTGAAAACACACAGAGTGTCCTCTATATAGCAATCCTACATAGAATTAAATGCAATAATTATAGTGTGGAATACTAATTTCAAACATTTTCATGAAAATTACAAGATTCAAATAGAGTGAAATCTCATTAAGTGCTATTAGCTAAGAAAATGAAAATTAGTTCCATCATCAGCATTCCCAATTACCAGCACAATTACAATTATCAGCATTCCCAATAATCGGTGGTCCCAATTAACATCACAATTACAATGATCAGCATTCACAATTAACAGCACAATTACGATTATCAGTATTCTCAATTATCAGTGGTCCCAATTATCAGCATTCCCAATTACCAGCACAATTACAATTATCAGCATTCTCAATTATCAGTGGTCCCAATTAACAGCATTCCCAATTACCAGCACAATTACAAATATCAGCATTCTCAATTACACTGATAGACAAAACTAAAACATATATCACTGTGCATCAAATATCTCTCAGAGTTATTTTCTGAATCCCGATATATATATGCTATAAGGTACAACTTCCTTAAGTTTTGTCTATCAGTGTTATCAGTGGTCCCAATTAACAGCATTCTCAATTATCAGTGGACCCAATTACCAGCACAATTACAATTATCAGCACTCTCAATTACCAGCACAATTACAATTATCAGCATTCCTAATTATCAGTGGACCCAATTACCAGCACAATTACAATTCTCAGCATTCCCAATTATCAGTGGACCCAATTACCAGCACAATTACAATTATCAGCACTCTCAATTACCAGCACAATTACAATTATTAGCATTCCCAATTATCAGTGGACCCAATTACCAGCACAATTACAATTATCAGCACTCTCAATTACCAGCACAATTACAATTATTAGCATTCCCAATTATCAGTGGACCCAATTACCAGCACAATTACAATTATCAGCACTCTCAATTACCAGCACAATTACAATTATTAGCATTCCCAATTAACAGCATTCCCAATTACCAGCACAATTACAAATATCAGCATTCTCAATTACACTGATAGACAAAACTAAAACATATATCACTGTGCATCAAATATCTCTCAGAGTTATTTTCTGAATCCCGATATATATATGCTATAAGGTACAACTTCCTTAAGTTTTGTCTATCAGTGTTATCAGTGGTCCCAATTAACAGCATTCTCAATTATCAGTGGACCCAATTACCAGCACAATTACAATTATCAGCACTCTCAATTACCAGCACAATTACAATTATCAGCATTCCTAATTATCAGTGGACCCAATTACCAGCACAATTACAATTCTCAGCATTCCCAATTATCAGTGGACCCAATTACCAGCACAATTACAATTATCAGCACTCTCAATTACCAGCACAATTACAATTATTAGCATTCCCAATTATCAGTGGACCCAATTACCAGCACAATTACAATTATCAGCACTCTCAATTACCAGCACAATTACAATTATTAGCATTCCCAATTATCAGTGGACCCAATTACCAGCACAATTACAATTATCAGCACTCTCAATTACCAGCACAATTACAATTATTAGCATTCCCAATTATCAGTGGACCCAATTACCAGCACAATTACAATTATCAGCACTCTCAATTACCAGCACAATTACAATTATTAGCATTCCCAATTATCAGTGGACCCAATTACCAGCACAATCACAATATCAGTATTCCCAATCATAGCACACCAGGAGGTTAAAAGAATTAATTGTCAGCTCTAGTTCTTTAGTCAAGCTTCACCTCCCCATACAGGCCCAATAAAACATTCAAGCATATTTTCTTTAGTATTAAGTTAGGGTTAATAAAATAAATTTGAGGTGGCCTCAAGAGATTTTTAAATTTATCTCTATATATATATATATATATAAATACAGATTTACACAATAACAACTACTCACCCGGCAAATTACTTTAAAGGAAAAGCACTTACAGCAATTAACGCCACACACCCAATATTAATAAAATCAAAAGCAAAGTCAATAAATTTATCAACCAAACTCTTTGATACAATAGTGAGAGCTGTCCTGATGTATGCCGCTCCATTGTGGGCAACAGAGCATAAAGACTTATTGGATAGTATACAAGACATATTTATCCGTAGGTTGCTGAATCTGCCCAGATACACTCCAGGCTACATAATCAGATTAGAAACCGGTCGTATCTCATTGAGTGTAACAGCTTTAAAATTAACCCTGAAGTATTGGCTGCGGGTGTTGAATATGAGCAGTGACAGATTGCCGCGTATGTGTTTTAATAGAACAAGGGAACTGTCTAATGCCTCGGGCACACCCATCGGTTTCATGAAAAAGCTCACCAATCTGCTTAACAATAATGGATCCCCTGCACTTGTTTCCTGTGATGATCCTGAAACGCTGAGGAGCGCGATTACAGGGCTCTTAAAAACAGCGGCAGACCAATCTATACAAAACGACCTTACAAGAATGGATAAATCTAAGCTATACTCTCACTACAAAGACATTCACATATCTTTCATGACGGAGGGATACCTTTTAGGGGATTTTCCTTTCCCGGTTGTAAGACTACTCGCACAAGTTAGAATACTTTCAAGTTTTTTTAGAGAAAACCACACCAAGATGCTCTGCGGTGAGGACCCGATTTGTACCTTCTGTAATTCAAAACTAAAAAATGAAATCACTCACTATATTTTTTATTGCTATGCTCTGAAAGAAGAACCCTTATGCTCAAAACTGGGCAACTCTGTGCTTCACTTCCATCAATAATTGACAATATGACCCAGAATAAGTATATTGCCACGGTGTTTTATGGTTTCCACAAGTCCATATCTCAGAAGAAGGCCAAGTGACACTCACTCCTCACTTTCTTACTGCTACTCTTTTTGTGTTGTTTTTCTTGCTTCCCTCTTTCTCTTTCTTATTTTTTTTTCTTGTTTTTTTTTTTTCCTTTTCTTCTGTATATATCGTTATTTCCTTTGTCTCACTGCTTTGTTCTTATGCATACCTCTGGTGAATCCTGTATAGGGTCAGTGACCCTGAATAAAGGCTTTTTGTTGTTGTTGTAAATACAGATTTACAAATAGTACAGAAGGAGTTGTGAATTGGAAGGTTATGGAGTCATACATTAACTAATTTGTGTGGGATTTCAATACATAAAGGCTGAAAATCAATCAGGGAGAAAAATCTCTCACTAAATGAATATTCTTCATTGCTTTCTCTCCTAGTTCCAATTTTTTTTAAATGTGGGTCAAAAAAGAGGAGCAGACAAGAATCATCTGACAAGAAGAGAGCTAGATCAAATAAATTAGTGCTGAAGGGAGAAGAAAGACCACCCTCCCTCCCTTTACTAACTGTAATGTGATCCCTACAATGAATGGCGGTGACAAAAGAGTCAGTGGATGAGTGGTCAAAATCCTTGATTCCCGACAGCCATGAACCTGGATGGAATCCCGTATTGTACACTTTTTTCTGTGATGAACCAGTTCGTATTATCCATTGTAAATAACATAAGCTAGGTTGTTCTTTCTGAGTGGTACCAAATAAAGGTATTTTGGAACAGGGCGGTGACAAATGAGCCAGAAAGAATGGTCTTAAAAAATGGCGGTATTTAACATTTAGTCAAGATATCTAACCATCGAAATGAAAAAAGATAAAATATATTAATTTTTTTTGTATGATGATGCCAATATTTACATGTAAACAGCTAACACAAGGTAATAAGACTAAATCCAAATAAATAAATAGTGTGCTACATTTCAGTAATAAAGCTGTTACCTAAACATCGCACCCTATTTTTTTTATTTGGTTTTATTTTACCTTGTGTTTCTAATCTATAATCCAAATTGTACCTTAACATCTAAACTACTAAATACAGGTGAAATTGGTAAAAAAAAAAGGTTAAATGAGATCTCAGAAACCCTGCTGAGCTCAGCAAGGCTCAAATTAAAGGTATTTCTTTCTCTCTGCTGTGTATGCTTTTTCTTAAAGATTCCAAATTATCAAAATGTTTCATTAATTTGGAGCCTTTCAAAAAAATAAAAAAAATACAACTATTATCTATTTAAATTCAAATTGCAGAACAATGAATTGTGTGAATCTACTATTGAATTATCAATTAAAATGAACACAAGAAAGAGTTCTTGTTAATTATTTTTAAATTAAAGGAGCTCATCCCTGGATGGTTTAAATTTCACTATCATTGGATAAATTAAAGATATGGTAATATGAAAAAGAATTGATTGAGAATTGATACAATGTGTACATTATAGTGGGTGTTGTATTTTTGTTGGTTGAATAAGCAAAATTATAGTCTATTTAGTAAAGTAAATTGGAAAATTGGAATTTTTAAAAAGTACCTGGTATGCATATATAGAAAAAAAAAAGTATTAGTCTTCAAAGTTAAAAATAAATCAAATGTGCAGCGTATTGGTACATTTTTTCATCCTATCAATAAATTTGGCCCCATATTCTGGAATAATTTAAACTGTAGGTTATTTTTCATTTTTATTCAATTTTTGAACTAAATATTTTTGTCACACACAAAGCCTATACAGTCCTCCAACTTCTTTAATTCAACACCCCATGGGATCAGAGTTTTTGGTTAAATTAAGTCATTATTCTAAAAAAAAGCAAACCCTTGTATCAATATTAAGGTAAAAAAAATCAGGCACTTCCAGGGATAAGTTTCTTTTTATTTATTTAATTAACAGATCTCTAGCTTTCAGGGCATGAGAGCCCTTCTACAGGAGAAAACATTAACAATAAATTTATTGTGAAAAAATAGTACAGAAGTGATATTGTACTGGGATAAGGTGCATAAATTTAGAAAAAGGCATCTCCTTATCGTGCAAGAAAAGCTAACCACGGACACGTTTCGGGCTGTTGGCCCTCATCAGCGTGGTGCAAGCTGATTGATTAATGATTAATCAAGAATGGGTATTTGGTCAATTCTGGAATAATTAAAAGTCAACAAGAATAGTTGATATTTATTCCGATAGATGGCGCAAGCCATCAGCAACTTTCAGTTGCACAATAAGGAGATGCCTTTTTCTAAATAAATTTATTGTATCATATTTTTTTCCTGTAGAAGGGCCCTCATGCCTGAAAGCTATAGATTTGTGGAGTAAAAATTTTTAAAAGAAACATATCCCTGGAAGCACCAGATTTTTTTACCTTAATAAGTTGGTTATATTAAATAGACTGATTGGGATAGATGAAAAATTGGCTTAAATAAAGTAAGTGTTGAATTATAGTCAGTTGAATTATACTGTAGTTTATACTGTACGTGGATTCACATTTTAAGTTCAAAAGCAAAGAAAATGGTCTTTACAAATATAAAAACTGATATATAATGAGAACTAAAGATGTAGTTGCCAACTTTGAGAAAAATCTCAAGATTAGTTCCCTTGTTTACTAACCCTAATGTGGTATAAAGGATGTTTACATGTCCTGAATAACAATGGAGATGTTGCACTACTTATTTGATTGTGCTGCTCTGTCTGAGGAAAGACGGAACTAAATGATAAAACGGGGCAACTTTGTCCTTCATTTCCGGCACTAATTAATGAAATATCAAAGAATAGGTATATAGCGGTGGCGATTTTTGGATTCCACGGGATTATATCCCGGAAAAAGGTCACACAGTGTTCTCCCCATCCCTTGTGAACTGGCGAATCCTGTATAGGGCGAGAGGCCCTAAATAAAGGCTTTATTGTTGTTGTTGTTTACATGTCCTGACAATTTAGGTAAGGCTAGGTTAGTTCTGAGATCTCCCTCATCTTTGTTTCCTCATCTTCTTCTTTCTTATCTCCACTCAAAAATCATATTAGGGTACCAAGCCTGTAGAGCTTGAGAATTTTGATGGTGTCTTCTGGGGATGAGTAGAGCTCATCGCTGGATGAGTCAATACAGTCAATAATGTGGTTTGGGTTTGCAGGTTTAGAATTACACTTAGTATATAGTTGGAAAACCTTGCAACCATTCTGGAAAGTCATTGTCTGTAGATGACCAGGATTAAGACTGGTGTTCCTTGTTTCCTTGTTATACATGGTAATACTTGAAATATTTTTAAGCAAACTGTGTGATTTGTGTGTTTAGATTTTAAACAATTGGTGGAGTTATGTGTATAAACATGGTACTCAAGAAAAAATCATATTTGTTGGTTGAAATCAGTGACTGGAATTAAACAAATTGACAATCAATTAAAAATCATATGGACAATTTATTGTTTATTCTGACAGCTCGGTGATTGTCTATTGCCTTTTTTCAGGGAAAATAATGTTAGTGTTTTATGATAAGGACATCATGGGAAAACCCCAGGACAATAATAGAAAATCTGAGACAAAGGAACCTAATGGAGATCATTTAAACGACTTGTGAAATAAGCAACAACAAGATGATAAGAGTCAAGCTTGATTTATGCATTCACAGACAAAACTTATGGAAGTGGAAAGTCTTTGAATGTTGCTGGTTGTCTATTTTTTTTTAAGGAGATTGAGGCAATTTGTTCACATTTGGTTTTCGTGTATTCAATAAAGGTCACTGTGTATCAAATATCTTTCAGAGTTATTGTCCTGATATACATGCTAAAGGCACAACTTCCTTAAGTGTTGTCCATGAGTGTGGTACTGAAGTAAAAATCATTGGTTGGTTGAGAAATCAGTGATGGAATTTAACAAATTGACAATTAATTAAAAATTATATGAACCACCCCCCCCCCCCCCCCCCCCCTTTACTGTTCATTATAACATTTCAGTGATAGACTATTGTATTTTATCAGGGAAAATAATGTTATAGAGTTTATATATTTACAGGTTTTTATAAAAATCTGAAACATATAAAGAATGTACAACACATCAAAATTTGATGCCTTGTTTATATTTTCTATTTAAATTTAGTTTTTTTGTTTCATATGTATATAGAAACCCCTGTAAACATACAATCAATATATTATTTCCTTGAAAAAAGTAATAGTAGGTCTCTATATAGGCACAATCTGTCAAGAAATTCCTAAAAACTTATTTTTTATTGTAGATATAAATATAATAAATATATTTTTTGTCACAACAAAAAGGATATAGTGTATTTTCATATAAACTTTAAAATGTACAAATAGTTTAATACAAATTTGTCATTTTAACATTGTTTAAAAATATATTTACACCACTTTTATCTTTTGATATTAATTTTTTAATTTAATTTTTATGAGATTTCACACATACACTCTATATATTATCAAATGTTAAAAATGTTAATTTATATTTTATATTTTCAGGCGCTTATAAGTTATATAAATCGTGTTTACAACTTATATTAAAACAAAAATGGCGAAAGGTATCAAACGATATTTTAAAACCTTTATAATAAATCACGTTTTTATAAACGTGAATGATGGCAATTAATCACCACGAGATAAATAAAAACAAACGCAAAACACGTACCGGCGAGATCTTTTATGAAACAATAAATCTAAGGTGATAAACATTTTCTTTGCAGATCACTTTAATTTATATCAAGGACTGCTTTGGTTTTACATAAATATTGTGTAAAGTGAGAAATGCGTTTTTTACAATAGCTAACGGTATTATTGTTGTGTATTTATATTTAAGTAAAATAAATATAATTATCTAGATTTCATATATATATTATTGTAAACAATATTTAACAAAAATATGTAGCCTAAAACCAAGCAACATGAAAACGGCACTAAAAATGAGAAAAATCCAAGTTCCTCTATAGACAGATGACTGGCAGCTTACCCAAGTGTCAGTCTTCGTCAAAAATGGCGACGTCAGTTCTCACCAACTAAGGCCCACCCCAAAATTGACGCGGGTTACGTCATTGAACTAGACGACTTTGTTGTGAACTTTCACTATTATTTAGATGGTTTGGATATTTAAATTTATTTTTATATTATTTTTGAGGCTATTTGAAAGCTTTTTACACTAATTTGCAGCTTAACTGAGGTTAAATTTAGGAGTAAAAGCTAAAAAAGATGGTTACACTCGCCGCCATGTAAACCAGTTGACGGCTAAGGTGAGCATATCGAGTGGTTGAAAGATGCTCCTCCCTTACATGAATTAATTGCTTTAATTTCCTATTCAAGTTCGTGTCTTGCTAAAATAATATTTATTAAGTTATTAAACTGTGTTAAATGTTGTTATTTATATTATTAAGTACCTTTAATGCTTTTGCATTTTTTTTTTACTTTTATTAATTGCGGGCAAATTTATCGATGTTTATATATTTTCTTTTGTTTTCAGTTGTACTCAGAAAAGGAAATGCCGAATCTTTTGCGACTTCTTTTTTGAGGTTTTGAAAGTAAATACTTTATTGTCAAATTAACATATTGTGACAATTATTTTTATTTATTTTTTTGTATTTTTAAAATATAATAGCTATATTGAGATTTTGTTTAGAATGATAGATAAATTGCGAAAAACATTTTTATAGTTATTGAATCGTTTGAAATATATATATTTTTATCGTCAATTTGATCATCATATCTTTATATAAGTTTTATATAATTGTTTTTAATTATACTTTTATAGTTTTTATAATTACTACTTATAATTTTTTTTTTTTTTAATATTGTACAGGATTGAGGCTATCCATATACAGTGTATCCATTTTTGTGTTGACATCTCAATTCTCTCGGAAGTTCTTTCCCCCAGTTTTTTTTTTTTTTTTACAATTGATAATTTGTATTTTTTTATTATTATTATTCGTTTGTTAGTTTGAATGTAGTATTCGTTTTTGATTACCGAATAATCTTGGAATATCTATGACTTATTTTCGACATAAGCCTAATTGAAACATTAGAAGAGGGGAAAAGTTAAACTATTTTATATCGATTGAAGGAAAATTACATTCAAGTCGATTTTCCGTTTTCTGATTACTCATCTATTTGGCTTGGTATATTTTAAATGTTTTTATTTTCTTATTCCTTGACGAGTAACAATTTCGAGTGTGTAAACCACTAACACAGTTACTATAGATTTATTTAGGCATCTTTGATATATAATAGTAAGGTAGACTATTTTTCTTTTATATCCAAGTGTTATGAAAACGTCATATTCATTTGAAAAAAAACAATAAAGGTATATGTAAGCACAATTTATTTTTAATAAATATTTCTCTCACCTATATCATGTCATCAAATGTGATAAGCTGCAGATGACTGAGTCCCAGACGATAATAAAGATAATTTCGATATGTGTGACAGCGCCATCTATGAATAAATAATTAAACCATTCTGAATTTTATTATTTTTATCGATGATAGAGAGCGCGCATAAATTATCTAGTAAACTGTGTATAAATAAATAATTTCAAATGTTTTATTTATAATTTCGGAAATGTATTTCCAAAATAATTACAATATCTACGTTTTTTGTTAGATTATTGATTAATACATTTTGTTGTGTGTGTTTTTATTTCTTATTTGTTTTCTTTTTTTTTTTTTTTGTTGTTACATTTTTACAATGTAACAATGATTTTTTTTTTTCAATTTGAGCCGTGATGAAGCTGGGGTGTTGTAAGGGTTTCCTCGATGTCGAAAGGGAAAGAATGGAAAGTGACAAATAATATGCTTGCTTTCTTTTTCAAAATATCTCTACCGCTTTTAAAGGAATAAAGAATAATTATTTTTCTTTGCAGATATATCCATCTTCACACAATAAAATATTTTGTTTATATCCTATAGTTCGTCTGTCTATAAAAACTCGCAAAAGTATGAGCATTAAAAAAATATACAGTTAAACCTGTCTATAGCGCCCCCTCTTGGGACTCACCAAAATAGGGTGCTATAGAGAGGGGGTGCTATAGACAGGTCACTTTTAATGTAAATCGCATCGTACTACGTATTTAAAATCGGGCGCTGTAGAGAGGGAGGCGCTATTTAGAAAGGGCGTAATAGACAGGTTTAACTGTATATATGTGGTTTCTAATTTTAAAAAATCAGTTGCTTTTTCAGAAGGGGAAGTTATATGCTATATTGTTTTTATTTTGATGTCATACACAATGGAAAAAATTGATGATTTCCAGTATTTCTAAGAAATGATCTCGTATTGAAACATGAGCTATGTATGATCAGATAATGTTTAATTCTACAAAGGCGGTCTCTTATAGAATTATCGCTTCATTCTGTATAAACATGGGTAAAATTCAATAAAGGTATATACAGATTCAATTTTGTTTTTATGTCTACCAGACCCACAAAATATTTGAAAATATGAGGGAAAGGATGGGAGGGGGAAGGTAAAATTTTAAAAATAGAATTAGCAGTTTATTCGTTTTTCTATTAATGGAAGTTTGTAGCCTCTTTCCTTGTTCTGTCTCTAACAAGCTTTCTTGTTTGTTTGTTTTTTTTTTTCCAGGATCAGTTCAAAGATTTTTCTTAATTTTTGAGTCCATCTTCTTTTAGGTCTTCCTTCTCTTATTCATTTACTCAGCAATGTTTTTTTACTCACCATGTCACACCTAACGTTTGTCCCCCCAGCTCACCAGATGTCAATCCGCTGGACTATTACGTGCGGGGCGTAGTTGAGAGGACTCCAATAGTCATTGTCACAAAACCGTTGCAGCTCTCAGAGCTGGTATAGTGGATGCAATGGCAAACATTCCCAATACCCAACTCATTACTACCTGGAGTCGGTTTCGACAGCGTATAGAAGCTGTCATTGCCGCTGATGGCGGGTTCATTGAATGAAGTCATCCTGAAGTGGAAAGTCTTTGATATCGCTTGAGGTCGTCTGTTTTTGTTGTTGTTGTTGTTTTTTGTTTTTTGTTTTTTTGAAGGAAACAGAGGCAATTTTGTGCACACTTGGTTATCTCGTGTGTATTCAATAAAAGCCACTGTGTATAAAATATCTTTCAGAGTTATTTGTCTGAATTCATATATACATGCTAAAAGGTACAGCTTTCTTAAGTTTTGTCCATGAGTGTATTTTTTCATTTTTTAAGATCATTTCCTTCTGGCCAATTTTCCATATACTCGTTTTATTTTTCCTATATACAGTACAACCTCGCTAAAACGACCCTGGGATTCCCTTATAACTAACCTGAAATAATCCCCATTTTATAATACAGTGACTATGGCTATATAACAAACCATGGCTATAGTAAACCACAGGTTCAGTCCATTGGGGTTTGCTATAAAGGGGTTTTACTGTATATAGGACAACCAAACATTGAAAAGAATACATCTGTAATGCTGTCAACCTGTTTTGTTATGCAAATTAAAGATAGAGATTACCTTGGCTCCTGGAGAGAAGAACACCAACCACCCGGGTATCTCTACAAATTAGAATGAGAATTATTTATGTTACCTACCAAAATAGACAGATGTTCAGAAAGAAACCAAAAATATTTTTTATCTTTGAGAATATTTTGAAGAAATAGAACATCTGTTTCCTTCACCCATTACAATTTTGTAAAGAGCAGTTGTCTAGAAGAAATATAAAAGCTTTTAATCAAATAATAACAACTCACAATAAAATTGAAAAAAAAAAAAGCAAACATGTAAAATTGAATGTTATAAATGATTAGGGATTGAAAAAATCTAACCTTTTTTTTTTTCATGAATCGATCAAACTTGCTTTCAATCTTTTTCGCTCTTATCTCGCAGAGAAATAAAGATATCGACCAAAAAAATCCCTGAATGTTATCATTATTATGGTGCATCATTTTTTTTTTCTAGGAGAAAAAAAAATGCCGCAACGCACATTATCCAAAATTCTAAAAGAAAAAAAAAAAACTTCAATACTTTCCTTAAAATTATTTCTTATTTTGAAACCATTTCGGAAAAATCTGAAATCTACACAAAGCATTGTCAGTCTCTTGAAATTCCTCGAAATACCTTTCCTTTTGATCTGTATAAAAACTTTTTTTTTCTCCCTCTTCCCTCCCTCCCTACTCATTTGCGCTATCGTTCAGGAGAACCTGTAAGACTAAATGCCTTAGTAAAGGTATTAACTGATTGATTTAATTGATTGAAAAAATAATTTTGAAAAAATGGTAGGAAGGAATATATATATATAAAAAAGAAAGTTTTACCCGAAAGCTTGCACCTATGCATCAATAAAAGAAACTCGTCTTCCTTCACCATGTTTTTTCGTCTAATAATAAAAAAAATGATCGTGTGTTGAATTTTTCCAATTCTAAAATAATGTTAATCATTAAAAATATATTTGTTGTTGTTTTTTGCTTATTCTCTAGACAGCAGAAACCTTCATGGAGAAGGAAAGGACTGCTGTTGCTCTGGGAACCTGGAAGTACCACTCAGTGTGACTTTGCTTCTGGTTTGGGACCACTCCTAACATGGAGTACAGATGCCCTTTGTAGCCGCTCATCTGAAGAACAAACAATCTGTACCTTCCTGCCTGGTGTATAGCACAGCCCTAGGGTGGCCCTACTAGGAGTACCGACATACTGTACTACCTGTTTCACTCTCCTGCCACAATAAGGCTGTAGGATAGGGATTTTGAGTGAGAAAAATATATTTTTTGGCACAAAACTACAACAACAAAAAGCTTTATTAAGACCTTTTTAGTCTTATACAGATTCTCAGAGTAGAAATGTAGGGTACATGCTATAATAGTATTTTCTTATACAATGATGAAACTTTCGTTGCAGCCATATCTCGTTGTTTTCCTAGTCTTAGAAATCTTTTCTATGATTTCCCACAAATAAATAACACTTTAAAACTGGAGGAATCGCCATTGCTAAGTGGAGATAAAACTTGACATGGCGACATGTTTCTTTGTTAAAAAGGTAAATATTGTTGCATTATGGCTAATACACCTATTTTATTTTAATTTGTAATATTATTTTTCATATATTTTATATTTAAATTTATATTTTATATTTATTTTATTAAACAGAATATATAAATATTATGAACAGATTTATATATAATAAAATCACCATTTGTATATATACCAATACCTCGCTTTGCGTCGTTTCGTTTTGCGTTTTTTTTTTTTTTCGAAGTTGCGTTGCTGTTTAATTTTTACTGATTTTCACTGTGCGTCGTTAGATTTTCGAAGTTGCGTTGTTTTGGATTCGAGTCTTTAATTTTTTTTTTCCTAAAATATGGCAACACCTTTGTTTTTGATTGCGCCTTCACATATTTTCACTTTGCGTCGTTTCAATTTGCGTCGTGTTTTTTTAGAACGTAACCCCGACGCAAAGCGAGGTATGGGTATATTGGTACACTGTGTGACTTCACTGCCCTCTTTGATGTGAGAAATAAATAAATTATTCTGGAGGCTACTTAAAGTAGAGTTATCTCATTATTCCCTTATATAAATTTGTAGGATGGTTGAAACACGCTTTGGTAAGATGCAAGACCAGGCACAGGAGAGAATCAAGGTTGAAGAGTCCCTGGTGCAACAATATTTGGCAAGCTTTCGGACACTAACGTCCTTTAACAGGCTGTAATACAATTTTCGTATCCAGATTGTTGAAGGACGTTATTTTCCGAAAGCTTGCCGAGTTTTTACCTTTTTAATAAAGAAACTTGTCGCCATGTCAAGTTTTATATCTTCTTAAATAACACATTCCCGTTTTTACATATGTACTGGAGATCTAAGGACATATATTTTATATTATTTCAATGTCGTTGGTAGATATGCACTCATAGACAAAACTTTAGGTTACGATGCACTAGCACGCCATCTGTTATGAAAATTAGAAACTATTTTAGACGCGTAAGATTCTTTTTGAAATTAAACAATTTCTACCGCAATTTCTATTACTGCAAATATTTTTTTCCATTGCAGTGAGGGCAGTAGAAATTGTTTAATTTCAAATAGAATCTTACGCGTCTAAAATAGTTTCTAATTTTCAAAACTTTAGGTAGTTGTACCTTTTAGCATATATATCGGGATTGAGACAATAACTCTGAAAGATATTACAATGACCTTTATTGAAGACACACGAGTAACCAAGTCAACATTCATGGACAAAACTTTAGGTAGTTGTACCTTTTAGCATATATATCGGGATTAAGACAATAACTCTGAAAGATATTACAGTGACCTTTATTGAAGACACACGAGTAACCAAGTCTACACTCATGGACAAAACTTAAGGAAGTTGTACCTTTTAGCATATATATCGGGATTAAGACAATAACTCTGAAAGATATTACAGACCTTTATTGAAGACACACGAGATAACCAAATGTGTATACACTCATGGACAAAACTCAAGGAAGTTGTACCTTTTAGCATGTATATCGGGATTGAGACAATAACTCTGAAATATATTACAGTGACCTTTATTGAAGACACACGAGATAACCAAGTGTGTATACACTCATGGACAAAACTCAAGGAAGTTGTACCTTTTAGCATGTATATCGGGATTCAGACAATAACTCTGAAAGATATTGCAGTGACCTTTATTGAAGACAGGAGATAAGCAAGTGTGAAAAAATTGCCTTTGTCTCCTTAAAAAAAAAAGCAGACGACCGGCGACATCAAATACTTTCCACTTCCTTAAGTTTTGTCCATGAGTGTAATAGGCACTCCATTATGTTGGTGGATGATTATAATACAGCTTGTTCTATAAGAAATGTCTAACATATAGAAGCAGTTGGAATTTGCACATTTTTTTATTGACAGGACCTCTTTGCCTTCTTTGGTGATGATCACCATATGTAAATTAGGAAGATGTGGGTCATATAGAAATACATTTCATCAAAATCGTCCTCCGTGAAAATTCGAACATAGCCCCGTGTACACACACAATAAGACAGCTATATTTAATCTTAACAAATAATCTTTCCAATTGAGTTTAAGAAAAAAATTAACGTGTTAATTTCCTTTTAAAAAACAACAATTCTATATTGCCCTTACTGCAATGAGTTCAAAAAGACCAACTTGAACCTATTTAAACTCTATTCCGACTCGTTTCGGCGACCCTGCTGCCGCCTTTTTCAAGGGAAATTTAGATTTCTTCACTTCCTTTAGTTTTCCTTGAAAAGGGCGAAAGCCAGTCGCTTATACGTCGTAAAAGTACAAAAAATGTTGGATTCAATCATGTTTAACACTTAATTAGGAAGCCAACCTGCAAAATGGTGTTTTCCATACACTTTTTTGTTTTCTAATGTACACTCATGGACAAAACTTAAGGAAGTGTAAAATATTTGATGTCGTTGATCGTCTATTTATTTTTTTTGTTTTTGTTTTTAAGGAGACAGAGACAATTTTGTTCACATTTTATTATCTCGTGTCTTCAATAAAGGTCACTGCAATATCTTTCAGAGTTAATGTCTGAATCTCGATATACATAATAAAAAGTACAACTTCCTTAAGTTTTATCTATGAGTTCGGTTCCAAAATCACTTTATTAGGTACCGCTCAACAAGAGCAACCTAGTTTATGATAATTGAAACAATGAATAAAATGTGAGTTATTCACATATTAAACAAAAGGTTAACGCGGGATTTAATCCCGGTTCATGACTGTCGGAAATCGAGGGTGCTACCCACTCGTCCACCGACTTTTTTATTTTTATCTATGAGTGCAGTCAAAAATTACATTTTCAATCATAGGAAAACGATGTTTTTATTTTTTCTATTTCTTCTATTCAAACATTCATTCAAAGTATCAATAGTAATTATCATATATATAAGAAAAGAGTAAAATTAATTAAGACATCAATAACGGTATTCGCGCTCTAAAAATATACTTTACATTTCTTAACACAGAGGGCGCGCTATATTCCACAACGTATTTAAATAAAAAATGATACATTATAAGAGGTCTATCAGAAACACCAAATTGTTCCTGTATAGAAACTGAACAAACTGCTCTTCACCTTATCTATGACTGTCTGAACTTTACAGAAGTGAGACATCGATTATTCCCTGATTTGAACGATTCAACTTTCTTACATCAGCCACTTTGTCTATATAAATTTTATGAACTCTGTCGATTAATACGTGTAAATATGTAAATATTTAATTATAAGATCTAATTTGTTTGTGTTATTTTGTTTGTTTCCTCTGTAATAAGCGTAAATATTTCAATATCGCGCCCCTGGTTGATTAATAAATAAATAAATAAATAATGGTACGTTATTCTGGAAACACAACAGCTCATTTATATATTCTACCATTGATTAGTGTTCAACTTTATTTGATATGTAAATTACTAATTTGTTATATAGTAGAACCTCCATGAGCCGACACTCCCGCTAGCGGACACCTCTCTCTATTAAAGGACAGATTTTATCACAAAATTATCATTTTAACTAAATAGCTGTTTTCCTGTAAAGGACACCTCTCACTAAAGGACACTTTGACTCTGCAACTAGATGTCGTTTAGACAGAAGTCTATATGCAATCTATATGCAAATTCTGAAGTTGTATGTAATGTAGGTTATATTAATTTGCATAATAATATCATAAAAATAACACATATATTTGTAGTGAAAAACAGACTCATATATATGCAGCTTGACTATCTTTTCTCCTTTTAAATTACACACTACACGTAAAAAATGCAGAGAGAGAGAGAGAGAGTCGCTGAAGATAATTCTACCTACTTTTTTTTTTTTTAAATGTCGCTTGGCGCGCTTACTGCCGTTGGAAAGTCAGTGCTGCCATCTCTCGACGATAAATTGAATTAAACACCACCAGCTCTATTTATAGAAGCGGGGATCTCATTAAAAGTGAAAAAAAAAAAAGTGAAATTGTACTGGGATCAGGCGGATAAATTAAGAAAAACTTTTTGTTGCACAATCAGGAGAGATGTTGAGTACAACTCTATCTGAATTGTACCATGCTAACATTGATTAACACCCATAGATAGTAATGCACTAGATGTGAATCAATCTGTATATGAATTAAATAATATTCGAAACTATTATAGAAGGATTCCCTTGAAAATCAAACAACTTCCACTGCCCTTACTGCAATGGAATTAATTTTTACATTGGGCAGCAGGGAGAGATGTTGAGTAGTTGTAACGGAATATTTATTGTGTTGGTTGGAAGTTGATTTGGAAAAAAAACACATCAACAAATAGTTTATTTAAATCTCAACGTTTCAGTGACTCGGTGTCCTCAATTATTTTATTTACAGAATTCATTTTTATTACTCAGCAAATTATCTTTTATCCACCACACAAATATATATGTCATCCTCTACATGCCGTTGTCCTCAGTAATCCTGTCGACTCTTAATTGTCCTAATCTGTCGTGATCGAATGGAAGGGTGCAACCGTTATTTTGCATGTAAAGTTCAAAAATTTGTTCCAGCCAGGTGAGCGCGTGCACGCGAGGGCTCCCACGTTTATTTTGTACAGTGTATTTATAGTGTATTAACATAGTTATTTTGGCGAAAGGAGATTATACCTCTTGGGTATTATGCAAATTATGACATATATATAATATCTTACTAAAATAATATCTTATTAATTAATTTTAAAATATTATAAGAAATATTTAAAATAATATCTTATGAAATCGAAGCCGCTCCTGTACTGATGAGAGCCAAAGCCCTTTGTATATAGGTTGTTGGCTTTAGCCTGAATTTGTCGAAACTGGTGTTATCACCACTCTTGCGTTTTGAACTAGAGTAATAAGCCAAAAGCATTATTTTGATGAAATTTTAAAGGAAGAACTGCCACTATTGGTACATAAATATTTAGATATAAAAATAAAGGTCGCAAAATATACTTCAAAACTAGACGCCATCTATTGACCGTCGCCGCAAACTAGCAGCCTCAGGTCGGTGACAAAGCCACAACACCAGCTTTGGCAAACTAAAAAACGACCACCTGGAGACCATGATTTCGGGCTATGGTGCTAGTCAGTTCAGGGCGCGCTTATTCCATGAGATCTACAAGGGATCAAATGGAATCTTCACAATCTGCCAAAGAGGTGTTAGCTGGCAAATAGATGGCGACTATTTGTAACCTTTATAGATCCTACCAGAAAATTTTCCATTTATATTTTGGCCATAGATTTGGCCCAGCCACTTTGCCCGCTAAAACCTCTTTAGCAGATTGTGAATAGTCCATTTGATCCACTGTGAATCTCATGGAATAAAGCCCGCCCTGGACCGACGAAGACCATTAGCCCGAAACCATGGCATCCAGCCAAAGCTGATGTTGTGGTTTTCTCGTCGACCTGCGGCCCTAGTTTTCAGCGACGATTAATAAATGGCGTCTAGTTTTGACGTCTTATTTGATGAGAGAGTTAACCTTTATTTTTCAATATTCTCCCAGCAAAATCTCTATCTATATATTTATATAACTAGCTTAAATTTCTATCAAGTTCCAAACCATCCTCTACGTGTAGATACTAATATATTAACACAAAGCAATAACGCGCCATATATACATATAAAATTAAAGGATTTAAAAGCACGAATGTTTCTTTTATACATAATACAAACTTCTACTGCCCTTACTGCGATGAAAAAATATATTGGGAGGGCTTGGCTCATCAGTAATGAACCCTCCCAGCGGTTTCGCCAATTTAATCCACCATGGCGAAACCGCTGGGAGGGTTCACTACTGATGAGCCAAGCCCTCCCAATATATTTTTTCATCGCAGTAATGGCAGTAGAAGTTTGTATTATGTATAAAAGAAACATTCGTGCTTTTAAATCCTTTAATTTTATATATACTAATATATATTTGAGAATATAAACGGATATCATTTACAGCCGGATAAGCAAAGTACTGTGCATCATTTGTAACACAGCTTCATGTATCACTGTCATGAATCCTGCGAGATATCGAGACAAAGTTGTACTATTCTCTATTAATTTTATCTAGAATTCAAGAAAAATACATCCACCAAATGTACCGTGTCTATAACCTTATCAAATAATTCCTTTAGTAAAAACATTTATTTTTAAGGGGGTAAAAAATCTCCTGATAGTGCGCTACTGAAAGTTGCTGATGGATTACGCCATTTATTGGCATGAATATATCATCTAATCGTTTATTATTCCAGAATATTATCAAAAATTATTTTCCTGATAAATCATTTATTGCTAAAGAGAAGAGGTTCTGGCCTTCAGAATTTTCCGTTACACGATCAGTAGAAAATCTTTTGTTAATTTTACCACTTGATCTCTCTGGTTCTCCTATTATTATTATTGGTTCACTTGACCAAGTTCTTGTCTTCAAAAAAAGTTCTCATTACATATCCGGCGTTCAAAGAAAAAAAAACAATTAAGAATATTTTCTGTAGCTTGAGGTATATACAGGGTGTACCAGGTAAATTGGGAATTTCAACAATGGTATTTTAACTGAAATTTTTTGCAAGTAAAAATTAAAATATCCGAATGAAATTTGACACAGTAGTAGATAAAAGGATATAGTTTTTATTTATTCAATGTAGTTTCCATTATTAGCTACAACAGTCTCGAGGCGAGTGCGGAATGAAGCACAGGCCTTGGCGACGATGACCTTGTCCATTTGGGTCATCACCGTGTGAACTGCTTTCTTGACAGACTGGATGGTGGTATGAGGAGCTTTGTTGACATCTCTCTCAACAACGCCCCATACATAGTAGTCGAGGGGATTGCAATCTGGATAATTAGGGGGCCAAATATCAGGACCCCAGTGACTAGGGACGTTAAGTGTCAGCCACGATTGTGTCTTTTTTGCCTTATGGGCTGGAGCTGAGTCCTGTTGGAAGACATACTTCCTTCCTGCGGCCACCATGTCCATCCAAGGGTCGTGATAGCTACAACGTTGTTAGAAAAGTTCATGAATATCTTATTTCTCAAGTCCTTCAGGAAGACCTTTCCACAATCTGAGAAAGAAACAAGAATATTTTCGACAAAGACTGCAATGATTTGAGCAAAGTTCTAAAGGAAATTTCTGCAATAGTTGGCATAACAACATTGAAGGAAAATAGGAATGGAATGCTATGATCTCAATAATTTTTTTCATGAAGACATTTCCAGGGAAAAAAAAAATATTGCTCTATTGACAAAGGCTATAGCTACAAACGTTTTTGAAGAAATATGATCAATGGTTGGCATATATAAATACAACATATCCAAGTGGGTGCTTCTCAATTTACAAAAACTGGTGGTGTGGTTTTGTAATCAATCCGAATCCGCTAGTTTGTGGAGATGGTTAATAGATGGCGTTTAGTTTTAGGAGTCTATTTTGACGTGAGGGACGAGCTTACATTGAAAAGAAAAATTGGGATGAAATGCTTAGCCCTTAATCATTTCTTTAAGGAACACTTTTCCAATGCAAGAAAGGAACAAGCATTTTCTCTACAAAGGATACAGCCATGTGACCAAAGCTCTTAAGGAAATGTATCCAATGGTTGTTATAAATACTCTGTTTTAAGAAAACGGTACTATAGCATTATCCGAAACCCAACCTCTCTTCAAATATAAAGTCACATGTCTAAAACAGATATCTAATGAATCGAATAAGAAGTTGACTTTTATGTTAGAGTGAGATGAGGATATTGCGATTGTTGGCGCGAATATGCAGTAATGCAATGTTGGGGTACCGAAAATTTTTATGGAAGACACTTTCAAATCCAAAAAAGAAAAGCAAGTCTACAGTTACTAACGTTCTTGGGGAAAATTCTGCAATTATCAGGACAAATTACAACATATTGAGAAATCAGAAACTCTGAAGTTCCCTAGCTCGATAGAATATTTTAAAACCCCGCTTTCCTATTAAAGAAACAAATAAGAATATTTTGATAATATCGGTAACAAAGAAAGTTTTTAAAATAAGAATAGTATTGATAAAATTATATAAACATTATTTTTAAAAATTTCCATGAATGATTGGCATAGTTACAACAATGAAAAAAAAAAGACGTTATTAAAAAAACTCTTATTTCCAGGAAGATTTCTCTCAAATCCAAGAGATAGAAACAAGAATATTCTAGATAAAATCTGCATATATGGCTAATTTTCTTGAAGTAATTTTTTTGAAATTTTGAATAATATAATTACAACATTTGAAGAGATAAAATTTTCAAAATTCATAGCTCAATTTTAAAAATTCTTCAAAATTAAAACGGATAAGCAAGAAAGATAATTATTAACAAGGGCCGCAAATATACTTTTAAAGAAATTACGAAATTTTTCTTAAATGGCTGCTTTGGTTATAAATCAACATTTTACACTACCTGACACTGAATTTGTAACACCAAGAAATAGTCGGCAAAAAGTTGTGAAAATCTGCATAAAGAGAGTACCAGTATAACGAACAATAAATGATCTTTATCAGAACAGAATAGACCAATACACTGAGTGACATTGCCGTCCACTCAATATGCTATGGGACCACAGCGGGCCGCTATGTCAACATGTCTTGGTACTGAATCAATGAAGATGATGTCCTGAGGGATGGCTGCCCTGTCAACCATTAGCCACATCTGAACGCGGCTGTGGAAACGCACGCAAACGACGTCCAATTAGATCTCAGACGTGTTTTATAGATAAGCTATCAGGAGAGATTGATGGCCATGGAAGCACCGAGGTTTCAGGGCATGTTGGCTGATGTGTGCTGTGTAAGGTCGGGCGTTATCTTGCTGGCAAATCATATATTGGAACCCCTGAAGGAAGGGTAACGTCACCGGTCGCTGTACGTCATTCACGTATCGTTGGGCCGTCATAGTGCCCTCAATACAAATTAGAGGTGATATGCTACCATAGGCGATGATTCCGCGTTGTCGTGAGGTGAGGCGTTCCACAGATGTGGCCAGATTGGACCTGCCACTAAGAAGGCGCCAAACTCTTATTCGGTGTCATTGCTAAAACAGAAGCGAGATTGATCTAAGAACACTACCCTGTGCCATTCCGCTGTCCACGTAGTTTTATTCCAACAAAACTGCAAACGGAGGTGTCTGTGCGATTGGGTCAATGACAGTCTTCTTGATTGTAGGCCGCCGGCGACCAATCTGTGTATAATGGTTCTGGTCGATATGGAAGAATCAAGAGTGTCCTGCACAATCTACAAAATGTTGATATTGATCTCCAGGTGTCTGTGCACACTGTTACATTCTTCTAGTCCAAATCTGCGAAGAATTGTATCAATATAATGAGTCTGAGATAGATAAAAATCCATCTTCTGCCCTTTTCACATCAATTCCAATAAATGGTTCGTTATCCTTCTTTTCCATTAGAGTATTTTCTCTCTCTCTATTTCTGAGGCTATAGGTTGTGTCATTAATTTTCTTACAAGTTTCAGCGAGGATGAGATCATCTACATATAGACCCAGTATTGCATACTCTTCTCCTCTCTGGAATTTATAGACACATGGATCACACTTGGTTCTAATCATTCCCAACTGGTATAAAATTTCATTGATCTTTTTGTTCCAGCATTTTCCTGATTGTGGTAGACCATACAGGCTTTTTTTCAAATTTGCACACTTTGTTTTCTTCAACTTTTTGCATAAAACCATCTGGTTGCCTCATGTATACTGTTTCTCTAACTCACCATTGAGATAAGCTGCCTTCACATCATAAGTCTTTATGATTAAATTACGTTGCGTTGCAAGAGCTACTATTGTTCACAAGCTTTCCTTTTTTTAGTACAGGTGAGAAAGATTCCTTATAATCTACACCATATATTTGATTGAATCCAACAGCAACCAGTCTGGCCTTTCTTTATACATGTATATGCCGTCATTGGATGTTTTCTTCGTACTGTAGACCCATTTACTATTGATGACTTTCATACCATTTTCCCTTGGTACTAGTGTCTATACTTTATGCTTCTCTATCTCACTGAGCACTTCTTCCATTGCTTTGAGCCATTCGTTTCTAACTCCACTATCCATCGCTTCTTTAAAATCTCCGGAATATAATAATTTATTTTCATAATTAAATTTGCCTCATTCCTATCTTTTATTCTTTGTGAGCGTCGAACTCCTTCTTCGATCAATTTCCTTTCTTGCTCTTCAAGTCTTGCTTTGTGGCGTTCTTCTAAGACCCTTTTTGTATCTTCTTTCTTTCTTCCTCCTCTTACGCTTTCCTGTATCGGTTCTGTTTGTGTTGAGTCATTTTCACTGTCACCACCTGGTTTTACTGAAGTATCCTCCTGAGACTTCATTTTACTCTCTGTGGCAGGATTGTCTTCTTTCAAGATAAGAAAGTCTTCAGCAACTATTTCTTCACACTTTCCTTTATAGAGGTCAAATTATCACAATTAATATCTTCCTGAATATCATTTGCATAATCAATTCCTCTCTTATCTTCACTAAATTTTACCGATCGGACTTCATGAATTCTCTTTGTCAATATATCATATATTCTGTAGGCTTTTGTTTTATTGGAAAAACCGATAAATATTCCCTTTCTACCCTTGGGTTAAAACTTGTTTCATCTTATTCTGCATCCAAGCCAATGTGTCAAACATTCAAATACTCGAATGTGTTTGACCGATGGTTTCCTGCCATTCCATAGGTGTATGGTGCTTGATAGACCTGGGGGAAGTGCAATTCTTATTATAATGTAGCAATTGCCTCTGCCCAAAACTTCATGGGTAATTTTGTGTCAATTAGTAAGGTTCTCGCTGCATCTATAAGAGTCCTATTCACTCTCTCTGCAACTCCATTACTTTGTGATGAGTATGTGGTGGTAAGTTAGTGATGAATACCATTTATAATCGAAAAGTCCTTCAAATCTAGATTTACAAAATTCAGTTCCATTGTCAGTTCTTACGTCTTTTATTCTAAGACTTAATTTCATTTTCAGTTCTTGCTTTAAAATTTTCAAGTCTTTCAAAGGCTTCATCTTTTGATCTCAGAAAATATACAAAGATTCTTCTACTGTAGTCATCTACTATAACAAAAAAAAAAAAACTTAGATCCTCCTAAAGACTGACATGGCATTGGTCCGCATAAATCCATATGAATCAACTGCAGGGGCTTAACCGTATAATTTTCCGTAACATTATATGCCTCAGCAACTAAATCATTCCCTTCATTATAAATTTTTGCTCCATCCTTATTAAAAATAACTGAATTTCCTTTGTTGACTAATTCGTATACTGACAATAAATTATGCCTTAAATTTGGTACATGCAAGATATCTTTGATGCGAATATTTTCTTGGCCTTCACTTGTGCATGTATTAAGTCTCATATCTCCTTTGACTATGGATTGAGTATTTTTGTCCTTCTCAGGTAAATTGATTTCACTTTCGTAATCTATCAGATATTTTCCATCTAAGTTAGATTTGTCGTTAAATGTGCGGTGCATCCTGAATCTATACACTATATTTGCCTATCATTTCTCTCATCTGGTGAATCATCGAATTCTTTCACATATGTTTCAAATGCTTGCTCATTAATTCCACTTTTCACAGTATCCACTAGGTTATTAGAATGTTCTCTACTTCCGCTTACCGGGCAGATGCCATCACCACTAGGCTACATATGCAATGAAAATAACAATTAAAAATTGCTTTTCATTGCATATTTATGATATGGGTTCATTCAAAAACTTTTACCGCAGTTTAGAATATATATCTATATATTTATCTATTTACTTATATATTCACTGGCCGTGTGACCATTTAGAACCTTGCGGAAAGTTATAGGGTCATTTTTTTGTGAATTTTTTTTTTGTTTCGATTTTATTGAAAAAAAAAACGATATGGTGCCTTTAAAAAATGATCTTTATTACTATGCAGTTTTCTATTTAGTCAATATACCTAAGTTCATGTTGCAAATGTAATTATCTCTATCGATTTAGTAGGTGAAATGCAAAAAAAAAAAATCGACATGATGAAATCTTTATGAAAATTGTTGTACATATTTTAATTATTTGTTACCACAGAGTGTGTGTAAGCTCACGGGTAAATAGGCGCTAAAAAAAACAAGAAAAAAAGAGTTCCTTTGTTTCAATATAAGTTTCCTTTTTATATTTTGTTATCTCTCTTGTTAATCAATAAATATAATGTTTAATTAATAATTATTGGAATCAGTTTCATTAATAATACTAAGCAAAGTCAACAATTGGTAGCAGATGGTGGTTTATTGATATAAAGCTCAAAAACGAAAATATTCAATCTGAAGATTAAGCAAGAAGTTTATTCTGATCGGTAAACTGAAGCACTTATAAGAAGATTAAAGGTATTTATATAGATTAAGTTAAATTATATCTATATATTGCATGTTTAAAAGCTACCCAATATTTAAATAAATTTAAAATATATATTTGTTTTAATTTATATATTGGTTTGTTTATATTAGCTCAAAAGACGAAAATGGCTGAATATAATGTTTTATCCCAAACAAAAATTGAACCATTAACAGGAAATAATTATCAAATATGGACGTTGAAAATCGGCGCAGTTCTGAGAGGAAGAAAATTATTTAAATGTGTAATTTCAGATCCAGAACCTGATATGGAAGACAAAAGTTCTTGGGAGATTTGGAGTGATAAAAATGATGAAGCTTTTGGGATAATCATCACTACTTTGACAAATGAACAAGCTGGAATGTTCATAGGAGAAACAAATGCTAAGAAAGTATGGGACTCACTGAGAAAAACATACACAGGCAATTTGGAAGATAAAATTATTGATATAGGCTTAGAATTAAAGAACATTAGAATGAAAGATAATGAGACTGTAGATGAATATATAACAAGGGCAAAAAATATTGCTGCTAGAAGTTCATCATTAGGGCATCAATTTCCCTCAAGAGAACTTTCATTTCATATTGCCAGAGGCATACATCCAAGGTATGAAAATATTGCTATTGTCTTACGATCAAAGAGAGAGGCAACAATTGAAGAGATTCAACAAACTCTAAGAGAAGAGGAGTCAAGAAGAAATATGAGATTAAATCAATCGGTTGAGAATGGGCATGAACAAGTATACAGAATTAAAGATAGAAAAGTTCAAAAATCTCAGCCAAAAAGATGTTTTGTTTGTAATAAAAAGGGACATCTAGCTAATGATTGCTGGTTTCGAGATAAACAGAAACAAGGATACCAAAAGAAATGGAATCCTGGTTATAGAAATCACAAATACAGTAGGGAACATTCAAATAACCTAGTGGATACTATGAAAAGTGGAATTAATGAGCAAGCATTTGAAACATATGTAAAAGAATTTGAAGATTCACCAGATGAGAGAAATGATAGACAAATATGGTGTATAGATTCAGGATGCACCGCACATTTAACCCCAAACCTAACTTTGATGGAAAATGTGGTAGATTATGAAAGTGAAATCAACCTAGCTGAAAAGGGCAAAACTACCCAAGCCATAGCCAAAGGAGATATGAGACTTACTACATGCACAAGTGAAGGCCAAGAAAATATTCGCATCAAAGATATCTTACATGTACCAAGTTTAAGGAATAATTTCTTGTCAGTATACGAATTAGTCAACAAGGGAAATTCAGTTATTTTCAATAAGGATGGTGCAAAAATTTATAATGAAGGGAATGATTTAGTTGCTGAAGCATATATTAAAGATAGAATGTTTATGATGGAAACAAAACAAAGAAATGTACCAATAGCAAAAAATGAAAATGTCATGGTTATAAATACACATTTATCAAATAAAAATAGCAATATAAGTTTATGGCATAAGAGATTAAACCATATAAATGAAGAATACATGAAAAAAATGATTCAAGGACATATTGTAAGAGGATTGGATCTAAAATTCGAAAGGTTACCAGAGTGCGAAGCATGCATAATGGGAAAACTGGTGCAGAAGCCATATAATATTACAGAAAATTATACAGTTAAGCCCCTGCAGTTGATTCATGTGGATTTATGTGGACCAATGCCATGTCAATCTTTAGGAGGATCTAAGTATTTCCTTGTTATAGTAGATGATTACAGTAGAAGAATCTTTGTATATTTCCTGAGATCAAAAGATGAGACCTTTGAAAGATTTGAAGAATTTAAAGCAAGAGCCGAAAACGAATTAAGTCTTAGAATAAAAGATGTAAGAACGGACAATGGAACTGAATTTTGTAACTCTAGATTTGAAGGACTTTTCAAGAGAAGTGGGATCCATCACCAACTCACCACAACATACTCACCACAAAGTAATGGAGTCGCAGAGAGAGTGAATAGGACTCTTATAGATACAGCGAGAACCTTACTAATTGACTCAAAATTACCCATGATGTTTTGGGCAGAGGCAATTGCTACAGCTACATACATTAAGAATTGTACACCCCACAGGTCTATCAAGCAAAATACCCCTATGCAGAGATGGAATGGCAGGAAACCATCGGTCAAACACATTCGAATATTTGGATGTTTGACACATTGGCTTGAGAGCAAACCAAGAAGAAACAAGTTTTCACCAAAGGGTAGAAAGGGAATATTTATTGGTTATTCCATTAAAAGAAAAGCCTACAGAATATATGATATAATGACAAAGAGAATCCATGAAGTCAGATCAGTAAAATTTAGTGAAGATAAGAGAGGAATTGATTATGCAAATGATATTCAGGAAGATACTACTTGTGATAATTTGACCTATAAAGGAAATTGTGAAGAAATAGTTGCTGAAGACTTTCTTATCTTGAAAGAAGACAATCCTGTCACAGAGAGTAAAATGAAGTCTCAGGAGGATACTTCAGTAAAACTAGGTGGTGACTGTGAAAATGACTCATCACAAACTGAACCGATACAGGAAAGATGTGTAAAAGGAGGAAGAAAGAAAGGAGAAACAAAGAGCATCTTAGAAGAACGGCACAAAGCAAGACTTGAAGAACAAGAAAGGAAATTGATTGAAGAAGGAGTTCGACGCTCACAAAGAATAAAGGATAGGAATAATGCAAACTTAATTATGGAAATTGATCATTATATTCCGGAGAACTTTAAAGAAGCAATGGATAGTGGAGAAAGAAATGAATGGCACAAAGCAATGGAAGATGAGCTCAGTGAGATAGAGAAACATAAAGTATGGACACTAGTACCAAGGGGAAATGGTATGAAAGTCATCAATAGTAAATGGGTCTACAGTACGAAGAAAACACCAACTGACGGCATATATAAACGAAAGGCCAGACTGGTTGCTGTTGGATGCAATCAAAGATATGGTGTGGACTATAAGGAATCTTTTTCACCTGTACTCAAAAAGGAAAGCTTGCGAACAATAGTAGCTCTTGCAACACAACAGAATTTAACCATAAAGACTTATGATATGAAGACAGCTTATCTCTATGGTGAGTTAAAAGAGACAGTATACATGAGACAACCAGATGGTTTTATACAAAAAGGAGAAGAAAACAAAGTGTGTAAATTGGAAAAAAGCCTGTATGGTCTACCACAATCAGGAAAATGTTGGAACAAAAAGATCAATGAAATTTTATACCAGTTGGGAATGATTAGAACCAAATGTGATCCATGTGTCTATAAACTCCAGAGAGGAGAAGAGTATGCAATACTGGGTCTATATGTAGATGATCTCATCATTGCTGGAACTAGTAAGGAAATTAATGACAACCTAGCCTCAGAAATAGAAAAATATGTTACTCTAACAGAAAAGAAAGATAGCGAACCATTTATTGGAATTGAAATAAAAAGGGAAGAAGATGGATTTTATCTATCTCAGACTCATTATATTGATACAATTCTTCACAGATTTGGACTGGAAGAATGCAACAGTGTGCAGACACCTGGAGATCAAAATCAAAATTTGGATGAATATTTGGACTCTAAGCCAGTAGATAAAACTGTATACCAGGAAATGATTGGATCACTAATGTACCTCTCTACGGGTACTCGACCGGACATATCCTTCAACGTCAGCAATTTATCACAGTATAGTAATGATCCAAGAGAAATACACTTAACTGGAGTTAAAAGGATTTATAGATATCTGAAGGGAACAAGAGATATCATGTTGGCATATAAGTCAAAAGACAACAATATCACAATAAGTACTGATGCGAGCTGGTGCACAACCCGAGACGCAAAATCCTATTCAGGCTATACAGTCAAACTTGGCAACAACTTAATAAACTGGAGAAGTAGAAAGCAAAATTTAGTAGCCTTGTCTACATGTGAAGCAGAACTTATTTCAATATGTGAAGGCATTTCAGAAATATTATGGTTAAAGGGATTACTAGAAGAACTTTGTGAAAATTTAACTTTCCCAATTACCTTGAAAAGTGACAGCCAGGCTGCAATAAACTGGATACAATCTGACAAGATTACTTCACGAACAAAGCACATAAACCGAAAGTATTATTTTGTGAAAGAGGAAATTCAAAATGGAATCAAGCTGGAATACACTAAAAGTGAAGACATGGAGGCGGATATACTAACGAAGAGTCTACCTAAGGACAAACTACGGAAATGTGCAGATAGCCTTGGACTTGCTGATTAGGGCTTACACACAGGGGAGCGTGTGTTGTACATATTTTAATTATTTGTTACCACAGAGTGTGTGTAAGCTCACGGGTAAATAGGCGCTAAAAAAACAAGAAAAAAAGAGTTCCTTTGTTTCAATATAAGTTTCCTTTTTATATTTTGTTATCTCTCTTGTTAATCAATAAATATAATGTTTAATTAATAATTATTGGAATCAGTTTCATTAATAATACTAAGCAAAGTCAACAAAAATTCACATTTTTATTTTTATATTTTCAAGCACACACAGTTTGGGGCGGGACGTTTCACAAGAGAGACATCCACGGTGCCAATTTATAATTGTAACGAATAGTATTTTAATTAAAACATTTTAAAAACACACAGTTTGGAACGGGACGTTTCACAAGAGTGACATCCATGGCGCCAATTTATAATTGTAACGAATAGTATTTGAATTAAAACGTTTTTAAAATATATACGCACTCGGGTAAAACCCGGGCGTTGCCCGGGCCATTCGTCTAGTATATATATAATAGAGTTTTAAAAACCGGCATATTTCCATCAACATGGTGTAAGGCAATAATGCATCCCATTTTTAAAAACGGCGACTGTGATAACTCCGCTAATTATCGAGGTATAGCGCTCTTAAGCAATCTCGCTAAGCTTTTTACATATACATTAAGTCACTGGAAAATAGAAGTATTGTCCAAGAGAACCAAGCCGGCTTCAGAGAAGAACATTCCTGCCAGGATCATATATTTAATCTGATATCACTAATCCAGCTAACACTCAGACACAAAAGAATAAAATTTTATGCTTTTTTATCGATTTGAAAAAGGCCTTTGACGCGGTTCCGCAAGCTCTTCTGTGGAAAAAGTTGGTGGACATGGGCTTAAAATTCAGCTTTGTTAACTTAATAAAAAAAAAATATTATGAAAACATGACTGCAGCTGTACGATGGAAAAATTCATTTACAGAATTCATTAAAATAATATCTGGAGTTCTTCAAGGAAAACCTTTGTCGCCATATCTCTTTATACTCTTCACAAATGGTTTAATTGACGCTTTTAGTGATTCAGATATACCTGGTATTTAATTGCCAAACTTTGGATATGTTCACCTTCTCAAGTATGCGGATGACATTGTACTGATACGTGACTCAAATATTAATCTCCAAATAAAGATCAATTTGTTAAGAAAATACTTCAATGAGAATTATTTAGCACATTGAATGAAAATAAACATAAGGTAATGGTGTTCCGAAATGGAGGTCGACTGTTACAATTGGACAAATGGCTTTGGAGTCAACGACCTTTGACAGTTACATCGAGATATGTGTATCTTGGCTATCCACTCACCTCTACAATTTCGTTCAACCAGGTAGCTCCGTACTATAAAGGTAAAGCGCTTGCAGCTATTGGTGCCGTATGGTCAAAATTCTAAGAAAATCTAAAATGAATTCATTTCACCCATCAATGAAACTCTTGGACACAATTGTACTATAGACTTTGCTTTATGCTGCGCCGATATGGGCAAACGATCAGACTACAACGCTAGATAAAATCCAAGGCACGTTTATACGCTGGTACCTGAATCTGACAAAATACACCCCTGGCTATATTCTTAGAGCTGAAACTGGAAGAGTCTCACTGGGTGTAACAGCGTTGAAACTATCTTTAAAGTACTGGCTTAAAACCCTAAAGATGAATGAAACTAGATTACCAGCAATATGTTTATCGCAACTCTGGGAAACATCCAGATCGTTCGAACAAGACATAAGATTCACTGGAACTTTAACCAATATCTTAAACATCACTGGATTTCGATTACTCAAATTTTGTAGCGATTACAGGGTTTTACAGAGAGAAATCCTCTTGATTGTCGGTAGAGCAATTGATCAATCTATACAGGTGGACCACACGAGAATGTTAAATTTAAAATTTTCCCCATTACAAAAATGTATATTCAGCTCCCATGGCAGAATTTTATTTAACTAGTGACTTCCCACTTCCGGTCAAACGATGCATTGCGCATTTTTATTGAAGACCATATAAAAATTAAGAAATCCGAAAATCTCGTATGTGTATTGTGCAGGGAAAATTTTGAGTCATAATTAATTCACTATATATTTACCTGCAATCATCTTGTATGAAGAAAGAAAATTACTTTTAATAATACGAGCGCTAATCATTTATCACTCTATGTCCTGCTGTTCGTGTTCGTTTAAAAAAAAAAAGGGTGATCGATTGAAAGGAAAAACAATGGGGGAAATAAATGCACACTTACACAGTATAATAAAAGGTTTTATTTAAAAATTAAAAAGGGCTAAAAACTATTATACTTATATATAAAGAATTATGGATAAAAAACAAGAAAAAAGGTTAAGCAAAATTATACTTATATATAAAGAATTATGCATAAAAACAAGAAAAAGGTTAAGCAAAATTATACTTATATATAAAGAATTATGCATAAAAAACAAGAAACAAGGTTAAGCAAAAAAAGTAAAATTAACTAATCTTAGGGAAGGGAGATAAAAATAAGTGGCAGGGGGGTGTCGAGCTTTGTGTTCACACAGTACCTCGGGTGGCAACACCGTCGCTCGCTTGGCTTGGCTTCCTCTTGTCGCGGCTCGTGCGATGTCCAAGGCGTCCTTTCCGTCCTCAAGTTGCCGCTTGAGGGATACTCCAAGACGTCCTTTCCGTCCACAAGACGCTGCTTGTAGGATATTTCTTGACGTCTTTCCGTCCACAAGACGCTGCTTGTAGGATACTTCTCAGACGCGTCTGCTCCGCCTGGTCCGCTGCTTCTAACTAAGAAAAAAAAGATGACGCCACATGGCGCGCCGTCCCGGGGCTCGCAGAACAACCAAACAAATTCCAGGCTTCCACGTGACTCTGCCTCCCCGGGCATCGACCGACCTTTGTCCTGATCGGTCCCAGCTGGGAGTTTCCCCGACTATGTAGATGTTTTGACCCTTTCTTTCAACTTTTCCCCTCGTCTCCCTTCACCTAAGTCTTTCATTCTATGTACAAAAGTAAGGATCGGTAAAATAGTTTTAACATTCTCCCACAAAATTTTGCTCTGAAAGAAGTCAAAATTAAGTATAAGACAAAAGAGCATATAAATACACAATACACACAAGAGTAGATATGCCTATTACATTACATAAAATACACATAAAAGAATACACATATTACACTTTTTTTTTCATACAGGTACTTTCACTAGTCCTTCGAGTCATACCTTGCAGGCTTTCTGATTACCCTACCATATCTATTTCTAGAGTCCCTGGATTCAATATTGGGCCTATTTCCTAAAAATGCATCAGATTGGGGTTCGGTATTTGAATTGTCCATTTGAATCGTCTCAACATTCGAGGATATTTCAAGAGGGTGTAAGCGTTGTAGAGCCCTGATCAAGGTTCCTGTGGATGTTTTAACATGGGCCACTCTCACTATTCCATCTTTACCTGGTATGAGATTTACTATTCGCCCTTTAGGCCAAAACATTCTTTTAAGATTTTCTTGCCCGATCAGTACAACGTCTCCTACTTTCAACTGTCTTCTATCAATATTTTCGGATTTCTGAATCAGCGCGCCTAAATATTCCTTTAAGAATCTCTGCTTCAATTCTCTCTTCAGTTGACCTAACTCTCTGTATCTAGTGTGCAACATTTCTGGCTTTAAATTTTCAAATTCAGGAAAGCTAGACTTTGGACCATTTTGTAAAAACTCATTAGGAGTTAACGGTTTTAGATCATTGTCGTCTTCAGAGACATAAGTGAGGGGTCGATTATTAATGATAGATTCGATTTCACAAAGGGCAGTCTGCAGTTGTACATATTTCAGCTTCCTGTGACCTAGCATCTTTATCAACATTTCCTTTATTGTCCTAACCATTCTTTCCCAAAATCCTCCCCACCAAGGAGCAGAAGGAGGGATAAAAATCCATTGTATCCTTTTAATTGAGGTTTCCCTTTCAATTCTAGTCCAATCCAATCTCTTGAATATTCTATTAAGTTTTGCGAAATTGGTGCCATTGTCGCTATATATTTTCTCGGGGCGCCCTCTCCGACAAATAAACCTATGGAGGGCCATCATGAAGACTCCTGTCTCTAAACTCTTCACCAACTCCAGATGAATAGCGCGATAGACGGCGCAAGTAAAGGCGGCTACCCACACTTTCCCACCTTCTTTCAAATGAAGAGGGCCTAATAAATCAACTCCTGTAATTTGGAAGGGTTTGCCCATTCCAATTCTGTTTTCTGGCAAAGCTGTCATTGGTCTTTGCAGAGACTTTTCTTTAAGTCTCTTGCAAGCAATGCACTTACTGATAATTTTCTTTATCGTTTTCCTTCCCCTGATTATCCAAAATTTCTCTCTCAGCTTTGATAAAATGAATTGCACCCCTACATGTCCATTCTTCGGGTGCACTTCCCATATAAGTTGCTCTACGAAGGGATGGTCGCCTGGTAGAATGATAGGAGTTTTAAATTCTTCTGGGACCTGTCCATGTAAAAGTTTGCTTTCTACACACCAAAGTCCGTCAGTGTTTTTTAATATTTTAAAACTCTTGGTTGCATTCGATTTCTCTATGGAGACTTTCTCCTAAATCATTCGGATAAGCTTTTTTTCTGCCAAGTCTAATTCTGAAACTTTCAAAGGTCCTGTTTCAGTTGACTGTTTTTTAAGTTTCCCTAAAAATCTTAAAATATAGGACATTACCCTGATGTTGAGAGAGTAATTAGACCTCCTTGTCAGTATCCAGTCTTTATAATCGATGTTCAAATTAATGTTGGTTTTCATAATGTTTTCTTCAACCTTTATTTCTTTTGGATTTATCGAGAACTCTGAATTGGGCCAGAATTCTTTAGGTTTTTTCAACCATTCGGGGCCCTCCCACCATCTGCTTTGCACAAACTGGCTTGGAGGGCAACCTCGAGAGAGAAGATCGGCCGCGTTCAACTGACTAGGAACGAACCTCCAATCGTTCAAATTGGTAGTGACCTGTATTTCTCTGACTCGGTTTCTCACGAAAACTCTCCACTCAATTTCTCTCTTTATCCAACTTAGCGCGGTAGTAGAGTCAGACCAAAGAGTTGTTTCACATTTTCTCTTCAAGGCAGCTTGGATTGCATTGGCTAGTCTAGCTCCTAGTACCATGGCCATTAATTCCAAGCGAGGGATCGTAATACTCTTCATAGGAGCTAATCTGACTTTGCTCCAAATCAAAGTTAGAGTATTTTCTCGTCCCGTTTCGCTCCTCAAATAGGCTACAGCTCCATAGCCTATTTGACTAGCGTCACAAAAGATATGAACTTCTGTAGGGAAAATGAGATTATTCCACATATATCTCGGTATCTTTATTAACTCTATGAATTTTATTTGATCCAACCAGGTTCGAAATTCCTGGGCCATACTTTCGGGTAGAGGTGTATCCCAACCTAGTTTCAGCCCCCATGATCGCTGCAGTAACAACTTTGGTGGCAAGAATACTGGAGCGCAAAATCCAAGTGGATCAAATATCCGCTGGACCATGGACAGTACCAACCTTTTCGTTAATTTGGGTTGAAGACTCAAATTGTCAGGGAGTTCGCATTTTAATGAATCTTCCATTTTATTCCAAACAACACCCAATATTTTTGTACAAGTCCCCTTTTCAGGGTTTTCCTCCAGAGAATATTCCCACTCTCGTAAGTCCATTTTAGCCCTGTCCATAATTTCAATTGCGGCCTTTTGAAATTCCTGCACGTCCTGCTTTGTTTCCAGCGAGGTAATACAATTGTCCATGTAGAAGGATTGAGCTAAAATCTTTGCCCATTGAACAAGTGGGCCTCTTATTGATTGAAGATGGTATTCTATTACGGCGTTAAGCACAAAAGGACTACAGTTTAAGCCAAATACAAGTCTCTTATGCCTGTAAGCTATTAGTTCTCTATCGCTCTCCTTTTCCCACCAAAGGAATCTAAGGTAGTTCCGTTCAGATTCTTCAATCGCCACCATCTGGAATGCTTTTCTTATATCTTCCGTGACTCCAAATTTATTTTCCCGAAATCTTATCATCATTTCAGGGATTCTTTCCAATAAATTCGGTCCCTTTTCTAAACATTGATTCAAAGATAGTCCATTATGACCTAGACAAGAAGCATCGAAAACCGGACGTATGGGCGTCGTTTTAGATTCCATCTTGTACACAGGGCGGTGAGGTAAATAGTAACCTCTTCTCTCGAGAGGATTTTCCTCGACTCTTTCAATGAGTCCTTCAGTCAGCCAGTCTCTAAAGATCTGACTATATTCGGTCAACTTATTCTGTGAGGTCATTTTCTTAGTGCTTATATCTAACCTTTTTATCGCTATGTCAAGATTTCTGGGGATTGACTCCTTTTCTACCTTCCAAGGTAGACCTACAGAATATCTCTGATCACTTTGTCTTTGAATTTTTGTTATAAACTTCTCTTTTATTTCCTGGTATCTGGTCTCTTTGGAGCAAGTTTCAACAGGATCCCTAATGCCTAGTACTTCTAGATCCCACAAATCCTTTAAATCGCATCGCGTTGTTAGCAGATTCAAAGTCTGCTGCACATTGTCATTGCTATCAATAATTGGCGAATTGCCCATTAGTGTCCAACCTAATTTCGTTTCCACCGCAGTTAAATCTGCTTCAACTTGAACTATTTTTCCTGTCAAAATCATACCTAGATAGTTAGCGCCAATCAATATGTCAATCTCTTGTCCTTTAAAATTGTCCTGAGACAATATTATGCCCTTAATCTTCAATTTTTCTAACCAGTCTCCTTTTGGCAAAGGTGGTATGGCGTCGCAAATTTTACGTTGATCCAGCGCCTCAATATGGATCACATCTCTTTTATTACCTAAATTCTCCAATTCTAACATAAATTTACCGTGCTTTTCTTCACCAATCTTATTACCTCCGAAAAGACTTTTAGCTATAGTTATTTCGCCTTTTCTTTCTATTCCTATACTCCAGACTAACGACTCTTTGATATACGAAAACTGACTTCCACTGTCGAGGAGAATTCTAACCCTTCTAGAGGCATTTGGGCCTCTTAACAGTGCTACCGTGGTCATCAGCAAGACCTGACCGGTGCAGGCTTGACTAGAAAGCGATGCAATGGGTTCAGTTGCATTTTCCTTTAGATTTTCTCTTCCTGGTTTCGTTAACCGGTTAGAAGAATTTCCTTCACATAAAACTTCAAAGTGGTTTCTCCCACAGTTTTTGCACTCCAATTGTTCTCGGCACTGACTCTGTATGTGTCCCTTTCTTAAGCATTTGAAACATAGATGGGCACTACGTATTTTATCATTTCTCTCTCCCGGAGACATTTTCATTATGGAGCGGCATTGATGACTCGCATGATTTGTTCTTTCACAAAAGAAGCATTTTATATTAGTTCGCCCTCCGAACAGACTAGACACAGTGGCGGGTCTGAAATTGCTCCTTGTTCTGGTCCCATCATTGTAAGACCTTTTATAGGGTTCCTCCTGCTTAAAGCCTTTTTCCACAAATTTCAGCCGTTGAGCACTCCTTACTTCGGCTTTTAGAAAGTCCAATAATAACCTTAGCCTTTCTTGAGCTCCTCCAACCCCTTTATCTGACTCTTCCCGTTTTGCTAACTCCAGACCATAACCCGAAGAAGGATGCCTGTGCCATATTTTCAAAATATCCGAAGGTAATGAAGACTCGACAAGAGGGTATAAAAAAATACCCGACAACTGGGGATCAATGCCCAATGTCTCTAACGACCGGAGGTGACTGCTCAGTTCGTCGTACAGACTGCTTAAATTTCTATTTTCTTTCTTCATATTAGATATAACCGAATTCAATAGACGTCTGACATACAGTTCTGTCAGTATATTCGGGTCACCGAATCGCTCCTGTAGGGCTTGTACCGCCAAAACATAGTTGGCGCCTGTAACGGGATAGCTTGCTACAACACGATAGGCTTCTGAATTTGGTACAATTGCTTGACGCAAATATAAAAACCGGTCGCTATCAGATAAATTCTTATTTTCGTGAATTTTCGAAAACTGCGCCCACCAAGGCAACCAACCTTCCAGAGAGCCATCATAGGTTTTTAGGGCTAACTCTGGTAATTTCACATTTATTACAGTGTCCTCGCTAGCAATCGGGATTGTTTCTTCTTTATCGGGATTCCGTAATACACTGACTTTCTGTTGAATATCAAACTTTTCCTCTTCATATTTATCGCATTCTTGCCATTCCCTATCAATACTTTCCTCTGTAATCCCTTCTTTCACTACCAATAAAGCCTGATATTTTTCGTTTAGATCTACAAGTTTCGTGTAATAAGACTCTAGTCTATTAAACTTAGAATAAATATCATTCCTATCAATTTGAGACTTTTCAAATTCTCCATTTATTTCATTGATAATTCTAATGAAAGTACCTCTTATGGCTTTTCTGCGCTTTTTAATTGCATCCATTTCCTCCATATCTCCTTTAAATCGATCACGTCCGGCTCACCAAAATGTTCGTGTTCGTTAAAAAAAAAAAAGGGTGATCGATTGAAAGGAAAAACAATGGGGGAAATAAATGCACACTTACACAGTATAATAAAAGGTTTTATTTAAAAATTAAAAAGGGCTAAAAACTATTATACTTATATATAAAGAATTATGGATAAAAAACAAGAAACAAGGTTAAGCAAAAAAAAGTAAAATTAACTAATCTTAGGGAAGGGAGATAAAAAATAAGTGGCAGGGGGGTGTCGAGCTTTGTGTTCACACAGTACCTCGGGTGGCAACACCGTCGCTCGCTTGGCTTGGCTTCCTCTTGTCGCGGCTCGTGCGATGTCCAAGGCGTCCTTTCCGTCCTCAAGTTGCCGCTTGAGGGATACTCCAAGACGTCCTTTCCGTCCACAAGACGCTGCTTGTAGGATATTTCTTGACGTCTTTCCGTCCACAAGACGCTGCTTGTAGGATACTTCTCAGACGCGTCTGCTCCGCCTGGTCCGCTGCTTCTAACTAAGAAAAAAAAGATGACGCCACATGGCGCGCCGTCCCGGGGCTCGCAGAACAACCAAACAAATTCCAGGCTTCCACGTGACTCTGCCTCCCCGGGCATCGACCGACCTTTGTCCTGATCGGTCCCAGCTGGGAGTTTCCCCGACTATGTAGATGTTTTGACCCTTTCTTTCAACTTTTCCCCTCGTCTCCCTTCACCTAAGTCTTTCATTCTATGTACAAAAGTAAGGATCGGTAAAATAGTTTTAACACCTGCTGTCAGAAACGGTGAAAAGTAGACACAATAGATTTATACAAATTTTGTGAGAAGGATGAGAAACATGTGTAAATAGTTTTCCTTTTTTTGGGGGGGGGGGGCTCATGTTAAAACTGAATTGTATATGGTACTTGGTTTATGTTCAATTAAAACCATTGTTATACTGGGAGAATCCTGTATGGAGCTTGATACCTAATAAAGGTTTTATTTGTGTGCGTCTTAGATCTTATGATCAATATTTTCATACTTTGGATGTATGCCTCTGACAATATGAAATGATAGTTCTCTTGGGGGAAATCGATGCCCTAATGATAAACTTCTCGCAGCAATATTTTTTGCTCTCGTTATATATTCATCTACAGTTTTAATTTTAATGTTCTTTAATTCTAAGTCAATATCAATGATCTTCCAAATTGCCAGTGTATGTTTTTCTCAGCGAGTCCCAGACGCCCAATTTTAATAATTTGTTCCTGTTAATGGTCAAATTTCTTTTTGGGATAAAAAAAAAATTAGAATTAGACATTTTCGCCTTTTGAACTAATATAAACAAACCAATATAATTTAAATACAATAATATATCTATAATTTATTTAAATCTTGCATTTAAACATGCAATACATAGATATAATTTAAATTAATCTATATAAATACCTTAAATCTTCCCAGAAGCGCTTCAATTTACCGATCAGAATAAACTTCTTGCTTAATCTTCTGATTAAATATTTTCGCTTTTGAGCTTTATACCAAACCACGTTCTGCTACCAATTGTTGGCTTTGCTAAGAATTATTAAAGATATTGATTCCAAGAAGATTAATCAAACATTATCTTTATTGATTTAAAAGAGAGAGAACAAAATATAAAAGAGAAACTTATAACACATCTTAAACAAAGGAACTTATCTTATGGTTAGCGCCTATTTACTTGTGATCTTACATACATACTCTGGTAAACAATTAATTGATTAATATTAAAATATATATACACCAGTTTCTTTTCTAATTTATTTAAATGTAATTTAATTTTAAATTTATTTAAATTGTATTTTAAAAAAATAATATTTTAAATGTATATATTTAGAGGAAATGCCTATAGAAAATTTCTTTAACTCGAAAGGTTGCCAATTTGAATAAATTAGAAAAGAAACCTTTTGCGGAGTATTTAATTTAGTATTTAAAATTATAGTTTTGTTTTTACTTGTTTACATAATACCTCATCTATGACTAAATATTTTTAAAAGGGTAAAAAGTGTTGCCATGGTTACAATCAAATCAAAACCGTTTCAAAAGTTGTTTTGTTATTGAGTGGTGTTTGTGATATTTAGCTACAGACCTTCTAGTTCAACTGATACAATCTGTATTAATTTATTTAAAATATATATGTATACAAATGATAAAATATTTTTTAACATAAAAGACACAACGAAATAAAGATGATTGTTTTAATATATTGAGGTCAATAGGTAATTTTGTACTATATTGTTAAGCATATAAGATTTAAAAATATAATTTATACTATTTAAATACTCTCTCTTTCCGAGATCAAATATTATTTTTGTGTTGAACTTCATAACATCAGAGGCCATCGACCATTTCAAAACTTTAACAAGAACAATAACTTGTGTGTCATATGAAAATACTGATAATAGAATTAAATATCTTGCTGTGAAATATACTTTAATAATATATTTCAAAAAATTCATATATTGGATTAAGATATTTGTGTGTAATGTAATCATTAGTGTATTAAAATAAATTAGTAACACATAATTTATTGACTTAGAATTGGTCTTGTTACCTGTGTGTGTTTCAAATCTATAATCCTAATTGTAATTTTCAAGCAATAACGCGGCATCTATATATAGCAAATGAAAGCATCAAGACACGAATGTCTCTTTCACATATAAATCAAATTTCTGCTGTCCTTACTGTAATGAAAAAATATTGGAAGGGCTTGGCTCATCAGTGGTGAACCCTACCAGAGGTTTCGCCAATTTATCTACCAGACGCTTCTTCAGAGCCCAATACTGTATTGGATCTTTCTGCTTATATATGCAACACTGAAGTGTAGAATCTCAGAAATGGTATTTAAGCAAACTATATACCATATAAACACAAGGTAATAAGACCAATTCCAAATAAATAAATCAATAGAAAAAAACCCCGTTATACTCATAAATAAGTTAAAACAAAGCATCTAGGGCTGCGTATCTTTTATTTCATAATTACAACACAAGCTTTCGGGCTCATACGCCCTTCTACAGGAGTTAATGAACGACTAACCATCTAATCTGAGATTACATTTTATATATGTAGCTATTATTTTGCATATTGGCCTGATTGAATAATTAACATATTTAGATTTACATATAGGTTGCACAATTTGAGAAATATTAATTCTAATTAATCTGTAGTTATATGAATTATTTTTTATGAATATAACGTTGCATATAATTTTTGTTTTATGTCATATTATTTAGAAATTTAAGGGATCCCACTAGATATGTAATATCTATTAATGTAAATGTAATTGTTTTATTTTATTTAGGTCTATTGATGCATATGTTCTGGCAAATTATTGGGATTTGGTCATATCACACACTATTTATTTATTTGGAATTGGTCTTATTACCTTGTGTTTATATGGTATATCGTTTGCTTAAATACCATTTCTGAGATTCTACTCCCCAGTGTAGCATATATAAGCAGAATGATCTAATACAGTATTGAGCTCTGAAGAAGCGGTCTGGTAGATAAATTGGCGAAACCTCTGAGAGGGTTCACCACCAATGAGCCAATCCAAATTGTGCCTTAACAATTATATACCATATTGTTGTACTAAATGTAGAGAGATAAACACAAGTCTGACGGTGTAGGTTGGAACATTGCCAAAGACAAATGAGGCCAAGACACCATCTCTTCAAGTAAGTATTAATACCATCATCATTGTCAATGAGAAAGATAACTGATTATAAAGCTTGGCGATACTTAAATTGATATACAGTAGAACCTCCCTGTAAAAGACAACACCTAATTGCAGAGCCAAACTGTCCCTAAAGGGAGAGGTTTCTTTTACCAGAGAGTTGCTAAATAGTAAAAATGGTAATTTTTCAAATGAAAACTGTTCTTTATAGAGAGATGTTCGCTAGTGGGGTGTCCGCTAAAGGGAGATTCTACAGTATACATAATAAGAGATAATAAATAAATTCATTGAAAAAAGTTTTTTTTTAAAACTATCTTTATAGTATTTCAATTTCCTTATATAAACCCAAGGTAATGTGTGTGGCATTTCGGTAACAGCGTTGTTGCCATCTTCAGACAAAAGTACTGAAGTGTTTATAATCTATAATCCAAATTTTGCCTCATCAATTTCCTTATATTATATTGATATCCTTTGAAAATAAGCACTACCAATGAATGACAGCTCTATCTGCAGCCATATCAGGGTCTGCAGCCTGTCTGTTCTCCATGTTGTGTAGCTAAAACAGACTGCCACAGTTTGGGCTTCAGATTCTTTAAATCAAGGGCAGACATTTGTTTATTCATCATGAAAGCAAACATCGTCTTAATGAAGTTGCCAAATTTTCAGGCACTGGGTTAAGAAGGAAGCAAACCTAGCATTATTGTGCTATAAGTGGGTGTTTCTCTCTCTCAGAAATGTGATCAGATATTGATATGACACAATTTGGGTTATAGATTAGAAACACAAGATAATAAGACCATATCTAAATAAATAAATAGTGTGTGAGGGTTCTGTAATAAGCGTTGTTACCATCATCAGTCAAAAGTACTGAATTAAGTTACTCAATCATTTATTACTTTTTTTCTGATGATGGTAACAACGCTGTCACAACATCATACACTATTTATTTTTTTGGATTTAGTCTTATTACTTTGTGTTTGTGATTAGATACTGTTATGAAATTTTAGGCTGTTTGTTATGGGTGTAGCGGCCATTTATCATGGGGGGTGTAGTGTATATTCTAAAATAAATACAGTAAAACATATTGTAACAAAGTATTTATTAATTTTATTAACAGAGTGGTCATTTTTATGTTTATATTTTCCTACTCTGTAAATTTCCCTCATGGCTTATTTTTGTTTACCATTCATAGTTTGTCTCTTCCTGAAGTTTTTGTCTTTCCTAATTTTCCACATGGCAATACAATAAAACCCCGAGTGACCCGCAGTAATGAATTGACACAACAACTGTGTGTGGCAGATCCCACAAGGGAGGGAATGGACCTCTGCAAGTTGTTCAGCAACTCACTGCGGAAAATTTCCTGAACCTTGGCCGCTCTGAGCTTCTGCCCCACGCCACCACCGCGACGCAGCAGGTGTACTTGGTGAACAGAGGAACCCAGACGGACCTGCGCGACGGAGAAAGCCAGACTCAAACCTGGACTCCTCCTCCGTCACCCCATCCTGTCGACAAGGAACTGATGTGTCTCCAGAATTTTCACCACTATGGTAACTTCTTTGGTCTTTTATCAAATCAATATTTGAAACATAAAGTAATAAGACCAAATCTATATAAATAAATAGTGTGTGTATTATATCTTATTTACTTATTAAGGGGGTCGGTGGAAGGCTGGTCAAACCGTTTGGTTTTCGACCACTACGACCCGGGTTCGATTCCCGCATGGGACACTTCTTTCTGATAAAAAAAAAAATGCTCCAATGGCCCCCGATTCTTGCAAAAGTCCAACCCCACCAGCGAGTGCAAGTAACCAAACGGGGCTCTGGCATATTTGTAAGTGCAAAGTCGAACTGCTTTTCACATGTGTAGACATGTGGTGCGCTTACAGTAAAAAAGCAGTCGCTAACTACCCACCATGATTATCATGGCCTGTACCACGTGTACTAAGGATAAGCAAAAAAAAAAAACTTATTAAATCTAATACTAATTAATGGAAAAATCAAAACATTCCCAAAATGCCCTAAATGTGATTCCCAACCAGCCAGTCCTGAACATCTATTGAACTGTATCAAATCCTCCAAAAAAGATCTCTGGGAAAACCCCAGGACTATAATAGAAAAGCTGAGACAATGGAACCTAAAGGAGATCATTTAAATGACTTGAGGAATAAGCAACAACAATAACTTATTAAATCTTATATATTACACAAAGCAATAACACGCCATCTATACATATAAAATGAAAGGATTTAAAAGCAGGAATGTTTCTTTTATACATAATACAAACTTCTACTGATCTTACTGCGATGAAAAATATTATATATCTTATTATAGCCTACAGCGCCTCATCATGGCGGGAGAGTGAAACAGGTAGTACAATATGTCGGGACTCATGGTAGGGCCACCCTGTGCTATATACCTGGCTAATGTAGGAAGATACAAATTGTTTGTTCTCCAGAGGAACAACTACAAAGGGCATCTGTACTCCATGTTAGGAGCGGTGGCAACAAACCAGAAGCAAAGTCACACCGAGTAGTACTTCCAGGTTCCCAGACCAATTGTCATTAAGACTAGGAGCGCTACTCTGTAGCAAGCCGACTTAGCTCCAATATAAAATGGCCGCCTCTCACATGAGAAACAGACACCATGTGCAGCCGCTCCTAACATGGAGTACAAATGCTGCTCATTCTGTATCCCTGGATTAGGAGCCTTTACAAGGTACTATCAGCCGGGCCAGCTGAGCCCAGGTTTTTTAGAGAGGTTACTGCTCTACCTCCTTTTTCATCCGGGCTTGGGATTGTCAAAGGCGGAATTCAAATAAGACAAAATATAAATAAAATAGTGTGTTTGGAATTGGTCTTATTACCTTGTGTTTCTATAATCCAAATTGTACCTAAGTATGGTGTAGCTAATGACATTGTGTGCTGTGGAAGATGGGGAGCAGCCCTTGGGAGAGGAACTTGTGGAAACCCTGGAGTTGTTCCGGGACAAAGCCAAGTGGCAGGAGACAGGAAGGAAGGATGGGAGCCTCCATTTCTGTCGCTGGCTGGAACAGAGAGAAACTCTTAAAATATTTGACCAGGAGCAGGTATGGATGGTCCTTTATGATTCTTGTAACTTCTAATGTTTTTGTTCAAGACATCATAGTTAAAATAGTGTTGTACAAGGACCTTTGGGAGAGGCCGCTGCTTATCATAAAACAGCTCAAGGAGCATGAACTCATTGAATTTGTGTAATATTTACACAAGGAGATAAGAAACAACAATAACAGTGTTGCACAAAGTTTATTTATTTTTTCATTATTATTATCCTAGGTCATGGAGCCTAAATTTATGAATTAAATTTTCAATCATGGTAGTGTTGGAAGGAATGGTTGAATAAAAAAGGTTGGAATCTAGGGAGACAAAGTCTGACTGTCATGTGGTGGCTAGGCAACCAACGACAGCATCATGGAGACTTATAGCACAAAGTGTTTGATACCATTAAACTACATGGAAGTTACAAATAAAAAATAATAGTGCCAGAAACTATTTTTTTTTTTTTTATAATGCATAAATCTCATTTTTCCTCAAATTCTTTCAAAAAAAAGTTTCAATGGAGATTTATCCACTGTTTTCAGCCACTTCTTAGGATAGTCTCCACCATATTCTGGAAAATCTACCCGAGTTTTTAACTGGGCATGTCCTTTCATACTACAGTAGTAGTATGGGTCATCAGTAGGTTGGTGGAAGGATGGTCAAAACATTGGTTTTTAACCGAAACGACCCGGGTTCGATTCCCGAATTGGGCACTTTTTTCTGATTAAAAAAAAAAAATGCTACAATGGCCCCTCATTCTTGCAAAAGTCCAACCCCACCAGCGAGTGCAAGTAACAAAACGGGCCTCTGGCACATTTGTAAGTGCAAAGTCGAACTGCTTTTCAGATGTGTAGATATGTGGTGCACTTACAGTAAAAGCAGTTGCCTACTTCTACCCACCATGATTATCATGCCTGTACCATGTGTACTAGGAATAAGGAAAAAAAAATACTACAGTAAAACCCTTCTATAGAGAACCCCAATGGGACTGAACCTTTGGTTCGCTATAGCCATGGTTCTCTCATTGTAGCCATAGTTATCCCTATTATAAAATGGAGATTATTTTAGGTTTGTTATAAGGGAAGGTTTGCTATATATCTGGTTTATTTAGCGAGGTTTTACTGTACTTGTACAGGATCGACCCCTTTCCTTCAAGAAGGTGGAGCGAGTCATTAACCTACATTCCAAAGTGGCACAGTTTAACTATACTTATATTTTTGTAAATGTCCCAAAACCCCCCAATTCGCTGTGCTCATGAGCAGACCATGTTGTTTCAGTTTATGAATGACTTGATGGAAATTCTTGTATAGACTTTGTTTGTTTAAGCCGTAGCACTGCAGAATATGCTCTGGAGATACTTCATCAGCTTGACATTTCACACAAGTAGAAAAATGTCTTTCTTGGTTGTCAAAGAAGAAACTGTGGTGAAGTGTTTAACCACAGAGGTATAACAACATCTTTTATGATAGAAAATGGATTAGAAAATATGTTGATGTTGGGGAAAATTGAAGAAAGACCTCCAGTAATCTGGCTGTAAGGGGTCAAGGAAGCTATATAACAGTAGGTCAATAGATGAGCTGTGAGTGATGATCACCAAAAGATCAAATTGAAGATTATTTGTCCATATAGTCACCAAAAGATCAAATTGAAGATTATTTGTCCATATCGTCACCAAAAGATCAAATTGAAGATTATTTGTCCATACAGTCACCAAAAGATCAAATTGAAGATTATTTGTCCATATAGTCACCAAAAGATCAAATTGAAGATTATTTGTCCATATAGTCACCAAAAGATCAAATTGAAGATTATTTGTCCATATAGTCACTAAAAGTTGGCATCGATTTGATGGACACTAACAATAACAACATGAAATTTGGTCTGGTCTTGTGTATTCTTGTTCTAGTGGCTGATATATTCAATTTGAATGACATTTAACAAGTTTTACTGCAAATGTTTCTTTTTACAGAATGAAAAATTGTAATTTTAATTATTTAAGGAGAAATAACGACTATTTCTATCCTTAGGGATGAAGTATGAAAGGATGAATTGTGAAGAGTAATGATGAACGGAAAAATAAAAGTTTCCCAACCCTGGACACTTTTATTTTTCCGTTCATCATTACTCTTCATAATTCATCCTTTCATACTTCATCACTAAGGATAAAAATAGTCGTTATTTCTCCTTGAATAATTAAAATTATGATTTTTCGTTCTGTAAAAAGAAACATTTGCAGTAAAACTTGTTAAACATCGTTCTATAATCATAGCCGCATTATATTCAATTTGACATGGCTACCAATTACCCAACCACCTGACAGGAGCTGCAGAAGATCTGGGACAGCTACCTGGATCACTTTGCCATGGAGATTGGGAGGAGACGGAACCATCTCCACAGACTCAACTGGGTCCGGCTGGAATACCTGTGGGAACTGAAGATGAGGGAATCCCACAAGATGAAGACTTCTTCCAACCTCCGCAGAAACCATGGTAAGAATCTTCTCAGCCCATCTTTTGTGTACTTTCACACCTTCCTTTCAGATTGTAAATAAGGTAACATGGGGCCTATTCAAATGTGGTTGTCTAGTGTAGCAAGTATTTACTTTGGATGATAGTGGCATTAGCAAAAAAATATAATTATTTAAGTACCACAATAATTATCATATTGATGATGATAATAATGATTCCTAAATTTATTAGTTGATCAAACATTTTCACTCAGGCAAATCCCAGAAAACCCCGGGCCATTCATCTTATATATATATATATATATTTACTATTCTATATACAGTTACGAGCGTCATGCGTTCTTAATAATTCTTCATCTCTGTCACCGTTTGCTTTTTTTTTGGAATGGCGCTCTCCTATTGGTTGGCTACGATCACGCCACCTTTGCCCCCCCCATCATTCCCCCCCCCACCCCCCCCCCCCCCCCCCCCCCCCCCCCCACTCGCTTTTTGGTTTTTGTAACTATTGTGTTGGAGCGGGTCGCTCCTTAAATAAATGCATATATTAGTTAATAACTAAATGGAATCCTCTCTTTCTTTTTCCCAGTAAGAGACGCCTACGGAAGCCAACAGTACATAGACAGATAAAGCACATAGGCTATAGTTATTAACAAATATATGTATAAGGCGCCAATTTATAATTGTAACAAATAGTATTTGAATCAAAACATTCAATCGGGTAAAACACGGGCGTTGTCCGGGTCATTCGGCTAGTTTATATATATAGATGAGTCAACACTATAGCAGGTTTTTATGTAAAGTAGATATGGGGCTCTGGCACATTTGTAAAGTGCAAAAGTCGAACTGCATTTCACATGTGTAGGTATGTGGTGCACTTACAGTAAAAGCAGTCGTCAACTTCTACCCACCATGATTATCATGGCCTGTACCACGTGTACGAGGGATAAAAAAAAGTGGAGTAAATAGAATGGCAGAGCGCCATCTAGTGGAACAGAAATCAACTAAACGTTGATTTAGCTTGTTCCCTGATATTTTGCCAACCCATTTTCTTGATAAATCAAGAAATATCATAAGAAACACATTGCCAAAAAAATTATTACAAATTTATATATAAATGAGTTAATACTATAGCAGGCTTTTATCTAAAGTAGATATGGGGCTCTGTGTGGCACATTTGTAAAGTGCAAAAGTCAAACTGCTTTTCACATGTGTAGACATGTGGTGCATTTACAGTAAAAGCAGTCGCCTACTTCTACCCACCATGATTATCATGGCCTGTACCACGTGTACTAGGGATAAAAAAAAGTGGAGTAAATAGAATCTTGAAGCACAAATACACACAGAACACAAGCTATCAATGGCTCAACACTCTAGTTGCAAGGTCTCTCTTCTTTCTTATCTCCACTCAATATTAAGCTTGTAGAGCTTGAGACTTGACAACCATCATGACTGGGTGAAGTAGAATGTGTCTGCCTTTGTCATTAAGACTGGAAGCACTACTCAGTGGATCAATGGCTCTAGTTGCTAGGTATGGTGGTTATGCTCTCATCTGGCACATTGTGACCATCTGAGTATAATGTGAATCCATGTGAAGCTCCATTTAACATGGTGTGAGCAGCCTTCCATCTCTTTGAGCACCAGAAAGGGAAGATCCTCTCCCTCAGGAAGGCTCAAGGTAAAGAGCCCTCTCTCCCCAAGGTCAACTCACACATAGACCAATACGAGGACTTTGGAACCAGCAAGTATCTCCACTCCTACAGAGGTGGGTTGGTTCAGTTCTCCTACCTTCCCATTACTTTGCAGCCTACAGGGATTGAGATTGAAACTGATTTATTAAAATGCTCATATAAGATTATATATATGGGTAATTACAAAATTGAATAAATACGAATAAATAAGATTATATAATGATAAATATAGGAATAAATAGATATAAATAGATAAAGATAATTGATAAATATACATATATATATAAATATATATATATACAAGTCCTCATTGGTGGCGCCCACCAGCCTACAGGGAATTGGAGCAGTCTTCAGATGTGGACGGTAGATTTACCACTGATGACCTAGGCCCCTTCCCTATTTTTTTTTTCCATTAAAGATACAGTAGAACTTCCCAGCTAAGAAAACATGGAATCTCCTAGTCTCTCCTAGAAGTGGTCTCTCATTGGATATGGGTTTTCTCTGGTAAAAAAAAAGTGGCCGAAATGACCATTCCTCAGATGGGTGGTTCCCAGTAGGATCTACTGTAGTTACTAGATACAATCTTTCTACCTTATGTTGTGGATGGGATAAAGAATTTTATCTCTTAGTTTCACAAAAAGAGAATGTTGTTGATGGGGAGTAGACTTCACCATGATTGTGGTTGTCCCCTCACAGGACTCTCCAGTCTGGAGCCCAAGGTCCGGAAAGTCCTGGCAGATATCTGGGACCCACCCACCCGGATCAGTCTGTCAGAACGCCGCTACTCCACCTTCCTGAAGGGAATCCGGGAGGAGCTACAAGGTGATTGGTTGGCTGTCATCTATACATCATCAAATAACCTCCTGTTTGTAAAGTGAAGCTTCCCCAATCTCTATGTCACGCATCCCCCCCCCCCCTTTAATCCCTAGTACACTTGCTAACAGGCCATGATAATCATGGTAGGTAGAAGTTGGTGACTCTTTTTACTGTTAATGCACCACATGTTGTTGTTAGTGTCCTTCAGGTCGACCTTTGGTGACTAGAAATATTCTTCAATTTGTCCTTCAGGTCGACCTTTATCTACTAGAAATATTCTTCAATTTGTCCTTCAGGTCGACCTTTATCTACTAGAAATATTCTTCAATTTGTCCTTCAGGTCGACCTTTATCTACTAGAAATATTCTTCAATTTGTCCTTCAGGTCGACCTTTATCTACTAGAAATATTCTTCAATTTGTCCTTCAGGTCGACCTTTATCTACTAGAAATATTCTTCAATTTGTCCTTCAGGTCGACCTTTATCTACTAGAAATATTCTTCAATTTGTCCTTCAGGTCGACCTTTATCTACTAGAAATATTCTTCAATTTGTCCTTCAGGTCGACCTTTATCTACTAGAAATATTCTTCAATTTGTCCTTCAGGTCGACCTTTATCTACTAGAAATATTCTTCAATTTGTCCTTCAGGTCGACCTTTATCTACTAGAAATATTCTTCAATTTGTCCTTCAGGTCGACCTTTATCTACTAGAAATATTCTTCAATTTGTCCTTCAGGTCGACCTTTATCTACTAGAAATATTCTTCAATTTGTCCTTCAGGTCGACCTTTATCTACTAGAAATATTCTTCAATTTGTCCTTCAGGTCGACCTTTATCTACTAGAAATATTCTTCAATTTGTCCTTCAGGTCGACCTTTATCTACTAGAAATATTCTTCAATTTGTCCTTCAGGTCGACCTTTATCTACTAGAAATATTCTTCAATTTGTCCTTCAGGTCGACCTTTATCTACTAGAAATATTCTTCAATTTTATCTGTTAGTGACCATCACTCGCAGCTCAGCTAGTGACCTACCAGTAGCATTCTTGATCCCTTTCTGTCTACTGTAGACTTAAGGAAGTTGCACCTTTTACCATGTATATTGAGATTCAGACAATAACTCTGAAAGATATTACAGTGACCTTTATTGAAGACACACGAGATAACCAAGTATGAACAAAATTACCTCTGTCTCCTAAAAAAATATAGATGGTGACATCAAAGACTTCGACCTCCTTAAGTTTTGTCCATGAAATCCACCTCTCTTCTTGCAGGATAATTCACTATGGAGTGTTAGCAGCCCAAAAGGAGAAAGCTGCCCCAGAGAAGCCTGTGGATGATACAGCCCCTCTAAAGCAGACTCCCACACCACCAGAAGCCGCTGTCCTGTCAACAGAGGAGGACGTCAGGAGAAACATGGCAGGCTTGGTCCTGAAGAAATTCCTCAGAGGCAGAGCTTCCCAAGCCAAGGTTAGTAAGGCCTTCCTTCTCTACAGTATTCTTTCTTTTTATTTAGGCCTATCTCTCATCATCTGGAAGAAGAACCCTTTAGCTGAAGACCTGATTCAATAATACATATCATCCTAGTTTTTTTGTAAACAAAAGTACAAATCAAGAAATAAAGAAGCGATATGTGCATAATCATCATGCAGTACAGCCATCTCCCGATCGGACATTCTATTACATTATCAAGTCACATTTTATATTTCTCCCTTCCTTCATTCTTCAAGGTGTATCTCTCCATTATGCCGGTCAATCCTTGGAGAACATGTCCTTCAAACTTCCTTTTAATTTCTTTATTCAGAAATAACACTCTCCATTAATTCATCTCTAAACTTTGTTTGTTACTTTTATCTGTCAATTTCATCTTTGAGGATGAAGAAAATTGCTCTATTCCTAGTTTGTTTTACCAGGGTTTCACTAGGTGATGTTGTCAGATGACAGAGGCTAGGGAGAAGCACCAGGAAGCTCTGCTCCAACTCCAGCAGCTCCCGGAACCAAGTAGCCCAGATCCCTGGAGTGTGGAGCAGCAACTACTGGATGAGATCCTGGGGGAGATGCTGGTCCACTTTGCCACCAACATGGCCGCCAGGGAGCTGGCCACTGAACATCCCCCTCCCTTGGAATCTTCTCCGGCTTCCCTGGAGGACAGTCCTTGACTCCTGCAGGTTTGTTGATGTCACTTGTGGTGGATGGTACACATCAATTGGCAATAACTGTGGCTCAGGATTGAACTCCATGTTGATAAAACACAATTTGGATTATAGATTATAATAAAAGAAAATAAGACCTAATCCAAATAATTTATTAGTGTGTGACGTTTCAGCAACAACATTTTCACCATCATCAGATAAAAGAATAAAAATCTATTATTCATTTATTTTTGTTGCTGAAACGTCACACACTAATAAATTATTTGGATCAGGTCTTATTTTCTTTTATGAATTCCATGTTAAACACTTTACCAACCTCCCCAAGTCCTGTTAACTGTCTCAGCATGGTGGAGGGCTGACCCTGGGCAGGACAGTATATCTGGAGTCTTGTACTCCTGGTACCCTAGGCATAAAGGCTGTCTTACTAAAGCCACCTAAATGTTAATAGACAAAAAGGCAAAGTCGTATTCTTACCATGGTGTTCCTCAGATATTCCCATCAACAGTAAACACACCCAAATACTCCGCATGAATTCTACAAAGCTAGAGAATAGGGGAGAAATGATCTAAGGAGATAAGCCTCACCACAATTTTCCAAAGGAACATAAATGTGAAATCACAATGTGACAAGACCAAATACATCCCTGGAGCAGTAATGGCTACCCAGACCTCGAAGGTCCACAAGACCAAATGCAGTCCAACTTCTTTAATTTCAATCTTACCCCTCGTTTATAGATACTTACGATCACTGGTGGGGTTGGACTTTTGCAGGAATCGGTGGCCATTGATGCATTTTTTTTTTTTTTACATGTAAAGTTGTGAATAATTCCTCTTACATTTCTTCACATGTGCCATCTTTACCTTTGGTTGAGTGGAACACTGGTTGTGTAGGGAGGATCTCCAGAAGAATACCTAGCTGCCGCTACTCCAAATGTAGGAGATGGAGTTACAAGCCTAACTTGCACCAAGATGTAGATCACTCTCTCATGCTAGAATTTGCATATGTACAGTGCAGGATTTACATATGTCCATCTTTCCAAATGTGGAAACATTTTTTGTGATGGAAATTTTGCAGGGAGGATATTGATCTATAAAATTTAAAGGTGCCATCTTCTTTCAAAATGAACGTCAAAACTAGACGCCATCTATTAACTGTCACCACAAACTAGCAGTCTCAGATCTGTGACAAAGCCACAATACCAGATTTGGTAAACTGAAAAGCACACACCTGGAGACCATGGTTTCAGGCTAATGATCCTTGTCAGTTCAGGACGGGCATTATTCCATGAGATCCCTTAGATCGCCAATAGATGGCATCTAGTCTTGATGGGAGAGGTGACCTTAATTTTATAAAAAAATTTACTTATTCCAAATTTATGATGATCCTTAGATAGTTAGCAGCGCTATATATTTCCTGTAAGTGTGCACCACATGTTTACATATTTCCTGTAAGTGTGCACCACATGTTTACATATTTCCTGTAAGTGTGCACCACATGTTTACATATTTCCTGTAAGTGTGCACCACATGTTTACATATTTCCTGTAAGTGTGCACCACATGTTTACATATTTCCTGTAAGTGTGCACCACATGTTTACATATTTCCTGTAAGTGTGCACCACATGTTTACATATTTCCTGTAAGTGTGCACCACATGTTTACATATTTCCTGTAAGTGTGCACCACATGTTTACATATTTCCTGTAAGTGTGCACCACATGTTTACATATTTCCTGTAAGTGTGCACCACATGTTTACATATTTCTTGTAAGTGTGCACCACATGTTTACATATTTCCTGTAAGTGTGCACCACATGTTTACATATTTCCTGTAAATGTGCACCACATGTTTACATATGTAGAAAGCAATTTGACTTTTGCTTTTACATGGTGATAGACCCCAGTTTGATTACTTACATTTACTGGTGAGATTGGACATTATTTGTTATTGTTAACAATTTTTTTTTTATATCTGAACTTTGGAGTAAAAACCCATCAAGAAAAAAAAGGAAAGCCATGAATGAACTGGATTGATAACATGAAGAAATGAACAAATTCATCTCTCAAGTTTCCATTGGTTCTAAATGTAGGACACTGAATTGACAATGATTTGTGTTTTTTTTTTTTTCAATTATCCCTAGAGAGTACACATGTACAGGCCATGGTAATCATGGTGGGTAGTTATCAGCTGCTTTTACTGCAAGTGCACCACATGTCTTAATATTTAGAAAGCACTTTTCGAATTACAAAGTGTGCCAGTTTGGTTACTTGCCCTTACTGGTGGGGTTGAAAATTTTCAATAATCAGGGACCATTGAAGCAATTTTTTTTTTTCTTCAGAAAAAAGCGCCCAACGCAGGAATCAGTTTGTGGCCGATGAAAATGGACAGCTCATATTATTCCTCCTTTAACCCCTATTGGTATATAAAGATGACCATCATAATGATGGTAACAGTGTTGTTACCGAAACGTCACACACTATTTATTTAATTGGATTTTGTCTTATTACCTGGGTTAGTAATGTTAAATTTTAATGGTGACACATAATTTCACCGTTCATTCAGCATTGTCTTAGAGTTTTTGCGTCTTTTCATAGATCTAACCTCATCATAGGTTAGCCCACCATATTGTTGATGACTGATGGTGTTTGGGAATGCTTAGTAGATATTGTTCAAGACTTTTGTTATATATATATATTTTTGCTTATCCCTAGTACACGTAGTACCGGCCATGATAATCATGGTGGGTAGAAGTAGGCGACCGCTTTTACTGTCAGTACACCACATGTCTATACATGTGAAAAGCAGTTCGACTTTCCACTTACAAATGTTCCAGAGCCCCGTTTGGTTACTTGCACTCGCTGGTGGGGTTGGACCTTTTGTTATATATTGTAGATAGGAAACTAATATTAAAATTTATTTTATATATTTTCAGAATAGTTGATTGAATAATATTTCTTTAGAAAGTAATATATTCCTGTATAATAAATTGTATGCCTTGTAGCAATCAACAGGAACAAACATGGCTGCTGTGTGTGTTGAATAAACATTTTCTTTATATTTAGAATCACAAATGTGTCAGTTATTCCAGTGTGAACACACTCTTTATATATATATAAAGCTATATAAACAGTTTAACCGCATAAGTTTCTTTTTTATTTATGAAAAAATCATTTTATAATACAATCAATTATTTTTCCGTTCGCCATTACTCTTCATATTTTTCACCCTCCATACGTCATCTATTCATATATAGACCATCACTCTTCATATATTCAACCTTTTCATACGTCATCCAAAAGTTAGAAATATTAAATATTTCTCTTTGAAATTAAAAATGATTTTTTCATAAATAAAAAAGAAACTTATGCGGTTAAACTGTTTGTATAGCTTTATAATTATACGCCGCAGTCATTTATAAGTATTACACTCTTTATATGTGTCAACCTACAGCCCAGGTAGATGGTCACTCATGGAAGGTTTCAAAGTTTGCTAAAGTTGGGTAGAGCTGAAATATACTTTCGTCATATCTCCCCTGCAAGTTCTAGGACCTTCTCTAGATCTCTCCTAGTAAGATGACATTGATACAGTAAAACCCCTCTATAACAAACCCCAATAGAACTGAACCTGTGGTTCACTATAGCTATGTTTCATTATAGCCATAGTTCACTGTATTATAAAATGGAGATTATTTCAGATTCGTTATAAGACAAGGTTCACTATATCCCAGGTTCATTTTAGTGGGGTTTTACTGTATTGTGCACTCTGAAAAACTAATGCTGTTGGGTGCACTGTATTCTGAATGTACATCCCCAGTCACTTTTTCATAGGATTGGCCATCCATCTTTCTCATTGTATTTTTTACTATCGGTAGATAATGGTGGATTATATATGTACCAAAATTCTACCTCTCCTCCCCAGTACCTGGAAGCCATCTTTTAGCATGTGAGTCATCTGGAAGGAGATGATACCTTGCAAGAACCGGTTGTTTAGATTGGTGGCAACATCTAGCACCAGGAAAACTGAAGCAGTTCTTGAACTTCTCAATACCCATAGTGTTTGAGGTGTCTCAGAGAGTTAAATACAAACTGATACAGCTGGACAAAGGTATTGATGACCTGATAAATCCAGGTATTCATCTAAATAGACAGAATGACATGAAAAGAAAAAAGAAATACACTTTATATATCAAACAAGCCAGGAAAAACCTATCCAAAACAAGATTCCAGATATAAAAATATTGATAAAATAATAAAATTCTACTATTTGTTGTACTATTTTTTTCGCATTTTTTTTGTTTGGCGTTCCCACGCACTTTTCTGGATCACTTCAGGATGCCTTGAAGACCATTTTTTTAGTCGTTGAGCTTGCACCACGCTGATGAGAGCCACCAGCCCGAAATGCGTCCGTGGTTAACTTTACTTGATTAATCAAAAATGGGTATTTGGCCAATTCTGGAATAATTTTAGAAAATCAATGATTAGTTGATATTTATTCCAATAGATGGTGCAGAAGCCATCAGTAATGTTTAGTTGCATGTTCGGGAGAGATGCCTTTTTCTTAATAATAAAACTGTAAATGAATCATTGTATATAACCCCCCTCTCCACATGTCAATATGTTGACCTGTGGGTTTTGTGTGTAGCTCTTTTTGAGCAGCATCCAATAAAGATATTTAAACTTGGATTTGCAAAAATGAAGCACATTTTATCTTATTTCAAATGCAACAAGAACAAAACCAGGTGTTTAAACTCCGGAGCAAAAAAAATCGCAGAGAGTGAGTGAGAGATTAAGCAAGGAATGTTTGAAGATTAACAAAACCTGGTTAAGAATATTTTTTGAAAGATATTTAACTATGGATGAGACATGAGTCGGCCACTTTGATCCATAAACAAAAGCTCAAAGCTTACAACACCCTAACTTCTCTTCTTCTTCTTTCTTATCTCCACTCAATCATATTACGGTATCAAGCTTGTAAAGTTGACAACCATCATGATTGGGTAGAGTAGAATGCGTCTGCCTTTGTCATTAAGACTGGGGGCACTACTCAGTGGCAGGTCGACTTAGCTCCAAAAGAAATGGCCGCCTCTGATAGGAGGAACAGACGCCGTGTGCAGCCGCTCCTAACATGGAGTACAAACGCTGCTCATCCTGTATCCCTGGATTAGGAGCCCTTACAGGGTACAATCAGCTGGGTCAGCTAAGCCCAGGTTTTTTTACTGAGCTTGTTACTGCTCCCCCTCCTCCTTTTTCATCCGGGCTTGGGTCCGGCAAAGGGGGAGTTATATTGCTTATATAAAGTTTATATGCCAAGTCTTTTCTTTCTTCTTTCCTCATATTTGATATATTAGGAAAAGCATTGCTGATTATTGTTACTATTCCTGTTTATACCCTCTTCTACTCGGAGAATCTGTATAAGACCAAAAGGTCTTAATAAATCTTTTTGTTGTTGTTGTAAAGTAATTTGAAGATAATAATAAGGAAGTAATCTTGAAGATAGGAATTGCCTGGTCGGCATTTATAGTTCTTTAATATAAGTGACACTTCGGCCAAAAAAGGTTATATGTTTGAGAGAAAATAAAACCTTTTCTCTCTGGCCTAAGTGTCCTTATTTTGTTGTTGTTTCTTATCCCCTTGTCTAAAGATTACACTAATTCCATGAGTTCATGATCTCATGGAATGGGGTGCAGCTTTCGTTGATCATGGCACCATGATCCAGGCACACTTTGGTGAAAGTCTGACTTTGCCTGCAATTTGAGGCCATTCCTAGCATGCCTTTGCTGCTGACTCTAACATGAGTACAGACGCAGCTCCTCCATATCCCTGGAGTGGGACCATTGCTGAGGTCCATCAACCGGGTCAGTTGAACTCGGGATTTTTAAAGAGTCCTTATTTTAAATAATAATAAAGTAATCGATGTCTTCTTGTGGACTTTTACTTTATGGAGAATCTAAAGATGAAATCTTCAAACAAAAATGGCATAGAGCTATTAGATGGTCGGTGAAAAATGTACCGATTTTCAAAAGGGACTATATATAGTGAAAAATAAAATATCTTACAGTGTGTATATATATATATTTGAATCTTTTTTACATATATTTATGGTACAACCTTTATAGAGGGGAAAATTCCAACACACCTCCCTGCAGTCCCCCCTGGACCCTTGGAATATTCGACCAAATTCTGGTCCAAGGTGACTAACGTGGCAACGGCACCCATTTTCAATAAAGAGCAAAAATTGACACGACAACAACAACACTTGTAATGTTGATATGTATTTTTTTACTTTTTTAAATCCATTTTTCAATTTCCCAAGAGAATCTTGATAGTCTTAATAATTTGTGTGTATTGAAGTAATGTTAATTATATATTAATACCAGAACACGCGTGTCAAATTATTATAAAAGGAAGTACATGGGAAAACTCGAATGTAAAAAGAATGTTCCAAACTGGAAATTAAACGTGGAAATGATGAATCGTCAGGCAATATGCCAACTTCGGTGTGATTCATTCTTTAGGAGGTGTTACTGGAACCAACTCAGGACATGTCGTACCGTCAATTGTGGCACTGGTACATATGGTACAGATCATGATAATCATGGTGGCTAGTTAGCAACTACTTTAACTGCAAGTGTACCACATGTCTACACATATAGAAGGAATTTCGACTTTTTGCGCTTACAAATGTGCCAAAGGACCGTTTGGTTAATCTCACTCATCGGTGGAATTGGTATTTTGCAAGTATCCATTTATTTATTTATGCTTATGAGGTGATACAGCAGCGTATTTACAATTAGAGAGGAGACAAAAGTGCATAATGTAGCTGCTGTATTGTCCGTGAGGTCAAGAGACGTATGGACCTCTGTGGTGTTGATCTCTTGGCGGAACGACTTGGAAGTCGGACTCGGGCCCCCCGTATCCATTGAAGCAATGAACCATTGAAGCAATTTTTTTTTAGAAAAAAGTGTCCAATGCGGGATTCGATCCCGGGTGGTGACTGTCGAAAATAGACAGTTTATATCACTCCTCCACTGAGTTCATGATCTTCTTCAGTTCCTCTGTTCTTGAGTAGATTCTGGTCTTCACTGGTGCCAAGACTTCTCTATCTTCAACTCTTCCTCATAATTTCCATCCAGTCCAATCCTTCTATCTCCTTCCTACCATTCTTTTTCCCCATTTTATAACTTTCTCTTTCAGAACTTTCTTCATAGATGACCCCTTTCAATTATTTTGCCATTTTCTGGAGACTTTCAACACAGTTGTCGTTTCTCTCCACAAATATTCTAAATTCAAGACAATACATATTCTTGCCCAAAAAGCCATGACTGGAATGAGATCATGAAGAAAGATGAAGCGCAAAAGAGGAAGCTCTTGTCTTTTACTGAACAAGCATAGCGTCATCTCCAAATCTTCTCTAGAAATTCATTCTATCAGAGCCAATGGTATATTATTTCAATTCTATCACCGAAGTTTATGGCATGTATCTATTTCACAGTCTTCCACCGTAGACCACCGAATTGATGACATCTACTTTTGAGAAAGTTCTTAGAAATGTCTGCCTGAGATATCGAACCAGCATTAACAAAGTATTGGACCTGGAAGATAAATATACAAGTCGAAAAATTACAATCGCTTGCCTCCTATCACACACACACACAAAAGCCTTTATTGGGGACTTGCCCCATACAGATTTTCCCAATTGGGTAAGGTAATAATCATCTTGTGTTATTTACATAGAAATTGAACTGGCTTTACTCTTCGTCTCAAAGTCATTCACTTGTTGACTGGTCCTTACATAATGATGATCTAAAATTAGATTTGTTTGCTGATATTTTTGAAAGCAGTACGTAGGGTGAAGTGTTGGTACATTTGCTTGCCTCATATCACTTGAGATTAAAAATGGATGACTTTTTCCTCTCAAGAAAATATACAAATAGAAATATAAGTAAAAGATTTGAAGCGTACGAGGTTACGTTTCTTTTAAACTTTAATAAAGATTCGAGCTTTCGGGCCTATAACCCTTCTACAGGACTACAGTCCTGTAGTCATGTAGTCCTTTAGAAGGGTTATAGGCCCGAAAGCTCGAATCTTTATTAAAGTTTAAAAGAAACGTAACCTCGTACGCTTCAAATCTTTTACTTATACTCATCAGAGGTTTCCAACTTTCTAAATAGAAATATACAGGCGTTTATTTAGATGATACAATAGAATCTCCAGTGAGAAACCAAAGCCTAAAGACTTGCCTATATCCAGTCTCTCCTGTAGGTGGTATCTTATCAGAAGAGACTATCATGTCAACCAGGTCATGAGGAATATTCAATTAAAGTTGAAGAAACTGTATTTCCTCATTCTATAACTGCGATGTTTGCCTGTAGTGTGGCGAGTTTCACAAATGGAAGCTTTGTTGGGAGTCGAGACTTGGATTTTGGAGAGATTGTTTCAATGGAGAAGCTGAATTCAAAATTTCACCTTTCTATTTTAAATTATTTTAGAATTGTAAGTGTATACGTAATAATATTTTACACATCAATATGGTTTCGAATGTATAAATGTAACCGGCGTTCTGAAGATTAATAATTTCGAAGTGGTTCTGTGCTAAATGTTTCTAACCTTAATGCACCGGGCCTGGCGCTATTCCCAAATATGGAGTTCACCATGTCCTGAATGACTGTCACGGTATAATGAAGTCACACAATAACATAACGACATATTTCACGGAAAGATGTGTAAATAAGAATGCAAATCAGTAGGATAATTATGTAAATTAGTATGTTAGTCTGCTAATTATGTTTTTAATGGATTCATATTGTATATTTTTCTTCAATTTCGTATTGTTGATGGGGGGAAACAGGATTATTCTTAAAATGTATCAGACAGCGTGAACATAGCTAACAGATATAGGGGGGAAGAGAAATATTTAGCGAGAAAAATGAGGAAAGCAGGCCAATTGAGGAGAAAACATCCAGAACCGAGAAACCCGTACCACAAGACACTAACCTTGTAAATATGTGAAGACACTGAAAATGAGAGAACCTCTGACCTGAGGAACAGACACCATGTGCAGCCGCTCCTAACATGGAGTACAGACGCTGCTCATCCTGTATCCCTAGATCAGGAGCCCTTACAAGGTACTATTAGCCGAGCCCAGGTTTTTTAGCGAGCTTGTTATTGCTCCCCTTCCTTCTTTTTCTTCTGGGCTTGGGACGGCGGAGTTTGACGTTGTCTTCAACACCGCTAGTTATCTCATTAACGCTCCGCTTCATTCTTAGCACCGCGGATATCACTCTTCGTCCTAAAGCGGTTCAGTCAGTGGAGTCTTGTTCCGTTCCCAAGCTGGACACACTCAGGACATTTCCCAGCACCCGCCGATTATAGAGCCTCCTGACATCCTAAGATCGATGGACCACCCAGGCCTAAAAGGCCCATAAGTCGGAAGCCCTCCTCCTAGCTAAGCGAAACCTACAGCCCTCTGGAAGGCAGGAGGGCGAATTTTAAATCGTCACCTTGCAACCATACCAGGGGGAAAGCCTCCTGACATCCTAGGATCGATGGACCACCCAGGCCTAGAAGACCCATAAGTCGGAAACTAAGCGAAACCTACAGCCCCCTGGAAGGCAGGAGGGCGAATTTTAAATCGTCACCTTGCAACCATACCGCGGGGAAAGCCTCCTGACACACCCATTCCGGCCGCCGTCACCCCGTGTTGTCACACTGCGGCCACTTGACTGTTTCAACGTGTCCTGACCCCCGCTGTTACTTTGAAATATAGATTGTCAACACTTCCTTGATAGGTCACCTTCCTGCAAACTTCTTTCTTTACCGAGTTGCCTTGGTTCTCCCTTTCAAATTTTAACCCCAATCATTGTTTTACTGACATCCTTCCAGAACGTAGTTTTTAATTAATATTATCGATAGAACACGTGGTACAGGTCATGATAATCACGGTGGATAGTTCGCGGCTGTCTTTATTGTAGGTGTACCTGTACATGTATGTAAGTGTACGACTTTTGCCCTTACAAGTGTAACAGAGCTCCATTTGGTTACTTGTACTCACTGGTGGTGTTGGGCTTTCCAAGAATCAAGGGCCATTGAGGTATTTGTTGATAATTCACATTTAAACAAATTCGACTCTTAGAACTGGCATAAAATTCTCCAGAAATATTGTCTACAAGATCTTGTTGAACAGTAATTAAGAGCTATGAATCACATAGAAGTGTTGAACCGCCTAAATGGTTTCTTTAGTTCGACCTGCAGAACGCTACAACTCTTCTATTAGCTTTATCGGCATATAACTGCTGGCATTTGATGGGGAATTCTTGGAGAAAATAGTCCACCATTTTATGGACTTCTGAGATAAAGTTAAAAATAGATACCTAGAGAATGAGTAGTTGGTATTCCAGAGGAATCTGGGTTCTAAATATTTTAGCTATAGATAATCAAGCCACAATCTCTTGTTTAGACAACGAAAAAAAAATATTTTAAGTGTTACATGAAATATGAAGATTTATAGCTAGCCTCTAATCCATTTGAATAAGTCTCAAGTATTCTTTGCCCCATTTATCCCAATATAGCGATGGAAGATGGGGTTTATCAGCCTACGTCACAACGAGGTCAGCTGAGGCTGGCGGAAGAGCGCTGGGGTTGACGCCCGTCTTCACACTTGAGAGCCACGGCAAAAACTCGGCTCGTGCCAGGCCGCGCGTGCCGGGGACTGCCTGGCTTGTTACCTTGGTTGGCTTCTTAAGTCCATTTGTGAATTAATGGTTGTTTTGGCTTGTTAAGACGATGTGAATTGGATGGTTGGTGTTGGCTTGTTGAGATGATGTGAATTGGATGGTTGGTGTTGGCTTGTTGAGACGATGTAAATTGGATGAATGGTGTTGGCTTGTTGAGACGATGTGATTTGGTGGTTGTTGGCTTGTTGAGACGATGTGAATTGGTGTTTGGTTGTGTCTTGTTGAGACGATGTGAATTGGATGGTTGGGGTTAGCTTGTTGAGACGATGTGAATTGGTGTTTGTTTGTGTCTTGTTGAGACGATGTGAATTGGATGGTTGGTGTTGGCTTGTTGAGACGATGTGAATTGGTGTTTGTTTGTGTCTTGTTGAGACGATGTGAATTGGATGGTTGGTGTTGGCTTGTTGAGACGATGTGAATTGGTGTTTGTTTGTGTCTTGTTGAGACGATGTGAATTGGTTGGTAGGTGTTGGCTTGTTGAGACGATGTGAATTGGATGGTTGGTGTTGGCTTGTTGAGACGATGTGAATTGGTGTTTGGTTTTGTCTTGTTGAGACGATGTGAATTGGTTGGTTGGTGTTGACTTGTTGAGACGATGTGAATTGGATGATTGGCGTTGGCTTGTTGAGACGATGTGAATTGGATGGTTGGTGTTGGCTTGTTGAGAGATGTGAATTGGTTGGTTGGTGTTGGCTTGTTGAGACGACGTGAATTGGATGGTGGGTGTTGGCTTGTTGTGGCGATGTGAATTAGATGGTAGGTGTTGGCTTGTTGAGGCGATGTGAATTGGATGGTTGGTGTTGGCTTGTTGAGGCGATGTGAATTGGATGGTTGGTGTTGGCTTGTTGAGACGGTGTGAATTGGATGGTTGGTGTTGGCTTGTTGAAACGATGTGAATTGGATGGTTGGTGTTGGCTTGTTGAGGCGATGTGAATTGGATGGTTGGTGTTGGCTTGTTGAGGCGATGTGAATTGGATGGTTGGTGTTGGCTTGTTGAGACGATGTGAATTGGATGGTTGGTGTTGACTTGTTGAGACGATGTGAATTGGATGGTTGGTGTTGGCTTGTTGAGGCGATGTGAATTGGATGGTTGGTGTTGGCTTGTTGAGACGATGTGAATTGGATGGTTGGTGTTGGCTTGTTGAGACGATGTGAATTGGATGGTTGGTGTTGGCTTGTTGAGACGATGTGAATTGAATGGTTGGTGTTGGCTTGTTGAGACGATGTGAATTGGATGGTTGGTGTTGGCTTGTTGAGAGATGTGAATTGGTTGGTTGGTGTTGGCTTGTTGAGACGACGTGAATTGGATGGTGGGTGTTGGCTTGTTGTGGCGATGTGAATTAGATGGTAGGTGTTGGCTTGTTGAGGCGATGTGTATTGGATGGTTGGTGTTGGCTTGTTGAGACGACGTGAATTGGATGGTGGGTGTTGGCTTGTTGTGGCGATGTGAATTAGATGGTAGATGTTGGCTTGTTGAGACGATGTGAATTGGATGGTTGGCGTTGGCTGGTTGAGACGATGTGAATTAGATGGTTTGTGTTGGCTTGTTGAGAGATGTGAATTGGTTGGTTGGTGTTGGCTTGTTGAGACGACGTGAATTGGATGGTGGATGTTGGCTTGTTGTGGCGATGTGAATTAGATGGTAGGTGTTGGCTTGTTGAGGCGATGTGAATTGGATGGTTGGTGTTGGCTTGTTGAGACGATGTGAATTGGATGGTTGGTGTTGGCTTGTTGAGGCGATGTGAATTGGATGGTTGGTGTTGGCTTGTTGAGACGGTGTGAATTGGATTGTTGGTGTTGGCTTGTTGAGACGATGTGAATTGGATGGTTGGTGTTGGCTTGTTGAGGCGATGTGAATTGGATGGTTGGTGTTGGCTTGTTGAGGCGATGTGAATTGGATGGCTGGTGTTGGCTTGTTGAGGCGATGTGAATTGGATGGTTGGTGCTGGCTTGTTGAGGCGATGTGAATTGGATGGTTGGTGTTGGCTTGTTGAGACGATGTGAATTGGTTGGTTGGTGTTGGCTTGTTGAGAGATGTGAATCGGATGGTTGGTGTTGGCTTGTTGAGAGATGTGAATTGGTTGGTTGGTGTTGGCTTGTTGAGACGACGTGAATTGGATGGTGGGTGTTGGCTTGTTGTGGCGATGTGAATTAGATGGTAGGTGTTGGCTTGTTGAGGCGATGTGTATTGGATGGTTGGTGTTGGCTTGTTGAGACGACGTGAATTGGATGGTGGGTGTTGGCTTGTTGTGGCGATGTGAATTAGATGGTAGATGTTGGCTTGTTGAGACGATGTGAATTGGATGGTTGGCGTTGGCTGGTTGAGACGATGTGAATTAGATGGTTTGTGTTGGCTTGTTGAGAGATGTGAATTGGTTGGTTGGTGTTGGCTTGTTGAGACGACGTGAATTGGATGGTGGATGTTGGCTTGTTGTGGCGATGTGAATTAGATGGTAGGTGTTGGCTTGTTGAGGCGATGTGAATTGGATGGTTGGTGTTGGCTTGTTGAGACGATGTGAATTGGATGGTTGGTGTTGGCTTGTTGAGGCGATGTGAATTGGATGGTTGGTGTTGGCTTGTTGAGACGGTGTGAATTGGATTGTTGGTGTTGGCTTGTTGAGACGATGTGAATTGGATGGTTGGTGTTGGCTTGTTGAGGCGATGTGAATTGGATGGTTGGTGTTGGCTTGTTGAGGCGATGTGAATTGGATGGTTGGTGCTGGCTTGTTGAGGCGATGTGAATTGGATGGTTGGTGTTGGCTTGTTGAGACGATGTGAATTGGTTAGTTGGTGTTGGCTTGTTGAGCGATGTGAATCGGATGGTTGGTGTTGGCTTGTTGAGAGATGTGAATTGGTTGGTTGGTGTTGGCTTGTTGAGACGACGTGATTTGGTGGTTGTTAGCTTGTTGAGACGATGTGAATTGGTGTTTGGTTGTGTCTTGTTGAGACGATGTGAATTGGATGGTAGGTGTTGGCTTGTTGAGGCGATGTGAATTAGATGGTAGGTGTTGGCTTGTTGAGGCGATGTGAATTGGATGGTTGGTGTTGGCTTGTTGAGACGATGTGAATTGGTGTTTGGTTGTGTCTTGTTGAGACGATGTGAATTGGTTGGTAGGTGTTGGCTTGTTGAGACGATGTGAATTGGATGGTTGGTGTTGGCTTGTTGAGACGATGTGAATTGGATGGTAGGTGTTGGCTTGTTGAGGCGATGTGAATTGGATGGTTGGTGTTGGCTTGTTGAGACGATGTGAATTGGATGGTTGGTGTTGGCTTGTTGAGACGATGTGAATTGGATGGTTGGTGTTGGCTTGTTGAGACGATGTGAATTGGATGGTTGGTGTTGGCTTGTTGAGACGATGTGAATTGGTGTTTGGTTGTGTCTTGTTGAGACGATGTGAATTGGATGGTAGGTGTTGGCTTGTTGAGGCGATGCGAATTGGATGGTTGGTGTTGGCTTGTTGAGGCGATGTGAATTGGATGGTAGGTGTTGGCTTGTTGAGGCGATGTGAATTGGATGGTTGGTGTTGGCTTGTTGAGACGATGTGAATTGGATGGTTGGTGTTGGCTTGTTGAGACGATGTGAATTGGATGGTTGGTGTTGGCTTGTTGAGGCGATGTGAATTGGATGGTTGGTGTTGGCTTGTTGAGACGATGTGAATTGGATGGTTGGTGTTGGCTTGTTGAAGCGATGTGAATTGGATGGTTGGTGTTGGCTTGTTGAGACGATGTGAATTGGATGGTTGGTGTTGGCTTGTTGAGGCGATGTGAATTGGATGGTTGGTGTTGGCTTGTTGAGGCGATGTGAATTGGATGGTTGGTGTTAACTTGTTGAGACGATGTGAATTGGATGGTTGGTGTTGGCTTGTTAAGACGATGTGAATTGAATGGTTGGTGTTGGCTTGTTGAGGCGATGTGAATTGGATGGTTGGTGTTGGCTTGTTGAGGCGATGTGAATTGGATGGTTGGTGTTGGCTTGTTGAGACGATGTGAATTGGATGGTTGGTGTTGGCTTGTTGAGACGATGTGAATTGGTGTTTGGTTGTGTCTTGTTGAGACGATGTGAATTGGATGGTAGGTGTTGGCTTGTTGAGGCGATGTGAATTGGATGGTTGGTGTTGGCTTGTTGAGGCGATGTGAATTGGATGGTAGGTGTTGGCTTGTTGAGGCGATGTGAATTGGATGGTTGGTGTTTGCTTGTTGAGACGATGTGAATTGGATGGTTGGTGTTGGCTTGTTGAGACGATGTGAATTGGATGGTTGGTGTTGGCTTGTTGAGGCGATGTGAATTGGATGGTTGGTGTTGGCTTGTTGAGACGATGTGAATTGGATGGTAGGTGTTGGCTTGTTGAGGCGATGTGAATTGGATGGTAGGTGTTGGCTTGTTGAGGCGATGTGAATTGGATGGTTGGTGTTGGCTTGTTGAGGCGATGTGAATTGGATGGTTGGTGTTGGCTTGTTGAGACGATGTGAATTGGATGGTTGGTGTTGGCTTGTTGAGACGATGTGAATTGGTGTTTGGTTGTGTCTTGTTGAGACGATGTGAATTGGATGGTAGGTGTTGGCTTGTTGAGGCGATGTGAATTGGATGGTTGGTGTTGGCTTGTTGAGGCGATGTGAATTGGATGGTAGGTGTTGGCTTGTTGAGGCGATGTGAATTGGATGGTTGGTGTTGGCTTGTTGAGACGATGTGAATTGGATGGTTGGTGTTGGCTTGTTGAGACGATGTGAATTGGATGGTTGGTGTTGGCTTGTTGAGGCGATGTGAATTGGATGGTTGGTGTTGGCTTGTTGAGACGATGTGAATTGGATGGTTGGTGTTGGCTTGTTGAAGCGATGTGAATTGGATGGTTGGTGTTGGCTTGTTGAGACGATGTGAATTGGATGGTTGGTGTTGGCTTGTTGAGGCGATGTGAATTGGATGGTTGGTGTTGGCTTGTTGAGGCGATGTGAATTGGATGGTTGGTGTTGACTTGTTGAGACGATGTGAATTGAATGGTTGGTGTTGGCTTGTTGAGGCGATGTGAATTGGATGGTTGGTGTTGGCTTGTTGAGGCGATGTGAATTGGATGGTTGGTGTTGGCTTGTTGAGACGATGTGAATTGGATGGTTGGTGTTGGCTTGTTGAGGCGATGTGAATTGGATGGTTGGTGTTGGCTTGTTGAGGCGATGTGAATTGGATGGTTGGTGTTGGCTTGTTAAGACGATGTGAATTGGATGGTAGGTGTTGGCTTGTTGAGGCGATGTGAATTGGATGGTTGGTGTTGGCTTGTTGAGGCGATGTGAATTGGATGGTAGGTGTTGGCTTGTTGAGGCGATGTGAAATGGATGGTTGGTGTTGGCTTGTTGAGACGATGTGAAATGGATGGTTGGTGTTGGCTTGTTGAGACGATGTGAATTGGATGGTAGGTGTTGGCTTGTTGAGACGATGTGAAATGGATGGTTGGTGTTGGCTTGTTGAGATGAGAGAATCATATGAATGATGTTGGCTCTCTCTTGTTTAAGATATAATGTTAATTTGTTACTTCATAGTAAAACCTGTCTTGGGAGTTTCCTTATGATTCCAATCAAAAATGCAGTCTCAAGTCAGAAGACTCCTTAAGAGCAGGGCGAAAAAAATTGGTTACAATAAACACACCTAAAACTATTCCTAATTTATTGGCAAAAACAAACGGTTCCCACTAAAAATCGACTCCTAAGAGACAGGAAAACTCCCAGACAGGTGATTTCTAAGATAGGTTTTACTGTCTATTTAAGAACTGTGGTGCTTGTTTCACTATCATTGTTACTTGTTTATAAATAAACGAATTCAAACAGGACAGAAAAACAATCAAAAGAAGTTTCCTTGGTTTATCAATGATCGATCGAGTATTGCTCTGTTCAACCTGAGCAGTACTCGGCGTACAAGTAGGACACACAATCCCATTGTAATAGAGGAGGACAACCTTGTCCCGGGATGTCAATGTTTCTGAGGGACAATCCAGCAGCGTGCAGAAACATTACCTTGGCCTCTGCACGACTCGCCTTGCGAAACCCCCGGAGATTCGCCGCCTCTCGCCGCGTCGTGTGACCTTCTTTCAATTCAGTCTGTTGATACTGTCGAATTAAAATACTCTCACTTTTAAAAAAATCTAAAATCGACAAAAAATATATAGTATCTTTTTCAAATAGTAATATGAATAACGAATCAGCACTGTATTTACATATTAGCACAAAACATGAGAGACCCCCTAAAGCATTCAATAAAGGTCAATGTCTATCAAATATCTTTTAGATTTATTGTCTGAATCCCGATATACATGCTAAAAGGTACAACCTCCTTAATTTTTGTCCATGAGCTTAGATACTTTTGGTCTCCCGTGGAGATGGCCTCTCACTGGAGGATGTATTTGATCAGAGAGGAGAGTCCCTAACAGTTTTACTAATCTTTTGGAATCAATAAAAACCTTACCATACATAAGAATTTGTCCTTTCGAATATTTTAAAATGAAATATTGGATGTTCCAGTTCAAAAATAACTTTATATTGGGCGTCACTCAAGTGTTCGTCAGACTTATAATTATAAAATCAATATCTTTTGGCCCTGAATCGTCTAGGCCTCTCAAATTTTCTTGACTTTGGAAAGTCTGTTGAGTTTTAAGTAGGAATTAATTTTACTTTTGTTCTACTTTTCATTATTTTGACATAGTTGGTATAAAGGATTTATTTATTTATTTTTTTAGATATTAAAAAATTATTTTAAATTATTGTTAATTTATTGTTGGTGTAGCCTCCTTGAATGTAGAGGTTTCAAATTTTCCTGAAAAGTTAATTAATTGTTTTAATATGTAATTACTGAGAGAGTTATTGTCAATTTTGAGATCGAGTTTTGTAATTTTTGTTTTATTCGCTGTAAAAATAATACAGTAGAACCTCCATGAGAGGGTACTCACGTTAAAGGACACCTCTCTGTAAAGGACAGTTTTCATTTGCAAAATAACCATTTTTACTCTTTAGCAACTCTCCGGTAAGAGGACACCTCTCCCTAAAGGACACTTTGGCTCTGCAATTAGGTGTCCTTTACAGGGAGGTTCTCTACTATAATAAACTCTCTGCCTCAAAAGTGACACTAAATCCATGTATATAACTGTATGGGTAGATATCAGATTCTTATTAAAATACGAGAGTTCTATAAGAAAGAGTTTAAGAGAGTTTTATATTGATTTCACATTTTTTTGATGATATATTTTATGAAATTGACGATACATTCAATATCAGCATCCCGCTACTATACGTATGTATTTCTACAGTGCTGGATGACTTCATTGTTTAAGGCTTTCATTTGGATCAATGTATGTACCAATGTAGGACCCCAACTTCCCTTCACCTTTGCCCAACCTTCCAATACCAAAGATTGCTAACGGCCACCTTTTAAGGAATCAACAACCTAAGTCTAGCTTCTTTGAGAATGTCCCAAGAAATAAATCTACTTGGCGCCACCTCACAAATTGGACTTCCACTGACATTGTAAATAAAACCAAGAAGATGTCAGCCCGGGTAGTTGGTGACTTCTGTACACTGTTCCAGAAACCTGAGTTACCTAGGTAAATAACAATGTTTTTGTATGGTTGATTAAATCCATCTTGCCAATTGTGTTTGTGTAAGGCTCAAAATTATTGAAATGTTTGATATTAAAATCTTTGTTTATATTAAGGGGAAACAATTTTTTTGGATCGTGTAACTGAAAATTGCTGATGGATTGCGACATCTGTCGTAATAAATACCAACTATTCGACGATTCTTTTAAATAGTATTCAAGAATATTGGCCAAATACCCTTTTTTGATCATTTATGAAAATCCAACCACGTACGCGTTTCAGGCTGTTGGCTCTCTTAGCGTGGTGTAGGCTGTACCTCAATGACCAAAAAAAGCTGGTTCTTGGAGCTTACTGAAAATAAAGAAATGGGTATTTAAGGCCCATAAGGGTGTGAGAACGTCAATCTATATGAAACAAAAAATAGTACAAAATTGAAATTAAATTTTACTTTTGCTTATATCTATATATATATAAATGAATGTTTGTATGTTTGTTTGTTGGTTTGTATGCCCGGTATACAAATTCGCAGTAGTTCACTAATTCAAACCAAAATTTCCATACATAGGTAAAAAATAACGGGGAAGACGATAGGCTATTTTAAAAAATATATAAATCAATTATTAAAACTATATATTCAAATTATTCTACTTAGCTCACGAACAGCGCCCTCTATCAAGTACTAAAAGGTTATAAATACGTTTAAAATCTAAATCTTCTCAATATTTTATTAATAATAGTTCACTTAATAACACATATAATATAAATATTTATATAATAACTGCTCTAATTTGAAATATTTGGTAGGTTTTATTTATTTATATATTTTCATTTTTAGATATAACTGATCTAATTCGCCGTTTAAAATAACTAATTAATAGTTCGTTTAATAACACATATAATATAAATATTTATATAATAACTGCTCTAATTTGAAATATTTGGTAGGTTTTATTTACGTATATATTTTCATTTTTAGCTATAACTGATCTAATTCGCCGTTTAAAATAACTTCTCTTGCAATATTTGGTATGTTTTAATTATTTATATATTTTCATTTTTAGATATAACTTATCTAATTCGCCGTTTAAAATACCTGCTCTAATTCGAAATATTTGGTATGTTTTATTTTTGTTCACTCTATTTCTATTTATTTGAAGTATTATAATTTCCATGTTTCAAAAACCTATTTCAAAAAGGTTGTTAGAAATATGTAAGGCCTTAAATAGCTTTATATGCGAATATTTATGATGCCAAGCGTAGCTTAACGGTTAGGTGTACGGCTTCGTATTTCCACAACCTTGGTTCGAAACTTAGCCTGGGTGTTTTTTTTTTTATATTATTGAAGCAAAGTTTTTTTTTTACAGTACCTAAATTTCCATACATAGGTAAAGAAAAATACGAGGAAAACGATAGGCTATTTTAAATTATATATAAATTAAATATTAAAACTGTATATTAAAATTATTCTACTTAGCTCACGAACAGCGCCCTCTATCAAGGTTATAAATACGTTTAAAATTGAAATCTTCTAAAAAATTTTCTTAATAATAGTTCGTTTAATATTTAGAATAGTTGATCTAAATCGAAATATTTATAGACGCTCGCTCAATTTGAAGATTTATATCGTAACTAATCTGACTGAAATTTTAACAGTATATAGAGTAGAATCTGGAAAAACTTATAGTGAAATTTCCAGGTCTCTTTCCCGAATATTCGTCGAGTTTGCCCTTTTGCTCGCGAGCAGCGCCTCTAGCGGTGAAGATGGGAGGTAATATCAGCTGACCTAATGTACGTGTAAAGTTTGGACGGGACGTTTCACAAGAGTGACATCCACGGCGCCAAATTTATAATTGTAACGCATAGTGTTTGAATAAAACATTTAATCGGGTAAACCCGGGCGTTGCCCGGGTCATTCGTCTAGTTGTTTATAATATAAATGGCACGTCTCAGTAGATCAAAGGTTCAGTCTCATTGGGGTTCGCTATAGAGGGGTTTTACTGTATTCAAATTGTATATAAATAGGGGGGGGGGGTATATTGAACAAGTGGTTCAGTCCCAATCAATTTATTTAGTGTAAGTTATACTTAGGTTTATTTAGAGTTAGTTCCGGGTAGTTGGCATTCTGCGCTCTAGAAACCTAATTATACATATCTGTCTTTAGAGTTAGTGAATTCATTAGTGCGTGATGTGACTTAAACTAGTTATGGACCAGACCGCTCCTCTAATCGTACCTTGACTTTGTATTCTTGAGATTCGAAGTATAGGTTCGAAATCACCCTAACAGCCGATATGAGACACAAGAGTTTCCATCAGACGAAAATGTGATCCACAACTCACAATCCAGCAGGAAGTTGGACTGACCGACCACCCAATATAGCCCCGGGGCAAATTCCCATCCCCCACCGCCTACCAGGAAAATGAACAGTCTAGTATCGATGACATTTTGAGAACTAAATGTTACGTAGTTCGAGGATTATCCACGGAAATATCTTTATTTACGGGGCTGCTAACCAAAATGAATGATTTTTGAGCCCCGATAGACGCATAAAGCGAAATATATATAAAGCACAGTTGGAGGGGCCTGGGGATGGGTGGCCAGGGGATCATCGCCAGGTGAGGCGAGGAGAGCCGGGATGTAGAGGAGGGGGGCAGGGTGGTGATCCACCGAGATCGGGGGAGGCAGAGACGGAGGATTATCCACGAGAATATATATAAAACTATTATTCATTTTGAGTATATATACAGTAAAAATACCCTAAATCGAACCGTAGATATTGTCAACCTTCCCTTATAACGAATCAAAAATAATCCTAAATTCTAATATAATAATATAGTGAAACTACACCCATGGCTATAGTGAACCAAAAGTTCTGTTCCATTGGGGTTTGCTATAGCGAGGTTTTATCTATAGACACTACCTGAAAATTATCGGTAAATAAGACCAAAGGGAATTGGAACCTCAGAACAGCACACATGCAGTAGCCACACAAACGAGAAATATACCTGAAACCACTGTATTAACAAACACACAATACCGAAAATATACTTTTAAAGTGAAACATCAAACTCATAGAGAATTGGAAATTGACATAAAAACGAGTAGCATCAAACACTACCTTTACAAGACCTTTAGTCTTATATACAAATTCTCCTGATGATACCGAAAAGGAGTGAGAAAAAAAGGAAAAAGATATTCGAATATACAAATTATATGGGAAATATGTAAATATAGAGCTATAATTATTTTGATATACTATTATGTACATAGGTTATAGGTATTCTCCTGCTCTCCTTTTTACACCAAAATACCTGTAAGTTATGGGATAGAAATACAAGTAGCACAAGTCGGCTGGAAGTTTAACAATGATCAAATCGAATTTGATAGGAAATTATGCGCCTTATTAGCGCTAGTTATTTGTGTTCTATTTTTAAAAGACAAATCTCTACAACCACTAAATGGAAGGATGAAAAGTATATATTGGGAGGGCTTGGCTCATCAGTGGTGAACACTCACAGCGATTTCGCTAATTTGATCTACCTTACCTCTATAAGTACCTTACCTCTATAAGTACATAATATTATGGTTTTTTTTTTTTGCTTATATAGTATACAATTTTACAAAATCAACTAGTAATACAGGTTTTTTTAACTACTTTTTTTTTTCTTCTTCAGCTTTTGGGCCAACATGTCCTTCAACAGACCTAGAAGTACCATTTCCAGTCAACTATTTGGCTGAAAGAGGAGGTACTTCTAGGTCTGTTGAAGAGCATGTTGGCCCGAAAGATGAAGTAATAAAAAAAGTAGTTAAAGAAACCTGGGTTACTAGTTGATTTTGTAAAATTGTAAAGGCAAGGATGAATATGTGTTATAGTCCGCATTTGCTTCTTAATATTAGCAAATTGTTATATAGAGTAACTATTGAGAATATGTTTTTAAAATTATAGAAATTATAAACGTTTTCTTCGCAGCCTATCTCTTCAGCTTAACCTAACAAACAAAAGACACATAAAGGCCTGTTTGATTAAAAAGGATAAAAAATTATATTGGCTCATCAATTTTTTTCAAATAATATTGTCTAACACAGTCTTTTATTTTTTGAAAATAGAACAATTCATAAATAAATCTTTAATTAAAAAGGCATATATTGGATCAAAATATCGTTTATTTTACCAATAATTCAGGTAGATGAACGCCAACCTTTTTCATGGTATTATAACATATTAATGTGTCTATTAATGTTATAATACCTTGAAAAAGGTTGGCGTTCAGCCACCTAAAATATTGGTAAAATAAATGATATTTTGATCCAATATATGTCTTTTTAATTAAAGATTTATTTATGAATTGTTCTATTTTCAAAAAATAAAAGACTGTGTTAGACAATATTATTTGAAAAATATTGATGAGCCAAGCCCTCTCCCAATATAATTTTTCATTCTTCCGCTTTTAAAGTGGTTGCAGAAATGTGTTTCTCAAAATATAGAACAACAATTAATTTGAAATTTTCCGAGATAGAGAGCGCCAAATGTAATGTTTAAATAATGTTACCTAGTGTATTGATAGTGAATGTAATAAAATATCGACAATAAAACGTTGTCTTATCAAATGAAAACCAACTCGTAGAGAATTAGAACCTGGCAGAAACCAGATGAAGTCAAATATGACCCTAATCTAATGATGATAGAACCTAATATAAAATAGCGTAAAGTTTTATTTTAAAATGAAAATCAAAACTCTTTGTGAGAAATGGAACCTGATAGAAACCCTATGTAAATTGCCAAGTATGTGCAAGGATTCTAACAACAACAACAACAAAAAAAGAACTTAGTAATATGATCGTATCTAATAAAATGTATATCTTAAAGTTTTATTTTTCAAAGAGTGGAAATCAAAACTCAAGATGTAGAATCTGATAAGAAACACATGCTAAGTGGATATCTAAAATTTCATAGAATCTGATATTAGGTCGTTTTTAATAAAATATTGCGAGGGAAGTTATTTTAAAATTCTATCAAATCTTCAAAGAATTGGTATCTGGTGGAAACATACATGCAATTAACAGACTATAATCAACAACCAAAAGCTTTATGGAGACCTTTTGGTCTTATACAGATTCTCCGATTAGAAGAGGGTAAATATACAGGAATAACAGTAATAGTAATAATAATCAGTAATGTTATTTACAATGGGGGGGAAGAAGAAAGAAAAAGCTCAGCTCAAACTTATATACAAGTAATCGAAAACAAGAAGTTCCTTTAACAGACTGTAATCTTTAATTAAAAAGGCATATATTGGATCAAAATATCCATTTATTTTATCAATATTTCAGTTGGCTGAACGCCAACCTTTATCAAGGTGTTATAACATATTTAATGTGTGTCAATAACAAACTCGGCGCCACATAACGTCAACAGAATTAAGTTTTTAAAATATTTTTGCTTATATTCAATGGCGAGAGAAAAAAAAATGATCCAATATATGCCTTTTTAATTAAAGATTTATTTATGGATTGCTCTATTTCCAAAAAGACTGTAATCTAGAATTTGTTACTTCAATATTCCCTCTCTTTTATCTGTAAGCCAATCCAGTCGACAAAGATCATACCAAACACCATGGTAATTTCCCGTTGTTTCCCACAAGGTTATTTCGAAGCCAAACAAGCTATGGGGGGCAGTAATCTAGGAATGGCAAACATTGCTATCAACAGGTCAGTCGGGGGAAAGCTGCGCGGAGACAGGCCATTGTGGCAGCAGCAGGCGACCTTGCCGAGGCCTTGAGGTGGCCCACGCCGTCATAACACCTGATGAATGCGCTGGAAGGAGTGGGTTAGAAGAAAGGTAAAAACCTAACACCAAACGCATGTCTTTCGTTAACCCTTATTGCTCTTCTATTTCTTCTCTTTTATAATCCTCATCCTCTTTTATCTCTTTATCTAGCTACTTAATAGCATATCGTATTTACATACTTACTTATATGCAAATTTTAAGATGTGTCAACTGATATTTGATTCATTTAAGTATAAAATGATACTTTTAGCTTTATGAGATAGCTAAGCTTTACCTAAATGTCCCTTTTAAGTAATTTTATGAGGGATAATTTGCTGAAGTGGTCATGACATACAGTTCCGTACTGCGAGATTCCTTACAAGCATCCTGATTGGTTGTGATCCAATGTTCGAAAGGTTTCTATTGGGTGTGGCTACGAATGACGTCAACGTCACGTGATAAGACGTCATAGACGTGAACATAATCCATTTGATTTTGGGAAAAAACTTAAATGCGTAAAAATAAATACGTTTTCATTGATATATTTTCCCCTCAATTTATCACCATGCTGGTAGTATTCAGACTATAGTTTGTGTAATCATGAAAATAATAATTTTTTTATAATTATTTTATCGATTCTTTTAAGCTCTTTTTCATCTATATCTTTTAAATAAAAAATATATTCTCTTTTAGTTATATATTTAGAATTAGTTACTAAATGGCTACAAGTTCTATGCTCAAAAAAACAGAAAATATATCAAGAAATAACAAAAATAATACTCACTGAATTTTAGGCTCTTTTCAAGAAGTCCTTTATTTATTTATTATTATTATTATTTTGCCTCTATAAAATAAGTTTTTCGCGATTAAATTTTTCGAATAACTAGCTCCGAAAGGGACAGAATTCGTCCTGATATTGTACACTTTAGCTATGTTTTGACAGGTACCTAACCAGTTAATATATATATCTATTAGATAATTTTTTTTATCTAATGAATTAAGTATGGATTGATCTATTTTCAAAACAAATATATATCTATATAGTTTACAAAAAAAGTTGTGCAAATATAACAATCAATCAAATTTATTTATCGTCCAAGCGGTAAAATAGCAGAACTTTAGTTTTTCATTTAGTAAAATTACCGCACGAAAACATTTTAAATTTTATTTTTGAATAGCTTATAGGTTGAACTATATATCTTTAGCAGCCTATATATGGAATTTAATTAATCAATATTATACTTTTATTATATAGAACCTTTAGTTTTATATGTACATATAGAGAGCTATAATTATTTTGATATACAAGAAATGCTTACATACTTACATACATGCATACTTGTAATATTCTATATATATATCTTATATTTGGGGGAGGGAATAAAAAAAAGTATCAATAATTATTAAGTAAATGTTTAGATTGTCGAATTGCAAATTTTACTTACAAGAAAGAAAAAAAGAATGAAATATCAATTATTAGCAAATATGCTTATATTTTATTTAAACAAATTTAACTATATAATATTATATTTTTGGCAAATGAGTTTATTAAAAAATAAAACACATTTAACCAACCCAAAAGAAAAAATAAAATCTATATACAACAGAACAAAATAATAATTAAAAAAAGCTTTTTGTTTTTTGGTCAAATTAGAAAAAAATATTTATATATTTAAAAAAAAATAAATTGAATATAACATATATATAGGTTATAGGTATTCTTCCTATTCCTCTTTTCATATACAGATTCCTGTTATATATGGGCGAGGATATAAAAACACTGGACTCTTTTTCAACAACAAAATAAATAAAGAGACGAATATATATAACTATAGCGCCTATACAGATGGTTTTTCAAGAAGAGATAAATAGATAGGAAAATAATATACATTCAAAGACGTACTTTGCTTCTAGTTGTGTAGCTTGGTAAAATTATATGAAATTTAGTAATTATTGATTAATTAGTGGAGATGGAGAATAAAATGTAACATATATTGCTAAAAATATTTTGTTTATTTAATATTTTTTCAAAAATGTGTACATATACAGATGGTTCTCTAAAATACATTATAAACAAATATACACTATCTTCCTATTTGCATACTCTGACCTAAAGCTGGATAATGGGAACAAGCTATCATGATCAAATGATCATCCTTCTCGAAAAAGCATTCCCAAATATATTACTCATTTGAAATGGTTGCTTCTTTGTAAAATGTGTTTTATAAAATATTTAATTTTAAATATTAATTCCACACCTCTTTTCCTAGCGCCCACTATAAATCAGCAAGTTTTCTAGAAATAAAGAAGATAACGAAATAGATGATGATGACCGTGATGATGATAGTGCTTAAAAGGTCAAAATCAAAGATTGCAAAAACGTCAAAGTTTTCTCATCAAAAATATATTTTGTTACTTTTATAAATGCTACTGATTTTTTTTTTACTCCAAACTTTTGCAAAATATATGGGTGATATCTTTGGGAACACTTTTTAAAAAAAAAAAGTCATATATATTATAATACAAAAAAAAAAAAAAATTAAGATGTGACCAAAGTTTTCCCGGATTCCCTTGTTTACAGTTGATGAAGTCACAGGCTCTCCTGACCTAACCACACGTCATCAACTGTAAACAAAGGGAAATGGTGGGGAGGAACCTGTTTGGCCACCTTCCATAGACCAGTTAAAATGTCTTGGTTTATATAAAGAGTACTCTTTTATATTTTGTTCATAACACATTCATTTTTAATTATGTACATATACAAGACCAAAAAAATGAATTCACTTTAAGCGCTTATGACTTGTTGTGATTAGATTTTAATAAAATTTTAACATGTTAATATTTACATAATGCGGGAATATCTAAAGAGAAAAAAATCAAATAAGGAGTGTAATTTTTTTAAATTTAAGATAGGTTGTGCTGGATATGGCTATTTATCTCTTCTATGAGACAAAGTAAGTGTTTAACGCTATCCAATACAAAAATAAATAAATAAAAATGCAAATTTGGCTGTGGGACTAGAGATAGCTCTCTTTTGGTAGGAGTACGAAAGTTGCCAATTTGGATTGGTAAATCCTTTTTTTTTTTTTTTTGAAATCCCCAAAGCCAATAATCATGGGGATTAAAGTCTGGGGATCTAGGATTCTATGCTATTGAGGAACTTCTTCCAATCAGCTTGTATCTTCAGAGAAAACAATTTACATAATTGGTTATTTTTATCCGTGCGTTTTCATGTTGGAATGTTATTTTTATAAATATGCCACGTAATTAATGAAAGGAATAACTTGACCCTGTAAAAACTTAGGTAGCAGTCACCTATTACTGTTATCAAAACATCAACGTATTTTCTTCGAAGAAAGAAATCGGTACATTAATGAAATTCACAGTAAAGTCACACCATGCAATTACCTTCTGTGAGCGTAGAGATATGTTATATAGGTATGTGGATTATTAGAGCTTCAAATTCGACAATTGCTTGATGACTATATCTTTTTAAGGCTAAAATAAACTTCATTATATAATGTGTTATTGTTAATATATATATTTTTTCACCAACGTGCATCCTTTCCAAAAAATTATGTGCAAACTTTTAGAGGATTAGCAGTCAATAATTTCTGTACAGCTCGAATTAATAAATCTGTATCCGTGCAAATTTTGAGCGGTACAGAAATTATTGACCACTGATGCTCAAAAAAGACTCGGAGTTTGCCCATAAATTTTTGGAGAAGATGCGCGTAGGTTAACATTGTCCAGAACAAATTTTATAATCTGACGATACCCATTTTGCCCCTAAATATATTATAAAGCTATAGCCACACACCAATTTTTCTTAAAAAGCGGTGAATTCTGCTGTTTCATACTAACGCCATCCATTTTGAAACATCACGAGCCGTGTTAAATTTCTAGAACCGCGTTAGCTATTGAGTGATTAATCACTGCAACAGTTTGAAAGGAGGTTCGCGTTTTTTTTTTGTCCCCGACTTCCGTTCGGAATTTTCCACGTATAATCTGACACAAAATTTTGAGAAGAGGACCTCGATGAAGGTTTATAACACGTCTATATTCCCGCAAAACGTTTATAGAATTGCTATTCTTTTGGTAAAATTAACTGCGTTTGGACTAAATTCACCCATTTCTATGCTTAGCTATATAGTCTAGCGGTTTAAAACAACCTAATTTGAATATTTTATAGCATCACACATTTCCACATTGGGTAAATATTAACATGTTAAAATTTCATTAAAATCTTATGATTAATAAAAAAAAAATTAAGCGCATAAGTTATTTTTAACCACTTTGTATATTCTATACAGGTCTCTAGAGAAAAGTTTTAGATCAACGTATTCTTTGAAACATTTGAAACAAAGGAGAACCTTTTTTGGGAAGAACAAATTCTAGGAAGTGTATACATCTACCTAACTTGATGTCATCGATCACGTGTTATATTTTTATATTTATCTATGATATAATCGAAAATAATTTAGCGCAGTTAATTTTAACCTCTTGAAAAAATAATCACAGATTTCATTATTGATTTTAAAATTATAAAGTTATATATATATGTTTGATTTGTTAGTGTCTTGTACAAAACAACGAATCACTAACCTATCATGAAGACGTAACTTTATTGACTGGCCTCTGTTGTAATATGTTATTTTACATATCCTACATGAACCAAAACATTAACTTGTGATGATGATATATTCAATCACTGAATAACCTAACATATATATATATATATATATATATAATATATTTATATAGAGATTACAAATATAATTTTCTAATTAAAAAGGCATATATTGGATCAAAATATCATTTATAATATTTCAGGTGGCCGAACGCCAACCTTTATCAAGGTATTATAACATTTTAATGTGTGTGAACAACAAACTCAGCGCCATATAACGTCAATAGAATTAAATTTAAGACATATTTTTGCTTCTCCTATCCTTAAAAAATTTAGATTATTTTGATAATCTGAATAAAAAATTATAATTTTATTCAATGAATATTTTCAAAGGTTTGAGTACCCTGATATATCGCGTCTGCTTCTAAAAAGCAAGTATTATTTTTAATTCGTTAGGGCAATAGATTATTAAATAGTTATATTTTATATAATGATTTATGGAAAGCAATTATAATTTTAAAATGTTTTGTACAACACACAATAAAAAATATAAATAAGAAATAACAAATTTATTTCAACTTTTATCTACAGGTAATATTTTTTACCCAAATTTGGAATGTACGTAGATGAAAATGAAGACATATAGGTAAATGGATTATTTATTTATATTTTCGTTAAAATTCAAATAATCTTTATAGGTATAGTTTATATATATATATATACAAAACATTTATAAAGTACACAATGTGTTTAATATTAGATATATCGAAATAATATCTTCAATGGTTAATATAAAAATATTCTTGCCCGAATAAATTTTTATGTTCTTATGTTAAAAAGGGACTCTATTTCATATTTAGAATTTTAATATTATAATGAATGTATATCAACCAAACTATGTTTATTATGAATTTAAAATATATACTATTTTTTGCCAATATTTTTGGATTATATACGTTGGCATTTTTACTAAATAAACGTTTACATAGAGAAATTGAAGGACAAAATTATCATGTATATGAGGAATAGTTCGTATGGAGAAATAACCCCCATTCTCAGATAAAATTTCATTCTACGATTATATATATTTAAATAATATTTAAGGTCAACTTGTGCGTGAGTACTGGCTACAATGTTGATATGCATTCAGGTAAACGATGCCTTGACATCTTGAATAGTCATTTAAACCTTTAACTATACCTATCTCTTTTCTGGCGTACAGACTTCGACAGCCCATTATCCATCAGCGTATCTCTCTCTAAAATAGATCAAATACCTTTCCAAATAAGTAATGGCTTCCAAATAGTGTTACGTTTAAATGTGGTACTAAACGTTCGAGTTTCTTCTCGGTTGGTTACCCGAGGGTGGTTACATCGCCGGTGTTACTTGTGGGGGCGCCATTCCCCCCCTTCAACGTGACGTAACGCTGTCGCAACCGTTGGCCAACTGCAGCTCGTCACTGCCCTTCTACTTGTAAGTAATGTGCCTGATGGTTAGTTGGGCAACTCTTTCTTCCTAAAGAAATATTCGGTTGTGTACTTTCCAACCGCTTGACTCTTCTTCTTCTTCTTTTTTCCCTTTTACCTTTGAGAATCGTCTTTCTTGTATATACATCTATCCTTTGTTTCTTGATTTTTAGTATCGTCTGCTTGCCAAATTTAGGCCATTTCTATTTTAAGAATTTTTATTTTGGGTGGGAAGATTGTGATATCGGATATATATATTATTCTAAACAAGTGGATGTTTTCTAAGCCAATATATATTCTTTTGGCAAAATTTTGTTATTAATATTAGTTGTAGTGTAACAGTAATTAGATGTTAATTCATCAATATGGCTATATCGATTTCAGACCCTGGAATGGACAGTGATTCCTTCCACCCCTAAAATCCTATACCACGTCAAAGTTTCAACCAAATACGTTAAATATTGTAGTAATGTATGACGGAACAAATACACTCAAAATTTTTACTTTTATTTATGGATATTCAAACTACTTAGCGCAAATGTTTATTTTTGTCTGACCGCCGAGAACTCTACATCTACGTGACCAATTCAGATTTCGGTTTTTACTATATTGTATCCCACCTTTTTTAGAAGGTTTATTAAAATCGACACTTTGGGTATAAGTATGAAATTTACTACTACTATTACGACTACAACTCTATACTATCACACACACATACTACTACTGCTAATAATAATTAACATTTTATATTAAACAATATCCGTTGAGAGCAAACATTCCCTCGGGAAGAACCTGGGCGAAGCCGGCTAGATCAGTTATAAGAAACTTTGCCTTTTTTCGATTTTCTTGCTGGGATACATTAAATAGGGTATAATGACTAATTATATTATGATGCATAGTGCGCCATCTGTTATGAATATTTGAAACTATTGTAGACACGTATGATTCTTTTGAAAATTAAACAATTTCTACTGTCCTTACTGCAATGGAAAATTAAAGGGATGGTTCACCACTGATGAGCCAGGCCCTCCCTTTAATTTTTCCATTGCAGTAAGGGCAGTAAAAATTGTTTAATTTTCAAAATAATCATACGTGTCTATAATAGTTTCAAATATTCATAATGAATAATTTATAAGATTATGTCTTAATAAAGTCTTTTGTGTGTGTGTGTGAAAATAGGGTATAATTTAGATTTAACGGTCCCGATATAGCAACAGTTTTCTTTTAGCCCCGACCGGAACACATTAGAATAAATTCCTATTTTACGACTAGTTCCTTGATTTAATACTTTTTTTTTTAAATTGGTCTTATTTATTTCAACACACAAAACGCGATATCCCGGCTAGGGATAATTGTGTCGATTTACATTTTTTAAAACAGAAACAGTTAAAAACATATTATACAAGAAAAAGTAATCAAAATAAAAAGAGAAACAATAATATATATTAGGAACCTGAACCTTTCAGGTTTGAAAGATAATCATAAATATATCTACAAAAATAATATCTTGATTAGTATTTTAAAAAAACCGAAGCTATATTTGTAGTGTGATAGAATCTCTTTCTAAAGAACACCTAGTTGCAGAGCGAAAGTGTCTTGGGAGAGAAGAGTCTTCTTACCTGAGAGCAGCTAATTGGAAAAGCGGTGATTTTGGCGATGAAAACTGTTCTTTACATAGAGGTACCTGCTAACTGGAGTGTCCGCTCACGGAAGTTCTACTTATATCCTAATCGTTTTGTTACTTCAGTAATAAAAAATATGAAAAAAAAAACATATTTTATAAATACAATGTATTCACTCAATGTTCAATGGGGAATTTCTGCCCCTGTCATAGGTCAAATTTTTTATACATCCAATGAAGTTGTAAGAAGTTGACGCGATCCATCCCCGCGTGTACCAGGCAGATGGCGACCCAGGGTTATGTCTAAACACCACGGCGTCGTGCATCCAGAACGTGCATCCATGATTTCACCATGCATTTAGCAATCTGACCTGTCATCTTGATTTAATTGTCTTTCTCGGCTTGAAAGTTTCTCTTAGCATAAATGATAAGCTCTGTTTTCATGATCATTTAATTCATATTTAGCCACAGAGTTGAAACCTATTACCATATAACTCTTTGAAATAGATGGCTAGGAAAGAACGTTTCTAATATTCATGACATATTTTAAAATATAATCTATAAATCCCATAATTAATCTTCATATAGTATAAGCAAACTACATAATAGTTCTCCAAGTAATATCTATAGATAGATGAACACCCAAAACCATCTAAATTTAAGGAAAACACAGTTAGAAATAGACTTCCGTCATGTGTGCTATCTACTCCGAAATTTTAAAAAGAATCATGATAATAACCACGTTAATATAACCAACAAATTACAAGAGAAGGAATCGCCAGACATCTTGAAGAAGGAATCAAAGTTTACGGTGACGTGTTTCTTTTATTTATGCTGTATAATCGGTAAACTTTCGTACTTTGACGTCCTTCAACAGAAACTAGTAGTTTCTTGGAAAGCTGCTTGTTGAAGGACGTCAAAGTACGAAAGCTTGCCGATTATACAGCACAAATAAAAGATACTCGTCGCTTTTATTCCTTCTTCAAAATAATCAACATATATTTATCTGGATAAAAAGAGAAACAAGAGATATATGCATGTTGTATAGACAGTCATCTTTCCCTGGTGTATGCCCTGTGAGTGATCTAACCACGAGATTACCACATTATCTCCTCTCACCTCAGAAAAAAGTACATAACAATAGATGAGAAGGTTCAACATGGAAATTGGCCTAAGTTTGGGGAAAGGCCTCGAACATCCTGGCGCAATTCTACCCACCCTGTGGTATCATCGTGGGATCTGTGGTCCAAGCTTATGTTTTATGTATTAGGGCCGTCTTGTTCCTTCGTTTCCCATCGCTTCCCGTTTCCCTGTTCGATCGGACGGAGGTGACGTAACGCTGCTTCCGGTTTCATACCGCCACTTTCTCCACAGGGTGTTGTGTCTACACGAACACGTTACACGTCAAGTGTTTAAGTTCTTCTTCCTATAGACCAAAATTCGCGCAAATTTAGTTTTATTAAAAATTATTACATACACACACAAAGTCACAAGGACCACTAGTGGTTACGAAAGAGACAAAGTTCACAAAGTTTACATATATAAGTGCTATATATATTTCGTTGAAGGAATTCAGTTGGTAAAAGTCATTTTCATATAGAATATTTATATATATTTTTGTCTGTTCAATGCAGAGAGAAAGGCTTTACTCTGTATTTAAGGATATCTACTATAGTTTTTGGCTTTAGCTAATTATTTTCAGGTTTACCCGCAACATAAAGATATTCCCAACATGCAGAAAAAAAAAAGAAAAGGTCGTGTCAATTCTCAACATGTCCTTGATAGTCACCAACAGGATCTTGGGGAGAATCCAGGAAAAAATCAAGCTTCTGAAACATCACCAACTTTTGAAGCTGCTCTGATATTCCATCAGACCTATACTATATTGTAAGAAAAACATTTTCTTAAAAAAACACTCATCCACGCGCCTTTCTTTTATAAGACCGACCTACTTGCAAGTTATCAAACGAGGCTTTGAGCCTGTATAAGTGTAAATTCAAATTATATTCTTCAAGTACGGACAAAAACACGAAATGTATTCACAGTATAATCCTATGCTTTATTGGGAGAAAAGTAAGTTATAAATATCATAAAATATTTGTTTAATCTATTAAGATAAAAAATATACGTAACTTTATTATATTCAATTTTTTTTTTATGCTTATGAGGTGATACAGCAACGTATTTACAATTAGAGAGGAGACAAAATGAATTAAATCTAGAAAAAAGAAGTGTGGACATATCGGTCATTAAAGTCTGAGAGGCAAGGCCTTCAGCCAGTTCAGGGCTTCCGGGGTGACAGAGTGGAGATTGGAGATTCCTCCATTGAATTTGTACAGCGGGCAGTCATCTAGTATATGGGACATTGATTGTGGGACGTTGCAGGCACAATTTGGGTCTTTGGTGTAGCCCCATAACTTCATCAGCTCTGCACACCTTCCCTGACCTGTCCTAAAGCGGTTTAGAAGCACCCATTCTCGTCGAGGGAGGGAAAAACCTGGGATCTTGACACTTGGGCTTGTGATGAGGTTCTTGTTTGGGATATCGGAGCTGATCCAGGAATTATATTCAATGAAAAGTTTATTAGAGGATATTGGGGATTAACGATAAACTTTTTTTTTAGAGTTAACAAGCAAAAATTAGCACTTATTACAAATCCCGTACCTTTTGAGGACGCCCGTTTTATATAGTGTACATATAAATAATAAGTATTATAATCATAAAAGAATAAGTACAAATAGAAGAGATGATAGAATATCTCTACTTGAACTGTATCCAGCCTCATAGTCACAGAAAGTCCTAGAAGATATATATATCTGGATAACTGAATGATATCCATCCATCTTGTGTCTGAGCATCTGCATTGGATCAAGAATCTAGACATTATTTTTTAAATCCTGTCGGCTGCGCCATGTTGTAATGGTTAAGTGTTATCTGAATAAGACTCGTTCTAGCTTTACAAGTTGAATTGAATGTTTATTTCATCCAGTAATCTCCTTTTATACAAAATAGAAACATAGAGGTAAAGAGGAAATATTTTATATAAAGTTGAAACAATTGACAAATTCCATGATTTTACATAGTCAATAATAAATACACTACGTAACATTATTATAGGTTATTTAACATATCACAATAATCCCCTAAACTGATAATTTACTCTTTATATTTAGGCTTTCCCATATTAAAATTCGATCCACATACGAGAAATGTGTACTATAATTTAAAAAATATATTGTAATATAGAAAAATTGACTCAAAAACAAAAATGCTTTTATTCGCGTAAAGGTAGATATACAAAGAGCATTTCCTTAATATTTTTCAATACATCATTAATAACGATCATCAAGAATATTGTCGACGTAAGAGAAAATGCTTACTCCGAAAGAGTTCACACACTTGTCAATTTTTTTAAGAGAAAGAAAGGGAAAAAAAAACGATTAATTATCCAGTCGTTATCCACTTCATTGCAACAATGGATGATTGTTTTGAAACTTTTTTTACCATTGCTGGAACCAAACATGAATGAAACAATCGGGCGTTTAAGACATTTTAAATCCATTATTGACCAAAAAAATGTTGGCATTTCGTAAAATTATACTAAATTTTTAAAGGTTTTTGCGGCAAAGTGAATTTGTTCTCCAGTTCCAGTTTTTAAAATGTTGAAATATTTAAGAAACAAACGAAAAAGGAAGTTGACCTTATAATACCAATCAATGTGTTTATCACTACGCCACTTTTAAAATGGAGGGTAGAATCAAACAAAATATATTTTTGTAAAAGTAAACATAACAGAGAGAGAGGTTTGCCAAATAAGAAAAAAATATATATATATATCCCCCCCTCCCCCCCCTTTTTTTTTTTCTTCTTTTTTTTTTCTTCAATGAAGCAATAATCTTTGTAAAGAATAATTTTGTTAGGTGTTCTGTGTTGGGAATCTTTTATGGTTCAGATGATGAAACAACAAATAACAAGTTTACTTACAGCTTAAATGGTTTTAAAGAATTAGGCGATTTTACCTTTTATGAAAGTATTTTAAATTAATTATTTTCAAAGAGAGAGAGAAAAGAACATTTAACAATTTACATTACAATTACTTATTTTGTAAACAAAACATACACTCCTTTGTTCTCGGTTTTATATTACAGTGTTGTCAGTCTAAAAGTATTTTAAGATCATTGATTTATTCTTCTTCTTTTTTTCCAACATTTTGTTTACCAGACACAAGAGCAACAAACATTATATTTACAATAAACTACTATTTATAAGAATCTATTCAATTTATAATTAATAACTTTATGAAAAAATAGTACAAATGTGACATTGTACTGGGATAAGGTGCATAAATTAAGAAAAAGGCATCTACGTAGTAGATAAGTAAATGCCTTTTTCTTAATAACTTTATGTTTTTATGGCCAAACATAGAAAATGATATAAAAAATTATGATCAACAATAACTTGTAAATATAAGTGACTAATATTATAACTTGAACTTCAAGATGCTTTCATTAAATTTCTGAAATGATTTAGTTAAAAAATCTGACCGTGTGTGGACCAAAAAAAAAAAATAAAAAAAATAGAGAACATGTTTACAATTCGTGAACATTAAGCCTTAAAAATCACAATCATTCTTTTCTAGGAATATTCTTACATTCTCTCATAATATATTATTTTTGTTTGCAATCAGCGTATTATCGACAATTTCCCGATGCCTAAAATTTCTAAACAACCAATATGAATTCGTTTCTGCGTAAAAAAAAAAAAAAAAGACGAAATTCCAGTTACAGAAACGTTGTTGATGCTTCGAAAAGCGTTCGGCGATACATGTCTAAAGAAAACCGCACTTTATGAATGGTATAGCCGCTTTAAAAGTGGAACACACTAAGCTCAATCCAAGATAATCTAAGAATCGGAAGACCTATAAAGAAGAAAAACAATCAACTAAATTGCATTAAAAAATTACCGAAAATAAAAATAAAACTCGCATGCAGAAACTTTCGGGAATAACGGGTCTTTTGATTAGTTCAGTTAATTATTCCAGATAATTGAAAAAGATTTTCGTCAAGTTTTAGGTTACCAACAAGCGCCAGTCTCATCCAGCTGTTGCAGTTTTGAGTTTCTTTGCCAAGAACAAAGTTCCTATACTTCCTCGAGCTCCATACTCATTGAATCTTGCCCTGAATGAGTTTTTCCTATATAGTAAAATGAGAATATCTCTTAAAGAGTATCGATTCGAATCACGAGAAGTCATAATAGAAAAATCGCTGAAGTTCCTCAGAGGCTTGAATGACGACGACTAAAAATATGATACGAAAATTGAGAAGAGATATGGCATAGGTGTCTAGATACGAAAGGGGATTGTTTCGAAGACAGTTAAGTAAAATATTCTTTTGATATCTTGTATCATTTTTGATCGTCAAACATTCTCTTTCCCGGTAATTTAATTAAAGTGCCTTGTAGCTATATATGCTTACCTTTATTAAGTGCATAAAAAAAGAGCAAGCTTTCGAGCGAGAAGCGGCTCTTAGACTGACTTTGTTTTAAACAATAGAAGACAAATAAAACACACGTTCAATGTACCTTTTTGTATTTCTATTTACATATTTATAGTTGGAAATAGGTATTTATTTTTAAATAAGTATTATGGTTGTACACAAACACACATATACTGATTTTATATTTAAATATCTATATAACAAAATATTATACACTGCGTGACATTGAAAATGGAACACCAAGAAATAGTGGCCAGAAAGTGATGAAACTCGGCAGACAGAGAGAGACAGGGACGGACAATAAATGATCTTTATTTCAAAATGATAGTCATAATACAGAGCGAGAACAGCGTCGGCTTAGTAGCAAGTAGGACCACCGCGGACGGCGATGCACGCAGCAACACGTCTAGGTAGAGAGTCAATCAGAGTACGGATGGCGTCCTGAGGGATGACTCTCCATTCCCTCTCAACCATTTGCCACAGTTCGTCTTCTGAACGCAGCTGTGGCAAGGCATGCAAACGGCGTCCAATGATGTCCCAGACGTGCTCGATTGGTGAGAGATCAGGAGAGTACGGTGGCCAGGGAAGCATCTGTACATCTTGCAGAGCTTGTTTGCTAATGCGAGCAGTGTGCGGTCGGGCGTTATCCTGCTGATAAAGGGCATTGGGTACCCCCTGAAGGTAGGGGAGTGTCACCGGTCGCAGCACATCATCAACGTATCGTTGGGCCGTCATAGTGCCCTGAATACGAAGTAAAGGTGACCTGGAATCATACGCGATTGCGCCTCAAACCATGATTCCACGTTGTCGCACGGTGGGGCGTTCCACAATTGCTGCCGGATTGGACCTTTCTCCACGTCGACGCCACACGCGTACACGGCGACTATCACTGGACAAGCAGAAACGCGACTCATCTGAGAACACGACCCTGTGCCATTCCGTCATCCACGTCGATCTAGCCCGGCACCATTCCAAACGTTGGCGCCTATTCGGTGGGGAAATGGCAGTCTTCTTAGCGGACGGCATGAGTGCAAGCCATTAGCAACCAATTGACGGGAAATGGTTCTGGTCGAGATGGAATGATCTAGGGTGTCTTGCACATGTTGCAGGATGGCGGTACAAGTGGCTTGTGGGGCCGCCACTGCTTGTCGAAGGATACGCCGATCCACACGTGCTGACGTCACTCTGGTTGCACCGACATTCCTATAAATTGCCACATTTCCTTCTTCCAACCATCTTCTCCACAGTCGGTGCACCGTGGACGCACCAAGGTGTGTATCAGCTGCGATTTGACGTATGGACCAACTTGCCCTTTTCAGTCCGATCACCATGCCCCTCGTAAAAGCGTCTGTCTGCTTGAACTGCCTCCGTTTACGATGACCTGGCATTCTCTGTTATTACACGTGTCTTTTGACACAAGAACAAAATTTCTACAATGATTTTCCTTGAAGAAATAACGACACAAATACTGTCCTTTCTGCAAGTTCCTTCCCTTATATCTTACTCCATGTGCGCACGAGAGCTGCGCATTTTACATCATTTGCATAACTCGGTTAGGCGCGTCTACCCTGAAATTTGCATAATTTTCTGGCCACTATTTCTTGGTGTTCCATTTTCAATGTCACGCAGTGTATGATATATTTTGATTCAATATTACTTTTTATTTAGCTTGTACGAGTAGAAATTACTATTTTTATTGCGACAGGACTTGAGTAATCAAAATGTTGAACCTTATAGGCGCAAAGGAATAGTCTTTATAGTAATGTCTCGCCATCCCAAGTCTCTGGATATACCCCGCTGTTGTCTCGCCATCCCAGGTCTCTGGATACACCCCGCTGTTGTCTCGCCATCCAAAGTCTCTGATACACCCCGCTGTTGTCTCGCCATCCCAAGTCTCTGGATATATCCCGCTGTTGTCTCGCCATCCCAGGTCTCTGGATACACCCCGCTGTTGTCTCGCCATCCCAGGTCTCTGGATATATCCCGCTGTTGTCTCGCCATCCCAGGTCTCTGGATACACCTAGCTGTTGTCTCGCCATCCCAGGTCTCTGGATATATCCCGCTGTTGTCTCGCCATCCCAGGTCTCTGGATATATCCCACTGTTGTCTCGCCATCCCAGGTCTCTGGATATATCCCGCTGTTGTCTCGCCATCCTAGGTCTCTGGATACATCCCGCTGTTGTCTCGCCATCCCAAGTCTCTGGATATGTCCCGTTGTTGTCTCGCCATCCTAGGTCTCTGGATACACCCCGCTGTTGTCTCGCCATCCCAGGTCTCTGGATACACCCCGCTGTTGTCTCGCCATCCCAAGTCTCTGGATATGTCCCGTTGTTGTCTCGCCATCCTAGGTCTCTGGATATATCCCGCTGTTGTCTCGCCATCCCAGGTCTCTGGATACACCATGCTGTTGTCTCGCCATCCTAGGTCTCTGGATACACCCCGCTGTTGTCTCGCCATCCCAAGTCTCTGGATATGTCCCGTTTTTGTCTCGCCATCCCAGGTCTCTGGATATATCCCGCTGTTGTCTCGCCATCCCAAGTCTCTGGATATATCCCGCTGTTGTCTCACCATCCCAAGTCTCTATATATCCCGCTGTTATCTCGCAATCCCAGGTCACTGGATATATCCTGCTGTTGTCTCGCCATCCTAGATCTCTGGATACACCCCGCTGTTGTCTCGCCATCCCAAGTCTCTGGATACACCCCGCTGTTGTCTCGCCATCCCAGGTCTCTGGATACACCTAGCTGTTGTCTCGCCATCCCAGGTCTCTGGATACACCTAGCTGTTGTCTCGCCATCCTAGGTCTCTGGATACACCCCGCTGTTGTCTCGCCATCCCAGGTCTCTGGATATATCCCGCTGTTGTCTCGCTATCCCAGGTCTCTGGATATATCCCGCTGTTGTCTCGCCATCCTAGGTCTCTGTATATATCCCGCTGTTGTCTCGCCAACCCAGGTCTCTGGATATATCCCGCTGTTGTCTCGCCATCCCAGGTCTCTGGATATATCCCGCTGTTGTCTCGCCATCCCAGGTCTCTGTATACACCCCGCTGTTGTCTCGCCATCCCATGTCTCTGGATATATCCCGCTGTTGTCTCGCCATCCCAGGTCTCTGGATATATCCTGCTGTTGTCTCGCCATCCCAGGTCTCTGGATACACCCCGCTGTTGTCTCGCCATCCCAGGTCTCTGGATACACCTAGCTGTTGTCTCGCCATCCCAGGTCTCTGGATACACCTAGCTGTTGTCTCGCCATCCCAGGTCTCTGGATACACCCCGCTGTTGTCTCGCCATCCCAGGTCTCTGGATATACCCCGCTGTTGTCTCGCCATCCTAGGTCTCTGGATACATCCCGCTGTTGTCTCGCCATCCCAAGTCTCTGGATATGTCCCGTTGTTGTCTCGCCATCCTAGGTCTCTGGATACACCCCGCAGTTGTCTCGCCATCCCAGGTCTCTGGATACACCCCGCTGTTGTCTCGCCATCCCAAGTCTCTGGATATGTCCCGTTGTTGTCTCGCCATCCTAGGTCTCTGGATATATCCCGCTGTTGTCTCGCCATCCCAGGTCTCTGGGTACACCATGCTGTTGTCTCGCCATCCCAGGTCTCTGGATACACCCCGCTGTTGTCTAGCCATCCCAGGTTTCTGGATACACCCCGCTGTTGTCACGCCATCCCAAGTATCTGGATATATCCCGCTGTTGTCTCGCCATCCGAGGTCTTTGGATATATCCCGCTGTTGTCTCGCCATCCCAGGTCTCTGGATACACCCCGCTGTTGTCTCGCCATACCAGGTCTTTGGATACACCCCGCTGTTGTCTCGCCATCCCAAGTCTCTGGATACACCCCACTGTTGTCTCGCTATCCCAAGTTTCTGGATACACACCGCTGTGTCTCGCCATCCCAAGTCTTTTGATACACCCCGCTGTTGTCTCGCCATCCCAGGTCTCTGGATATACCCCGCTGTTGTCTAGCCATCCCAGGTTTCTGGATACACCCCGCTGTTGTCACGCCATCCTAGGTCTCTGGATACACCTCGCTGTTGTCTCGCCATCCCAGGTCTCTGGATATACCCCGCTGTTGTCTAGCCATCCCAGGTTTCTGGATACACCCCGCTGTTGTCACGCCATCCCAAGTATCTGGATATATCCCGCTGTTGTCTCGCCATCCGAGGTCTTTGGATATATCCCGCTGTTGTTTCGCCATCCCAGGTCTCTGGATACACCCCGCTGTTGTCTCGCCATCCCAGGTCCTTGGATATATCCCGCTGTTGTCGTACCATCCCAAGTCTCTGGATTTACCCCGCTGTTGTCTCGCTATCCCAAGTTTCTGGATACACACCGCTGTGTCTCGCCATCCCAAGTCTTTTGATACACCCCGCTGTTGTCTCGCCATCCCAGGTTTCTGGATATATCCCGCTGTTGTCTCGCCATCCCAGGTTTCTGGATATATCCTGCTGTTGTCTTGCCATCCCAGGTCTCTGGATACACCTCGCTGTTGTCTCGCCATTCCAGGTCTTTGGATATATCCCGCTGTTGTCTCGCCATCCCAGGTCTCTGGATACACCCCGCTGTTGTCTCGCCATCCCAGGTTTCTGGATACACCCCGCTGTTGTCACGCCATCCCAAGTATCTGGATATATCCCGCTGTTGTCTCGCCATCCGAGGTCTTTGGATATATCCCGCTGTTGTCTCGCCATCCCAGGTCTCTGGATACACCCCGCTGTTGTCTCGCCATCCCAGGTCTCTGGATATACCCCGCTGTTGTCTCGCCATCCCAGGTTTCTGGATACACCCCGCTGTTGTCACGCCATCTCAAGTATCTGGATATATCCCGCTGTTGTCTCGCCATCCCAGGTCTCTGGATACACCCCGCTGTTGTCTCGCCATCCCAGGTTTCTGGATACACCCCGCTGTTGTCTCGCCATCTCAAGTCTCTGGATGCACCCCGCTGTTATCTCGCCATCATAGGTTTCTGGATACACCCCGCTGTTGTCTCGCCATCCCAGGTCTCTGGATATACCCCGCTGTTGTCTCGCCATCCCAGGTTTCTGGATACACCCCGCTGTTGTCACGCCATCTCAAGTATCTGGATATATCCCGCTGTTGTCTCGCCATCCCAGGTCTCTGGATACACCCCGCTGTTGTCTCGCCATCCCAGGTTTCTGGATACACCCCGCTGTTGTCTCGCCATCTCAAGTCTCTGGATGCACCCCGCTGTTATCTCGCCATCATAGGTTTCTGGATATATCCCGATGTTGTCTCGCCATCCCAGGTCTCTGGATACACCCCGCTGTTGTCTCGCCATCCCAGGTTTCTGGATACACCCCGCTGTTGTCTCGCCATCTCAAGTCTCTGGATGCACCCCGCTGTTATCTCGCCATCATAGGTTTCTGGATATATCCCGATGTTGTCTCGCCATCCCAGGTCTCTGGATACACCCCGCTGTTGTCTCGCCATCCCAGGTTTCTGGATACACCCCGCTGTTGTCTCGCCATCTCAAGTCTCTGGATGCACCCCGCTGTTGTCTCGCCATCATAGGTTTCTGGATATATCCCGATGTTGTCTCGCCATCCCAGGTCTCTGGATACACCCCGCTGTTGTCTCGCCATCCCAAGTCTCACCCCATCCCTATTCTGTAGAAAGTTATCCCCAGTGATGCTATTGTCTGATGCTGAAGTACATCCTGTCCGTGGATGGAAGTACCTGAGTGATGAGGAACACTTGGGCAGGTGTTGTCAGGGCGGGACGGGTGAGGCAACGGTCTGGGTCTGAATCACCGCCTGACCTTGTACCCCACCCAACCTTGTTCTGCCGGCATATTCCCTCCTTTGTCCTACACACCATATAGCGTAAATCCTCGGAGTTCTACAAGGCACAAGTAGCTAGGACATCATGAACTCTGAATACATTTCATCAGTACCATTGCCATCATTCTACCAGAATGATGCAATCGAATTTATACGTATAGTTTATATACAGTATTTGGTCTTTTTCTCTTTTCGATTTTCTCAAAGTGCATAAACGAGTACACTTCCTTATTTTTTGCCTGCACACCAGGCACTTGTCCGGAAGCCTCCAGTTATATATATATTTTTGTCAAATTATGTTGACAAACATTTTCAGTTTTTTTTTTTTTTTTTTCTGATCAGTTTAGCGGGAAGAATGTTGTCTTCGTTTGTTAGTGAACCAATCTCTCACGCCTTCTCATTGGACGAATGTGGCCATGTCTGTATATAAGAGGGGACTAAGGGAATGCGAGGGGGGCCCAGAGCGAAGAGAATTGGTGTGGAGACGCTTAAAGTGTTTTTCTACGTGATTTTTCCGTGTCTGGGGATCTCTTCGCATCCCGGTGTGACCCGAGTCCGATCCCTACCAACGCTACAATAAAGATAAGTACTGTTTTGTTTTATTTTATCAATCGTGAGTTTCACTTACTTACTTCTTGTTGTTGGTGTTGTACTCTTGAGTGTACGCTTTTCTGTGTATCAAGTTACATTTACTTTAGACCCTAGTATATTCCATTTTTGTGTGAGAACCCGTAATAGTAACTTTTGTCATTTTAATTAATGTATAGGTACGGAGAGACCAAGTTCACCAATTCGGTTAAATATTCATCCTCGATTTTGTTCGTCGGTTCTGCGATGGGCTAACCTATATATAATTGCCATGACCTGTCTGTCTGTCTGTACGTACATCTTAAGCAAATAATGCTGATGACGATTCTCATTATTAATTTCAAATGCAAATAAGGCTTAGGTTTAATTTCTTACTTGATTCCTTCGTAGAACGTTTATTCCCCTATATTTATGTTTATACAGGTTGTTAGCTTTTGTCTGAATTTGTCTAAATTGGTGTTGTAGCTCATTCTTTATCTCCGCCCTTACGTTTTGTACTGGGGTAAGAAACCAAATACATTGTTTCAATGCATTTTTAAAGGGAGAGGTGCCACTTTTGGTATATATATATATATATTATAAATAAGTACACAATATATATAATAAGAGAGAGAGAGAATACAATAATTTACAACAATATTCAACCATAATAATCAGTATGCAATATAAATAAGTAATATCCTGACCTTTCAAATGGGCATTTTTAGACGCCATAGCGCCATCCTTCTGAATAAATATAAACTAAAATTTACTTAGGTTTATTCCATAATATTAGCCAGAACTTTTTCTAATAAATCAAGAAAAAGCTAACCACACACGCGTTGATAGCTCTCGCCAGCGTGGTGCGGGCTGTAATTCAACGACCAAAATGGCTGATCCTAAGAGCTTCCTGAAAATCAAGAAATGGATAGTCATGGGTAAATGAGTCAATGCGACTTTTGGCCGTAAAAAGAATGACTATCACTGTGATGTTAATTATTAATTATCATGATGAGTGTTTATCAGCAAGATTTTCTAAAACTGGCCATTTTGAGAAAATGACGACTTAGGCTTCAGAAAGTTGTTAGTAACCATAGGATGACGTGTCCATCCTTTCCAGATTCAAAATTCCAATTTAAGGCAATTTTGTGCTAATTTTATGCTACGCCTACACTGTCGCTTCGACCTTCTCAGAATCTCTTGCAAAACTGAGAACGGCAACCTCTTCTTCATCGCAAGTTTACCTTCATTACCTTGCTAATTGGTACACTCGCATTAAAAATAATATTCACCACTTTTTCGCATTTAATTGTGCTACTTTCTTGAGAGGATTAACCAGTAACCTCGTGCTTTATTCGCATCGTGAGTACGATACTCATCTAAGTGTGGATGTGCGTTACCGTTTCTTTTTATATTTTCACTAATAAAAGATTCCACTATGGATAAAAGGGTATAGTTCATAAATTTCCTTCCTTTAGAAGGAATCGAAAAAAAAAGTTGTTAATTTTTAATTTCCAAAAAAATTTTGCGCACGCCCCAGGTATTAATTATATAAAATCAGATTTTTATTTTATTACATTAAAAATAATTTTCTCTCGTTAAGAAAAAGTATTTGGTCGAAAATTTAAAGTTGCTGATGGCTTGTACCATCTATCGGAATATATATAAATTGATCGTTGATTTTTTTTTCTAATTCCAGAATGTTAGGGGGCACCACACAAGAAGATGATTATCTGCCCCTAAGAAGAGGACGACCAACAGTCAATTACTGGCAATACATCAATCAAATCTTACATCTCAACAGCTATCTACAGAATTGCTCAGCACAGATAAAGTTAGAGGAACGTCATTCTAATGTCAACTAGATATCCAGAGTTTTGTAGAATTGCACATAGTTTCCTTATGCTTTACATACAATTAAAACATTTATGTATATATGAAAAAATAATTTGAAAAAAAAAAAATAAAAATACCCATTTCTTGGTTTCTCAAGAAGCCTCTGGGACCAAAAATCTTTTTTGGTCTCAGTGGTACAGCCTACTCCACGCTGACGAGCGCCAAAAGCTCGAAACGCGTTCGTGGATGGCTTTTCTTGATTTATCAAGAAATTGGGTTGGCCAAATATCAGGGAACAGGCTAAATCAATGTTTAGTTGATTTCTGTTCCACTAGATGACGCTCTGCCATCTAAAAAGCACATGTGCTCCTGGTCAGGATATACTTTCATTATTATATATATATAATTAAGATGATATAGAGATGAAATTTTTGCCGAGAGAGTAAATTAGTATATGTAAAACACCTCTTCTTTTATAATAGACAATTCGATTCGTAATCTTGCAACCGTTTTAGCAATCTAGCAGATTCATGTCAGTGAAAATTTCATAATTCCAACTTTTGATAAATTTGGGAATCCCAGCGTTTTGGGCTATGGCCTTTGTCGTTTCAAACAGCTTCAACCTCACAATGTCCCATAACGAGAGATAAGATAGGCATTCTCCAATGCTTTATTAAGGAAAGAGAAATTTAAATTGATCGCCAAGAAGATTTCATAATTGTTTATTATTATTTTGATGCCGGGGCTATACCTAGAAATTCGGTAGGTCTTTCGATATAAGGTGATAATTTAATAAACACGTACTTCGGGAAAGTCTTGAAACTATTTGAACACATTCTTGGGTGATGGCAAAACAGGTACTTTACAGTATTAGGATAAAGAAATTATAAACTAAAATTAAACTTTTTATATTAATTACGAGAAAAAAATATAATTTAAAAAAGCAGTCAGACATGGCTCTTAGTGCTCGGTCTTAATGAAGAATAAACCTTACTTGACTTCCTGTCCAGTCGATACCATCTTCCATATTCTTTTCTTCTTAAAGATAACGTTGTCCTTGGGTTGATAATGGACCTTTCATAATTAAAAAAAAAAACTATTCTAAATGTCTTTAACAAGGTCATTCTCTTTTGTAATTGATGAATATAGTTAAAATGTGTGGGAGGGTAAATTTCTATTTTGGAGAGTTGGAATTCCAGAGAAATATCTTGTATGACAATCTTGAAGATAGAGGTTACCTCTCTGGTCGGCATTTATAGTTCTTACTAGCCGAATGACCCGGGCAACGCCCGTGTTTTACCCGATTGAATGTTTTTATTCAAATACTATTTGTTACAATTATAAATTGGCGCCTTAAATAAATGCATATGTTAGTTAATAACTATAGCCTATGTGCTTTATCTGTCTATGTACTGTTAGCTTCCGTAGGCGTCTCTTACTGGAAAAAAGAAAGAGAGGATTCCATTTAGTTATTAACTGATATATGCATTTATTTAAGGAGCGACCCGCTCCAACACAATAGTTACAAAAACGAAAAAAAGCGAGTGGGGGGGGGGGGGGGGGGGGCAAAGGTGGCGTGATCGTAGCCAACCAATAGGAGTGCGCCATTCCAAAAAAAAAAAAAGCAAACGGTGACAGAGATGAAAAATTATTAAGAACGCATGACGCTCGGTGACAGAGTTGATTAGGAGATGAGGAATGACGCTCGTAACTGTATATAGAATAATAAGAGAGACACTTCGGAAGAGTTTTAAAGAGCTTTTAAGCTGAAGAGGTTTTTCTTCTAATTGAAAAGTGTATCTTATTATAAGTGTTTAATGGTATATCTTCTATTTAAAAAGTGGAAAATAGGAGTAAAATATATATGATAAAATTTGAATTGAAAGTGGAGATTAAAAACTTGCAATAGCTAAGTAGTATAAATTAGACTCTCTATTTTTCTAAGGTTTTGATACCAAACACTCTGGTTTTCGATGATATAATCAATAATGCTATTTCAACATATGCATCATTTACTTCTTCGTTAATATTTTCTTGTTCATCAATCAGCATGTAGTGCCATCTGCGATACTGAGCTCATGGAACGTCATTTCACCGTTTCTTCTCACATTTTCGTATCTCGTCAAATTCTAGACCATTCAACGAGACTATCGAAACATTCTTTCTTTGATCTACCTTTCTTCAATTCTTCAAGGTGTATCTCTTCAATATCATTAAAAAATAATAATTCCAAATATCTTCATCCTGTTACTCTTTTGAACAAAGGCGGATTTTTAAAATAATAATCGTAATTTTATATGCAACAGGCCTGAATTTTGGTTCACCATTATTAATATGAATGTATTTATTAATTTATTTGATTGGCAAAAGAATTTAGCTTAATATGGATTTGCAAGAAATGTGACAATATATACATTTTTCAATACAAGTGCTAGCATTGAATGAGGTATGTCCAGACAGTTCCGCCTCTTTTGTAATCCAAGGAGTAAGCCACGCCCATTTCACACGACGCAGACTATGTACTTGATGGTTAGTCTAGCACGTCAGCTTCCTGGGCGGGGCTTTGACCTCTCCTTGGTTAGTTAGTGGGCGGGGCTTCTGTTGCTGAGCTCTTGCTCGCTGACCTCTGAGATATATAGGCGGAGTCTGCAACTTAACTGTTTACGGTTTGATTTCTGTAATACGCTGACTTGGGTGAACTTGAAGTTATGCGGCTCTTTTTTTTTTATCCTGCCACCGGCTCTAATCATTGGCTAAAGCGCTTTGTACAAACTCCAGATAAACGATTAAGATTCTTCAATCACCCGAAGTACGTAAAATCATTTATAAATATTTTACCCAAAATATGCAAAATTGCACTAATCTCTCTAACTTTAGAATACATTTGGAAAATAGGGATGGCTCCCCAACTTCTTCAGTAGTGGAGAAATTTGTTTAATGATTCCGGCAAAGTCCCACTTGCATTTACTGGTGGTGTTGGACTTCTGCAAGGAATCGGGGACCTTTGAAGCAATTTTTTCTTCAGAAAAAGTGTCCAATACGGAATTTGATCCCGGGTAGTAGCTGACGAAAATCGACGGTTTATACCACTGTCCTTATTATATATAGTAAAGAAGTAAAATTGCACATGAAATATATATATACTCACCGATATGTAAATTAAACTAAATTGTAATATTTACCTTTTCAGCATCCCTATATACACACACACGCACAAAAGCCTTTATTAAGACACACAGGTCTTACAGAGGATTCTCCTTGGGGTTACAAGACGGAGAAACCCATGAAAGTGGGAAATAAAAAATGGAGAAAGATTATATACATATGGTAAATATATACAGATTATAAGAAAGAATAAAAAATAAGAAAAAAAATTGGAAATATGGATGGGAGAAGACAGCATCCCTATATATAAATAACATCTACAAATTTCAAATATAATTTTCAAATATGTGTTAAATAGAGTTATTTGACTTTAATCTTCTTCTATAACTTCCTCTATAAAAATTAATACACACATATGTAATATTTGCAAGACTATAAATCTTCCAATGTTTTCGGTGCTGTAAGCGAGTGTTATCATAGAGAAGGGTTAGAATTAACTTTTAAGAAAGAAGCAGATCAATAAAATAGATAGAAAATAGAGGTAACACGGGTTCCTGGAGCACAAATCGCCAGATAGCCGGGCTGTATTGCAGTCTATAATAAATTTCTAGTCATGGGGAGGGCAGATTGCTGCGGTCAACCAGCTAGTTCCAGGCCTGTAGTGAGTCAGTAAGTAGGGCTGAAGTCTTGTACTCCAAGTAGTAGGGCGAGGGGGTTGTTGGAAGGATGGTCTAAACCGTTGGTTTTCGACCGCTACGACCCGGGTTCGATTCCCGCATTGGGTCCTTTTTTCTGATTAAAAAAAAAAAATAATGCTCCAATGGCCCCCGATTCTTGCAAAAGTCCAACCCCAACCAGCGAGTGCAAGTAACCAAACGGGGCTCTGGCACATTTGTAAGTGCAAAGTCGAACTGCTTTTCACATGTGTAGACATGTGGTGCACTTACAGTAAAAGCAGTCGCCAACTTCTACCCACCATTATTATCATGGCCTGTACCACGTGTACTAGGGATAAGCAAAAAAAAAAGTAGTAGGGCTGTCTGTAGTCTGTGTAACATAAGAACTGGACAGAAGAAGAGGAGGTGGTCTACAGTTTGTGGTTCTTTCCGGCAGTGAGGACATGTTGAATCTCTATGCCAGAGCGCTAGATCAATAAAAGATATGTTTTATCCTTATATGTCAACAACAGTGAACTCTCTTTCCTGATGGAGAGATAAGAGATTGTTTACTCTAAAAGAAGAAATCCCAAGTCTTCACTTCCCGTTGATTATGTCCATGCTCTTTATACATATCTCCAGCCACTAGAAAATTTGTCTGTAACATTTGAAGGCTATATTGACAATGAAAACTTTTCTCTATAAATAACCCATAAAAAGATAAATTTTCCATACATTTTTTACAAAGTATTAGATGATTTTCTTTATTAATTGAACTAAATATAAGCAAGATTTGAACTACATTCAAGAAATAATGGCTGCTTGCTTTCAAAAAATTTCAAATATATATTTTAAGTACGCATATACGTATATGAATACAAATATACACTTTAATTTTAATGGGAATAAACAACGAGAAAATGTGTATACTCAATGTGTTTGGATTTAATAATTTTTTTTAGGATGTTATTATTTTCTGGGAACGCTACACATTTTTTTTTTTTGTATGTTATCCTTGCGCAGGCCCATGCCAAATCTTCTCTGTATCGTTACAATTTTAGTAAAAGTACAGCTGAACAAGTGTCTAGGAGTAACTCAAAAAAGTATCGAATTTTAACAATATAAATGAATACATAGTTATATACTTTATGTTTAATCTATCTCTAAGCTGAGTTTATGTGAAAGTTCTATATACTTATTCTTGTGCCATCGACCTAACAATACTATCTCTCTTTCTCTCGTTTGTACACACGCTTGTTCGGCGGTACATATACTAAAATTGGAACGATACAGAGAAGATTAGATTGTCCCTGCGCATGATAACACCTAAAATCGGGAAGCATTCTCTCTTTCATTCAGACAATATGGCGTCCAGCTAAAGTATCGTATGCTGGCATCATTGTTCATCTGCCATGTTGTAAGTTGCCCCGAGGTAACCTGACCCGGGCGAATGTGACAAATAGCTCTGGCTGGAACAATGCACCCACGCCTCCCTTCCTCCCTCCCTCATCTAATGAACCTTGCGTTAGCAATTGCCTCGGGCGAGTTTCTCCACTTCCTGCTTTCTTTCATCTAGAAGATGAACGTTCTAGACGAGGCTCGTTTATACTCTTCCTCATCTCGTGGAGCTAGAGGACAGCGTAATCATCTCTTCAGCGAATCATACATTCGTCGACAGAGAGACGCAATCTTATCATTTGGTTTACAAATATGTATAGGGAAACTATGCCAAATTCTATTGATTTCTGGAGACCGTGGTTACCATGAATGATGTTTGTCTAACTTTCTCTGTCCTACGCCATCTTGTGGAAAACCATGGGTGCTGGGAGATGTAAGATCTGGTTGATATATTGTCAGCCATTATTGGACTGTTTGTCTTCTTTTCTTTGCGCCTTTGGTAGGACAGTAGAGTGCGAGCCAGTTGAAATAGAAGCAGGAGCATATGTACTTATATTTTTTTATCCATCATTTCCCCTGTCTCTCATTACTTTATTATAAATATTTTTAAAAATAGTTCGGCGCTCTTGCCTTCGGTCCCCCATGAAGTCATCACGCCCGAAATATATTATGTTGGGGAGGATGGTGCGACGAAAAAGCGTGTCTGCCTAGAAACACGAAGATTTAGGGTTCGATTCTCTAATGGCTCTTTTTTTTTTCTAACTTTGTGAAATTTCTTAAACAAATAACAATCTATTTTTTGAAAGGTTTAATATCTTACCCTCATTAAAAACAGCAATGTTTTTGTAAGGCTTCTTATTTATACCCCCCGATGTGAAATTATTAAATATGAATGTGACTTACTTTTTCACGCGGTTTTGTTCAGATGACGTATCTTTTGGATGACAATTGGATATCTTAGTGAATAACACACACGTGACTTGCCTGTATAAAACTTAGCGAGCAATTATCTACAGGTCTTGCAATCGTGGTCCCGCACCGGTAACCATTTTTTTTTTTAACCATCGCAACGTGCTGCTCTAATACAGTCGACCAGGTCTTGCAGCAGTGGTTCCGCCCTGATCAATTCCTTGAGCCTTTACAACACGCGGCCTCTTAATTGAGCGGCTAGATTTTTCAGCATTGGTGCCGCCCTGATCAATATCTTGAACCTTTCAACGTGCGTTCTCAAAAATGAGCGGTTAGATTTTTCAGCATTGGTGCCGCCCTGATCAATATCTTGAGCCTTTCAACGTGCGTTCTCAAAAATGAGCGGCTAGATTTTTCAGCATTGGTGCCGCCCTGATCAATATCTTGAGCCTTTCAACGTGCGTTCTCAAAAATAAGCGGCTAGATTTTTCAGCATTGGTGCCGCCCTGATCAATATCTTGAGCCTTTCAACGTGCATTCTCAAAAATGAGCGGCTAGATTTTTCAGCATTGGTGCCGCCCTGATCAATATCTTGAGCCTTTCAACGTGCGTTCTCAAAAATGAGCGGCTAGATTTTTCAGCAGTGGTGCCGCTCTGATCAATTCTTGAGCCTTTCAACGTGCGTTCTCAAAAATAAGCGGCTAGATTTTTCAGCAGTGGTGCCGCCCTGATCAAAATTCCTTGAGCCTTTGCAACGTGCGGTCTCGAAAATGAGCGGCTAGATTTTTCAGCAGTGGTGCCGCCCTGATCAATTCTTGAGCCTTTGCCCCGTGCAGCCTCAAAAATGAGCGGCTAGATTTTTCAGCAGTGGTGCCGCCCTGATCAATTTCTTGAGCCGTTGCAACATGCAGCCTCAAAAATGAGCGGCTAGATTTTTCAGCATTGGTGCCGCCCTGATCAATTCTTGAGCCGTTGCAACGCGCACCTCAAAAATGAGCGGCTAGATTTTTCAGCAGTGGTGCCGCCCTGATCAATTCTTGAACCTTTGCAACGTGCGGCCTCTAAAATGGGCGGCTAGATTTTTCAGTAGTGTCGCCGCCCTGATCAATTCTTGAGTCTTTGCAACGTGCACCTCAAAAATGAGCGGCTAGATTTTTCAGCAGTGGTGCCGCCCTGATCAATTCTTGAGCCTTTGCAACGTGCGGCCTCTAAAATGAGCGGAAAGATCTTCCATCCGCGATGACCCCTGATAATTTCTATTAGGTCTTCGCAATGTACGGTCTCTAAAACCATCCTCCAAATCTTGCATCAGTGGTGCCGCTCTGATCAATTCCTTGAGCCTTCGCAAGGTGCAGCTTTAGAACCAACAGCCAGCTTTCGTAGCTGTAGTGCCGCTTTACTAATTTCCTTGAGCCTTCACAACCTGTGACCTCGAAACAGCAATTAGATTTGCATCTTCTGCGTTGACCCGATCATTTCATATAGGCCTCTTTTGAAAGTGCAGCTTAATGAGCAGATTTTTTTTGAAAATTTCATCCTAGCTTGGGATTCAGATTTTTCTTAAGCTACACACCCAAATTGTGATTTCAAGCCTATCAAAGGTCCAGCAACTATATGATATTGAAATATTATTTTCATTTTATTATATTGAGAGTTGTTGCTAAGTTCAATCTAACAATTAAAATAAACCTTTTAAAAATATATATTTATTTTTCTAATTATATATAATTCCCCCTCTCTTCTCCCTCTGACTCCTGAATATCCAATTTATTAAAATATTTATCTAGAAAAAAAAATAGAAATAATTTTAAACGAGGCTTCAATGATCTCAATTGATAAATTACCACAAAAAACAACATTAAACAATTTCATCTTTATTTTTTAGCATGCAACTTCACAATCGGAAAAATTCTAAATCATCTTTCTCTGCCTTTTTCATACCGGTTACAAACTAAAAACCATATCGCTTAAAACCAAAAATCCCTTTATCAAAAGCTTCATTTGGAATGTGGTTCACCTAAATGCCTCAGAACGATTGACTCTTTGAAAGACAGAAATGGTAAAATTACAAGCTCATGAGATTTGGAGCCGAATGGTGAGAATACCATGGACCTACACCCGATCGAGGAGTATATATATAGCTTTCTGGAGATGACTGAAGCATGTGTTTGGACATCTTATCCGACAATCGGTATTACTGGAGGGATGTATGGAAGGAAGACCAAGAAGAGGAAGGCCTAGAATGGAGTTCATGGACACACAATTTCCGGGGAAAATCACACACAAAAGCCTTTATTAGAGACTTACCCCATACAGATTCTCCCAATTGGGTAAGGTAATAATCATCTTGTGTTATTTACATAGGTAGTAAGATAGATATTGAACTGGCTTTACTCTTCGTCTCAAAGTCATTCACTTGTTGACTTGATCCTTACATAATGATGATCTAAAAATTTTATAGTAAGCTATTGCCTTAGATTTGTTTGCTGATATTTTTGAAAGCAATACGTAGGGTGAAATGTTGGTATTTCCGGGAAAACCCTTACTATTAAAAGACAAGTCATAGAAAGAAATATCTGAGAGGACAAGAATACTGCCCACCAGCCTATGGATTGAGAAGAATTAGAGAGATAAACTATATTTTAAGTTTTAAAAAAGAAGAATTTTTATGTGTTAAAAGGGCGCCAATCCGTTTTTTTTTTAACGCATTAAAACAATGCGTAGGTTGGGAACGATGAATATGTCACGACACCAGCTTTGAACAAGATTAAAACCCAGGCTGTTGGCTTATTTTCCAATTTGTTAAAGCTGGCACATTCATTGATTTGTGTGCGCTTTGTGAAGGAAAAGATCGAACAAATATTTTAAAGAAACATTTTCACAGAAACGTGAAATATTTATAAAATATTAAGTTGCTATCTCACATGTTCCCCAAGTTATTCATTTTGTGGATCTTTGTAAATTTTCAATTCAAATATTTACAAATTAGATAAATGACCCGCGGGCAATGTCCGGATTTTCCCCGAGTGAAGACAATTGACAATTAAAATAATTTTATTGACATCTCTTGTCAATACATGCAAAGTGCACAGTCTGCACTATTTAAAAATATATATAATATGGATTATATTAACTATGTACAATGAATATGGCGCCTCTGCCAGCGCTGCAGAGTTTGGTGGAGAATCGCCAGTGGGTCTCCAGCGACACCACGCATTCCCGAGTGTAGAGATCTAAAGAGGTAGCTAGTTCTAAGTCTTTTCGAAGTTTTACCTTAATACTGATATTTGTGTTATCATTATATCATCGTTATATTTGGTTCTAACTAATCCGAGTCCACTAGTTTGAGGAGACGGTCAATAGATGGCGCCTAGTTTTGACGTCTATTTTGACGGGAGAGGCGACCTTTATTTTTATAGATCAATATCCACCCGAGAAAATTTCTACATATATATATGAATATCTATATATATAAAAATCAATGTTTGTTTGTTTGTATGTCCGGTATACAAATTCGCAGTAGTTCACTAATTCAAACCAAAATTCCCATACATAGGTAAAAAAATACGGGGAAGACGATAGGCTATTTTAAAAAAATATATAAATCAATTATTAAAACTATATATTCAAATTATTTTACTTAGCTCACGAACAGCGCCCTCTATCAAAGATTAGATTAAATTATGCTGATGCAAACAAATAGATAATGCTAATAACAAACAATTATATTAAAAAATCTTATCTAAATATATATCACTCGGGTAGATATGCACACGGGTCAATCCCGGGGCGAAGCCCGGGTCACCCGTCTAGTAGCTATATAAAAATTGAATAGAATAAATTTATATCTCTCTCTCTCTCCCCAGGAATATAAATTCATTTTCCACACCGGCTACTAAATCAAAATCCTGGAGCCACAATAATACCATGATATAGTTTTACTAACACAGATCAATAACGCGCCATCTATACATATAAAATGAAAGGATTTAAAAGCATGAATGTTTCTTTTATACATAATACAAACTTCTACTGCCCTTACTGCGATGAAAAAATATATAGTTTTACTCCCTTATTTTTACCACTGCTAGGTAACTCTGACTTTTACCTATGTAAATAAAATTATATTTATTATTATATTCCTAGGAATATGTTGAACTTTAAAAACTTAATCGAAGTAATATAAGTGAATGTTCAATCCGACTGTCAACAACAACAACAAAAAGCCTTTATTTAGGGTCACTGACCCTATACAGGATTCACCAGAGGTATGCATAAAAACAAAGCAGTGAGACAAAGGAAATAACGATATAGACAGAAGAAAAAGAAAAAAAAAGGGGGGGAAAAAACAAGAAAGCTTGCTTGAAGGGAGCAAGAAAAACAACACAAAAAGAGTAGCAGTAAGAAAGTGAGGAGTGAGTGTCACTTGGCCTTCTTCTGAGATATGGACTTGTGGAAACCATAAAACGCCGTAGCAATATACTTATTCTGGGTCATATTGTCAATTATTGATGGAAGTGAAGCACAGAGTTGCCAAGTTGTCAATCCGACTGTCACAATCAAACCATTGTTTGTTCACAAAATAACGACAAGTTAAACCCAGATTTAGTTAATCACAAACACAAGGGTGTGTCAATATTTATTACTTACAACATCATAATACGGACAATTCTAACTAGACATTTTCTATTAATACCCACACAACTCAGATTTATATAATTAGCATATTTACTGTTTTATATATGGATTCCCCTGAGAGATACAACAATGATTTTTTTTCAAACCCTACTCTTTTTAAAAAAATAATAATAATAAAACTTCTACACTGCAGTATAAGGTATATAGAAATAATTTTTATTATTTTAAAACATTATGTTTTTGTTTCAATTATTCCTATTAATGGAAATGTATTGTTCGGTATTCTAAATCTACTTGATAATCTTTATAAGAAAGAAGTGTCAGCGGGTAACTGTCATCCCCGTGTACTGAGGTATAAATGGATAGCAAAGAGTCGATGTGTTGGACTACCAAGTAATGGATGTAACATTTACAGTACTGCTATCATTGTTGGCCGGGAGTTGTCTTGCTAACGATCGTCTGCAATCCAATCTTTTAATTGGATTGACGGAGACTTCTTCTTCCTTTGTCGATCGGGACCATTGACCGCTGCCACCCCCTCTCTCTGATATTGACTCGGTCTAGCGACATTTGATGACATTTTCTTTGTAGATATTGTGGTACGTCCTCTGGTCGTGTAGTTTCAGCGGTAGACAAATGACATAGTTTTATTGACATCCCGTCAAAATATAGGCAAAAGTGCACAGTCCGCACTATTCAAGTAGATATGAAAATTTTAAAATGTTGATGATTATTATAATAAAAAAAGAAAGAAAAATAAAAATACAATAAAATATATGCTATGTACAATGAATATGTACATGGCGTCTCTGCCACCGCTGCAGAGTTTGATGGAAGATCGTCAACGGGTCTCCAGCGATACCACGTATTTCGCGATCTACGAAAAAAAAAGCGTAGATCGCGTGCTTCGCCGCTGAGGAGTGGGTGATGGCACTTTCAGCGATAGATGTGACATTTGGGTACTCTTTCGATACATTCCGTAGTATATTGTCACCGTGGTATAATAGATGGTATCTGATGACTGTCGTGGTGAATTCATGCAATTGTGGCTGGAAATATAAGCCTCTATTGTAGAACGGAGTTTGAAAATTATACCGCAAATGTTTCTTTTGAACGAAAAAATCTAAATTTATTTTTAAGGAGAAATAACGATTATTTATAACCTTAGGGATGAAGTATGAAAGAATGAATTGTGAAGAGTAATGATAAACGGAAAATTTGTATTATAAGCCTCCTTGAATACATATTAGTAATACTCTCGCATATACTAAAGGTATACCAAACTCTAGATTCTCTAAATAATATTCCTGACATATAGAGTTTAGTTACAATCATAGGTCGATATTCTGATGGATACTTGTCAACCTTATGTGGTAAAGAATACCTTTTACCTTGAATGATAATGGGTTGGCGAAAAATCTTGTAAAATCCTATCAAATAAGGTTGACTACAAGGCAGTGTATCTGTAGTGGAGAGGAATAAGAATGAGTAGACCAATTGGATAAAAGTAAGACAAAGATTAAGCCAATAAGAAGTATGATGGCAATCGTCCCAGCAAGGTCCAGTTTAGCGTTGTTACCTGCTCCAGAAATTAACGGATAAACCAAGACCTCTTTTCTTGGAATCCACCAAAGATTAGGGTCGCTAGAACTTTTATTGTCTCCCCATAAACCAATATTCCTAACCTGTTTTCAGGTGTCGATTAATTTTATTTTTAACATACAAATGGCCATATGGCAATAGCTTCGCTGGCAGAGTTCTCCACTCCATACATCTGGACGAAGCTCAATCTGTACTGTAATGGAAACGGCTAACAACACACAAACCTATATTCACACTTTTTTTTTATATATACCGGTAAGAGGTATCTAGTGTTTTATTATTAAACCAATTTCTCTATTTCAGAAGATATGGAGTACAATTTTCACCAAATAATTTGAAATTAGATCAATGCGGTATTTTTTCTTATAAGATCGAAACAACTTTTAAAGAACTTTCTATAATGAAAGAAAATATATTATAAGGGATACTTGGTTTATCAGTAATGAATCTTCATAATAGTTGTGTCCGTTTATTCTCTAAAATACAAATTAATCGCACCTTTAACACTTTAGTATTACTCACTACTTAGATATGTAAATTGGTGTATTCCTTCCTTCCTTCATGGTATACTATTGAACCCTAAGAGAAAGAGAAAAAGAGATAATAAAATAAGGATACGGTACAAACACAAGAATAGATACATGTAGTGAGAGTCAAAATTCGAAACTATTATAGACGCGTATGATTCTTTTTTTTTTTTTAAATAAAACAATTTCTACTGCCCTTACTGCAATGGAAAAATTAATGGGAGAGCCAAGCTCATCAGTGGTGAATCCTCCCAGCGGGGTTTTGCCAGTTTAATCTACCATACCGCTGTTATATTGCATTTTTGGAACTTCCTTTTATAGTGATACTGATGCTAGACTCTTGAAAGGGTTATGAAAAAAATAGTTTCGAATTTTGATAACAGATGGCGCGTTAATGCATTATAACATAGAGAGAGTAAATAAATCAAAGTAAATCTCCGTTATAGTCACCACTGTATGATGAAGCAGCAACTTTACCCAACCCGGACTCCTGGAGGGTACAGAATTCACCAACTATGATGAAGCAATAAAATAATGTGGTTGTATCAAAGAGTTCTTTAAGTTCTGTGGTGTTGTAAGTTCAGATGTTATCAACGCCACAGACCGCCTTTGTACCAGTATCTCCAGACAGCTTATAACCGCCGTCTAGTAGAACGAAGAACGAACCATATTGCGAATAACAGCCACCCTGAGAAACACCTCTTTGTAAAATAATATTAATATCCTAAAATAACTCAACCTCCAATGAGAGACTACCTCCAGGAAAGATAAATAATAACAATATTTTTAGGCGCCCTCTCATGCAAAATATCCTATTGTGGAATGGAAATATCTTTATTTACGGGGCTGCTAACCAAAATAGATGATTTTTGAGCCCAAGAACTCTATTGTCGTCGTCTTTGGGTTCCGGGCTAATTGGCCTATCAGGTAAGGTCTTCTAGCTCCAACATGGCTGCAGAACGCGGACTGGTGGCAAGGGATCCTAAGATCTGGCAGTGGAGGTGTCATCGCAGGGGAGAAGGAAGCTAAAATGCCTTTTGTGCAGTGATGGAAGGCTGGTAAAGACGCTAGCCTTCTCACTGTCACCATCTGACCAGAGATGACATTCTGGGACATCTAGGTGGGAAACGTGGCATGATACATACATCATGATGACTGTATAAACTGTTGGTAATCTATAAATGTCTCCCCCAGGATGATCACGACTACATCACAAAATATCCAGAATTCTATTGTATTTAGGTGAATATATATATATACGTGTCGTGGCGGTCAAATATAATTAAACGTTTTTCATTGAATCTACCCAATTCTTTATTGAAATCAATCAAATAGGTCTTGCCTCGGCGTTATCAGCCTAGATAATTCCTAGATTTCAAATGCTCTAACATAATAACTCTCTACCTAGCCTTCTCAACGACCACATAAAATTAGCCACTATTATAAGCCCCCTCTTCATTCAAAATATTTATTACATCATTAAATAGCACTCTATTTGCTACAAGTTGTTGTTGTTGTCGTGTCCAAAGAAGAGTTTCAGATGTCTCCATGCATCTCCATCACAGCAGTATTTGTTACAAGTAACTGTATTTAAAGAAAATATTCTTGAAATGGGATTTGTATACAATTATAATTTCAATTACCATCTATAGTTTAAAATTTTAATATTATTTTTTTGGCAATATATGTGTGTTTCCTGTGATTTGAATATTATCTCTCTCTCTATATATATATAGACCTTACTGCATTGATCAAAATTATTAGGTGAAAGGGCTTGGCTCATCAATGGTGAACCCTTTCATCTAAGAATTTTTATCATTGCAGTATGTAGGGATTTCATTCAATGAAAACGAGAAACATAAGAAAATATAGGCGAGAGAGATGCAAAAAGATCTATTAAAATCTTATTATTATCACGACGCTCTAACCAACTGAGCTAATGGACCGTTATTAAAATCATATAAAGTTTTGTAGTATTCTCTTTGTTGCTCTGCTCTGTAAAATTCAAATAATTATTTTATTTATTTCGTCTCAATTTACAGGTGTTACATTCGAGCACAGCTCGCGAGTCACCTTGTCCTGGCTATTTACACATGGCGAGTTGGTGGAGTAGAAGTGGTCCCCCTAGACCTTGCAGGAGGGCAGCTGTTGGGCGATGAGCTCTTAATTAAGCGTCAGGGCTGGGTCGTCGGAATCGGGAATTGATATCTCCTTTATTTTGAAAAATATCTTGTATGGTTGGATTATTTAAATTTTGCATTTGAAGGTATAATTTCTTAACGGAAGTTTGTTACATATCTTCTAGATCGGGTTGGTTCAAGTCCTCCTTCAGTATCTTGTTTGATAGGTTGAATGGAGCTCCTATACTTTTCCGAAGGCAGATTCTCATGAATGCGTTTATCATATTTTTGTCTGTGGTTGTAATATATTTGCACCAAACTGGGAGTGCGTATGTTACTATCGGGAGGATACAACTTCTGTATAGAGTAAACTTTTGTTTTGTAGACAATTTGCTTCTATAGTTGAACAGACTTGATAATGTTATTTTTGCGATTTTTGCTTTCTTTGTGATATAAATTAGAATAATCTCTTTGCATCAGTCTTACATGGTTCGCTATTATCTCGTCAGATAACAATTGTTGGATTTTCCTATAAAAGTTTTCTCTTTCTCAGTCAAAGAGATAATGACAGGGCATTTTGTTTATACAGACAACATACCAAGCCTTGAAATTTAATATCTAATTTTCAGTGATATAGTTGGCGCTGAATTTCTTATGGTACCAAACCTTCTTCTGTTGTGTAGATACTCTAAGACACATGGCAGCTTACCACAATTGCTTTCTTGTGGTAGAAATGAAGGAAAGGAAAGAAGATGAAACCAAAACAACCTGGGCTAAGAATATGAAAAAAAAAAGAAGACACGCAGTGTTTTTATGCCTCTCTCCACCAAGACAGTACATTGTAACATAATGTGTACTTATAAACAATACTTAAAGTTATACCGCATAAGTTTCTTTTCTATGAAAAATCAATATTTATTTCAAAGAGAAATATTTACTATTTCTAACTTTTTTGAATGAAGTATGAGAGGGAGAAAATATGAAGAGTAATGGCGAACGGAAAAATAAAAGTGTCCAGGGGCGGGAATCGAACCCACAACCTTCCGCTTACCGGGCAGATGCCATGTCCACTAGGCTACCCTGGACGTATCTTTCCGTTCGTAAATAATATTTAAAGTAACTTATAATACATTATAAAGGACTGCGGCGTGTGATTATAAACAATACTTAAAGTTATACCGCATAAGTTTCTGTGGGTTCGATTCCCGCCCCTGGACACTTTTATTTTTCCGTTCGCCATTACTCTTCATATTTTCACCCTCTCATACTTCATTCAAAAAAGTTAGAAATAGTAAATATTTCTCTTTGAAATAAATATTGATTTTTCATAGAAAAGAAACTTATGCGGTATAACTTTAAGTATTGTTTATAATCACACGCCGCAGTCCTTTATAATGTATTATAATGTGTACTATTTAATAAACATATTACTATATTTACATATTCTATCATTCAGCAAACTTTTCTAATTGCCTCTTTGTTCTTTTGTGTTAACAAGGTTGAATTTGTGAAAAAAATTGTACAAAAGTGAAATTGTACTGGGAATCAGATGGATAGATTGCAAGATCAGGAGATGCCTTTTTATTAAGGTTGGATTTTTTTTAACAAAATAAATTTCCTTGTCATCTTGAAGTTTGTCTTTCCTACATCCCAATATAGCTGATTGCCATTTTCCTTGCTGATACTTTATTTTCATCTTTCTTGTACTATGGGCCGAGTCTATGTAATGTTTTAAAAGGTGTTTGTTGGTGGTGGTCTAAGAACACGGTGAAGTGGTATCATGTTAGACACCTGGAAGTAGATAAGATTACTATAAAGACAACACGATAGATATTCAAAAAATCCTTCGAGGTCCAGTAAGCGGACGGCCTTGCTAGGGCCGGATAGAGGTCCCAAAATAAAAGATAAACAAACATGTCGGAACTATCTGTGAGGCTACATCCGCTGTCGGTTGGAGAAATTAGAAGAAATTTCAGCTTCCTTTTTCTTTACAAACTTCCTTCTTGTCTTGAACTTGCACGCGCGTCTGAGGATTCCATAGAACGTATTGTCTTATTAACACGTTCACTTTACTTGTTTCTTTATATCCTACCATAACCTTCTTTTTTTTTTACTGCGCTCTCTAAGGTAAATATTTATATGGAAAATTTGAAGTAGTTGGGGACGTAGATAGGCGCCTTTTATCCCGAATCTTAAAAAAGACTAGTTTTTTGTTGTCGTTAGTGTTGTAAACACAACTAAAAGAGATTTTTTTTTTTGTTTTTAACTCTCCAATATTTTCAATATCGTTGCAATAAATGGCAGTGTCTTTGAAACATCGTTTAGTTGTGTGAATAGGTGAACTTTCTCATTCTGTATTTTATACTTTTATATCTTGTTTAGAGATCAACGGAGTAGAATAACAGGTGGGGTTGATTAAAGAGAAAATCTAAAGAATAAAAAAAAGACTATTTTTACATAGTAACCATCATTTCAACTTCAATCATCATTTCAACTTTTTTTTTAAAACTACTATTGAAATATAGATGGAAATTTTGCCGGGAGGATATTGATCTAAAGAGACAAAGGTCGACTCTCTCGGCAAAATAGACGTCAAGCTAGACGCTAAACACCTCTTTGGCAGATTGTCAAGATTCCATTAAATCCCGTGTGGATCTCATGGAATAAAGTCCGCCCTAGGCTGACGAGGACCATTAGCCCGAAACCATGGTCTCTAGGTGGACGCTTTTCGGTTTGCCAAAGCTGGTGTTGTGGCTTTGTCACCGACCCGAGGCCGCTAGTTTGCGGCGACGGTCAATAGATAGCGTCTAGTTTTGACGTCTATTTTGGCGGGAGAGGCGACCTTTGTACTATTGAAATATCACTACCTAAATTAAACTATTTAAACTACAATTTCCTAATGTTCCTACAGCACTGAACAAAATATTAGAACAGTCTGGTTCATCAGTTGTAAATCCTCCTACAGATTCGAACTGCGATGTTAATTACATATTTTCTGAAGAGTTCGATAAATGGATTTATATATATTTGCGCATATATATACCGTTCCATAAAACATATAATAGATATGAAAATACGAAAAAAAAGTGCATATCCCTCCCTTTAAAAAATTTCACCAAGAATTCCTAAAAAATGACCCCAATATAAGACTGACACAATAGCAGTCTGGTAGATTAGGTAGGCGAAACCGTTGGGAGGGTTCAACACTGATGAACAAAGCCCTTCCAAAATGTTTCTCTTTGCGTTGCGATAACAAGAAATTGTTTCTAATAAGAAATTAGTGCTAAAACACTTTCAATTTGTTCTTATAAATGTATGCTAAATATTTCATAATAATTTGCATATAGTTGTAGATATGCAACACTGTGTGCAGCCACGGGAGGAGGCCGGGGACGCTAGGCGAGCTCGCCGCTTACCGCCGCCTGCCCGGACCCCGAGGACCACCTCCTGGGACAAGGTCAGTGTGTGGCCTCGTACAAGTTTAGTTCACCTCTCTCTTTGTATAGAAACTAAAGCACAATATGATAGCTTTTTAAACGAAACATTAGCGTTATCTGAAACTAAATACAGTTAAACCTGTCTATAGCGCCCCCTCTTGGGACTCACCAAAATAGAGTTCTATAGAGAGGGGGTGCTATAGACAGGTCACTTTTAATGTAAAATGTTTACATTTTAATGTTTAAAATCGGACACTATAGAGAGGAAGGCGCTTCTTAGAGGGGGCGCTATAGACAGATTTAACTGTAATATAATGCTGGACCGACCTTACTGTATCATAGTGGAAGGATATGAACAAAAAAAAATCATATCTTCATATCATGGATTTCACCATAGAATTTGTAAGAATGCCCCATTCTATGTGAAGAATGTAATTGTAGATTGCCGGCTATAATCCCGAAACATATATTCTCCTATAATTAAAAAAGACATATATTGGAGCCTCGAGCCTTATGAGACGGGAAGAGCCGTTTATTTTTTCTTTAATTTCCAGAGTGTGAACTAGTGGATTCTCAAATCAATGATATGAATATATTTATTTATTAGATGTGTCCCTATAAATAACAGTTTTGAGTTTATCTTACCTTTTGTATAAGCTCAAAATCCTTTAATTTTATTCATTTATTTAATAAATTTTAGTGTATTGTTAAAATATATTCTCGCAATAAGTTTAATTAAAGATTTATTTATGGATTTCTCTATTTTCAAACTGTTTAATATATATATAAATTGTCTCCCCTATTTTAATATATATAACAATGCACACAAAATGAATTAAATAGTCTATTTAAGACAATTTTACAAATAGAAATATAAAAATAAAATCAAAGGACTATTTCTAACAATTTCAATCCATTCGAACCTAAATTGGAATAAACGAACGAATACTTTGTGAAGATAACCGATTCTCAAAAGAGGATCTAGCAACACGGCTTATTGTTCTTCGCCTAATTGTTGGGCAGAAGACTTACGCAATGATCGTCTGGCCAATTTAATTGTTCCCGCCACTAATTGTTACAGGGAGTGTAACGAGGAAATTGCCACTTAATTGGGATTACAATGTTGCCACGATGGTGGAAATTAATTTTCCTTCTTAAACTAATTGAATTTTCTAAATTTGGTACGATATTCTTTCTTTTTTTTACTGTAATTTATCTATTCGTATTATTATACATAAATTGAATAAATATAAAGCCTATTTCTTCGATTTAAATGATATTGATTTTTGAAATGAACGATGTTCGAAAATAAAACCCCTTTTATTAATTTTAAAACCTGCTAAATACGATATTTAATATTAGAGTTAAATGGCATTAATATAATTCACACACACACACACACACAAAAACCTTTATTAAGACACACAGGTCTTACAGAGGATTCTCCTTGGGGTTACAAGACGGAGAAACCCATGAAAGTGGGAAATATACAAAGGGGTAAAAATGGAGAAAGATTATATACACATGGTAAATATATACAGATTGTTATTTGAATAATCCTATGGAAAATACGAATATGGATTTGGATTTTTTTTTTTTTTTTTTAAATATGGGTGGGAGAAGTGTAGAGAGAAAAGAGGAAAGAAAACAGGTATTTACATATGGAACTTACATATAATGGAACAAGTCAATTTAAGCTCTTCTGCTCACACAGCACAGGTGGACCATGGCGCGCGCGTATTAATATAATTCATCAAATTAGTATTCAAAATATGCCTCATATTTAACCTCAAAATGTAAATGGACATTTTTATATAATAGATGTACACGTGTTATAGCGTTCAAGTTTCACTAGCGATAAATCAATCACTCTCCAGATACTGTAGTTTATCGAATTTAACCAAATTAAAAGGCGAAGGATAAAAAATTCTCAAAGTATTTACAATAAACTCTCTCTTTCATAATTTTATCCCTCGACTTTTAATTTAGTTAAATTCAATAAACTACAAAAGTCTATTAATTTTCAAAATCTAACGCGACTTTGCCTTACTAACAACAACAAAGTATTTTTGTTTTTACCCGTGACGTCTTCTGGTCAAAATTAAATAAACTTAAAAATTAAACATAGAAGACATAGAAAAATATGAAAAAACAATAGAAAAAAAAAAAAAGATAAGTGGGTCAGGTTTTGATATTAAAAATAAAGAAGGCATTTCCTGACCACGAGCACATGTGTTTTTAGATGGCAGAGCGCCATCTAGTGGAGCAAAAATAAACTAAACGTTTATATTTAGCTTGCTCCGTGATATTTTTGCTCCACTAGATGGCGCTCTGCCATCTAAAAAGCACATGTGCTCGTGGTCAGGAAATGCCTTCTTTATTTTTAATAGAAAAATATATAAGCAAAATAATAAATTTACAAATTCTAAGCTCTAAAAGTTTAGTTCTTCATTAGGCCAATGTTTCGCAATGCCATACAAGATTCCTCTTTGCAAAACATTGACCTGATAAAATGATAGCGCATGAAAGCTTGCCGTTTTATTTAATAAATGCTTCGAAAACCTTTATTTACTATACCATATTGTACACGTTCTTGTGCAGAATAGTTAAGCTCTTTATAGCTTTCACTAAGATCCTCGGGTACAAAAGTTTTGTAACGAAGCTTCACTGAATAGGTAGAGATAAGAAACATGATGTGTCCATCCAAATGGTGTTTTTTTTTTAGTTTACAATACTGGGCAAAATCTTTCTTGCATTCAAAAATTTGTGTTTTTTTTTCTTATAAAATGTCCAAAAGCGTTTTTGCTTAGTCTAAATGAATGTTCTCTACATGTATGAAACTATATATAGTCATAGGCACGATTGTTTTCTTTTACAAATAAAAGACCTCCTACTGACCTGACTGTAATTGGGAAAATATATTGAAAATTCCATGCTCATCAGTGGTGAACACTCCAAGCGATTTCTCCAGTTTAATCAATCATACCGCTATGATATTGCATGCAGATAATATTGCATTTGACTATTCTGCTTATATATCCAGAACTTGAAAGGAATTCGTGATTAAAGTATTCCAGACCCTTTGCATTCGCTTTTTATAAATACTGGAAATCAGCTCAATCAAAATATTTAGCACTGACACCGGATCCAACTCGATAATTGGTCGAGGTCAATACCCAATACTTGTATATAACTACGATGCTAATTTGTTATTTATTTATTCTGTTCTACAGGGAGAATCCTGTATGGCACGTGTGCCCAATAAAGGCTATTGTTGTTGTTGATTAGGGTATTTAGCAAATATATGTAATAAGCCTAGAGAGAACAGTAGAAATATGAATGCTTACTTGCAAAGCTCTTCCTAAAATATATGTATGGCTATTTGTGTGAAGATTGTCCAGCAATAATGACTTAAAAAAACACCAGTTCTTCACCTTTAATCATGCTAATTTTCCTAATTAAATTCTGAGAAAAAAGGCCACATTGTCAAGAACAGACTGTGGAAGATGTTCTCTATAACTAACTGCCCAACAAATCCAGCCGCAGCAATTACAAACGGCGACTTTATAAACTAACTAACTTTTTTAACATCCTATAACGCGATATCCCAAACTCGGGGATATTTGCGTCAATATATTTCTATACATCATATCAAAGGAGAAAGGTCAAGGAGAAAAAGACAAACATACTAAATCAATTATTTTCTTGAAAATAAAGATACTTCGGCCAGTAAATCTTTTTATTACCCCGACGTTTCGACAAAAATCTGACGAGGACAAAACATTTTTGTCGAAACATCGAGGTAATAAAAAGATTTACTGGCCGAAGTATCTTTATTTTCAAGAAATATGAATGCCGGCCAGGCAGCCTCAATATTTACGATAAATCAATTCTCTCAAAATTTCCTTCCTTCTCTTTCTCAGTTCAAAAGATAGTTATATATATAACTACAAAATTGATTAAAATGTTTATATGTTCTTTTCTCATCTACGAATTCATGTAGCTGTCCGATGCCACCAAATTTTCTTTCCCTATAATCTCGAAAAATTGGGCAAATTTCTTTGAACAGATCGGCTCTGTTAAATTTTCCAAGACATAAACCTGCCTGGAGACATTGGTGAAGAGGCTTAACGTGACAGCCAAGTCGAATCTTACTTAACCAGCATGACAGCCTGGACAATTGACAATATACAGTAACAACAAAAGCCTTTTATCTAAAAATTTTGTTTTACATAGACTCGTCCCGGAGTCCAAAAAAGAAAGAAAAAAAAAAAGCAAACAATGTTAGAAATATAAACAAGTAAACAGTCAATCAGCTTTATTGTTTTGGTGGCGAGTCATTACAAATATTGCGTGTCTCTTCTAATCATCTTATTTATTATTATTTTATTTTTTTGTGATATTCTCGCATTTCTGTAGAGCTGTAGAACTGGAAGTACAAATAGACAAAGCTTTCATTGGTCAACGACTCAGAGAGAGAAACTTGCAAATTTTAAACTTGTAACGGTGATAGACATGTGAAGCTGCTGATTTTTGTATTTCCCTTTGAAGTCGGGAACGATGAAGAATATAATAGAAGAACCCTATCTTGAATTATATCTTTGCATAATTAAAATTTTAAGCAACAGTCCAATATTCCGATGGTTTGTTGAAAAATAACCAGGGTGTCCTTTGTTGTGCAAGGATCCTTTTCTTTTGAAATGGAATATTAGAGAGCAAGAAGTCTGTAGTCATAAATATGTGTTAGACAAATGACAATTTAGGATATGCTCCAAGGGTCTGGACTACATTTATGTTACTACTATGGGATTATATTTTAAAATAATTGAAACAATGAGAGAGATTGGATCCTTATTCCTGGTACTTGGAACCAGCTAAGAAGTCCATTTGATTCTTCAGAACTCCCGTCCCGAGATTCCATTATCTGCTATAGTTAAGGTTCCAATAGACAAGCTTATTAGTTTGACTAAACATCAATAAAATATCGCATTACTCTAAATATTTTATTTTTAATAAAAACATATTCATACAAGCTTTCGAGATTCATAGTACTTCTACAGACACTCCACTTTTTGCTATGAAAAAAGGAGGACTTCTATATAGAAGGAGTGTTTCAATTAAAGTACATCTTTGTTTTAGAAATAGCTATGTAAAATATTATTGCTATAGAGTTAGAAAATAAGTGATAAAGTTATATACTACTAATAAAATAGAAATCTATGCTATAAGAGGAATGTGTCTTTTATAATTACTATCTGTGAGAATCTATTTGAAGTTAGGTTATGGCGGTTTTTTTTAATGGTCCTGGGGTTTCTATTCTTCGGTCTCAAGGCTAATTAATTTATTATAAATTAGGGCTTCTATAGTTCAGTAGAACTTGGATAATTCTAACATTTTTAATTCCAATATTTATCTTGGTCCCTAGAATTTCCTATAAATAGAATTTACGTTTTTAATTCGAATTTTTGGATAATTCGATTTTTTTTTTTTTGGTCTCTTGGGCTTCGGATTATCCAAGTTCGACTGTATTAATATTTAGTCTTTACTGTTTATATTTATTATAATGAGCTATTGACTTTTGTAAATTGAAATGGTGGCGTGTGGATTTGGCATATTGGTAGATTAGTGATCTATTGCCTTCATTGTCGATTAATTTTGATGCTCTTTCTGATGCCTATGATTCTGCCAGTTTCCCCTAACGTAGGTGACATTACATTAGTTTTAGTTGGTGGGTTACTATTATAGTTTTATTGATTTTTGGGTTTCTAAGTGTTTAGTTTAAGCTATGGGGTTTCTCGAAATAGGTATTGATGCCGTAGCTACGTAATTTTCTGGTTATGGATTTAGAAGAGATAAGGAGGATGCATCAGTCTCTATATGCGGGCCGATCAAGAGGTAGGTTTGGGGTGTAAAAATGTTTGAGAAGATAAATGCTCTAGGATATAACTGGATGTAATGAGATTTTTTGAAGATGTTTTCCTTTACTATTGATTTGAATGAGGGTAAAGATCAGTGTATATGTATTGGTTTTGAAATGGTTTTAATTGAGTTTACTTTATGACTTGTGTGACTTGTTGTTGTTTCTTATCCCCTTGTGTAAACATTACACGAATTCCATGAGTTCATGCTCCTCGAGCCCATTTCATGGAATGAGGTGTAGGGGTGAAGCTTTCGTTTATCATGGTACCATGATCCAGGCACACTTTGGTGGAAGTCTGACTTTGCCTATAGTTTGAGGCCGTTCCTAACATGAAAGCCTTTGCTGCCGACTCTATATGAGTACAGACGTAGCTCCTCCGTATCTCTGGAATGGGACCCTTGTTGAGGTCTATCAACCGGGTTAGTTGAAGTCAGGATTTTTAAAGAAGTATGTGACTTTATATGGCTTAGTTATATGACTAATTCAACGTACATCCATTAATTCTCCTGCTGTCCAAAGTGAACATAGTTAAAATTCGTTTAATATGCTAAGTAGGTCATCATGTTTTAGCAGACTTCTGTTTTCTCTTGCTAACTATTCGTCATTTGAATTAATTGGCGATTCACTGTAATTATAAGAATAAAAAATAAAATCTAAATTCAAGATGTAAAGACGTCTCAACCTCAAAAAGTTTATTGTATCTGTATTATTTGGTAACCGCCCTCACTGTAGCCCTTTTCAAGATGGAAAGCGAAGTTTGTTTTAAAAGCCTTCCCTCCTTGAAGAGGGGCGAAAGTGGGTCACCGAAACGTTGGAAGATTTAGAGAGTTGATGAGAGAATTTACATCTTGACCATAACTCAACCTACACTATTATATATAGTGTGTGTGTATATGTGTATCTGTGAGTGAGAAAAATTAAAATATTTCTCGGGGATTTTTTTATTAAATAGTACACTGAGAAATGGGAGCATTTACTCGAAATTTGTATCTCTATTTTTTTTTACACAATATAGGTACGCTTTCTTTTTTTACCTCGTCATCTGTTACGTGTAAAATCCGAGGTATTTTAAACAAATGGGTTTTCAACATCATATCTCAAAACCCTCCAGACTATGTTTGACTAGCAAGTTTCACCGAGTCAAATCTAAAGGTTCAGTATTCTTCCCAAATTTTCCAAACCAAGGTGTTGTATTTTGCTCTGATATTGGTAACCCCATTTCTGCATCAATTTTACATATTAGTATTTGATTCGTAGTACGTTTTATATGAACGAAATGAATGTGTACACATAGTACGCCATCTAATAATGCGTGTTCAATTTTTTAAGCAATACAAAATTGTTATGTCTTTATATTTAAATTAATGACATTTGTTTACACACAAATACAAAAATAATTTATTTTCGAAACATATTTTGGTTAGTACATGAATGATGATGATAAAAACAGAGTATATAAAATCAATGATAAATAATACACAACAAAAATATTTACGAAGTTCTGGCTTATCAGTGGGTTTTACATTGTCTAAGATTTGCCAATGATTAGCTAAATTTTTCTAATACCTGATAATTCCGTAGGAGAATAGCAGAATTATTTGATCAAAGAGGTTAATTTATTCACATATGAATTAAATTAAGGATAATATATAGAGCTACTTAAAAAAAAGTTTAAGATTCAAACGAATGGACCAATTTATATAATATATACGCCGAAGGATTTTAGCATTTTATAAACTTTTTTTTTTTTTACAGATGAGAAAAAAAACCTGCTGTGATTGACTTGTGTAGACTCGCCCAAGTCAGGGACATACGTCGTGTGGGCGACTTCCTCGACTTTTTTAGGAAGATTGTAACGACAGCTGTGTGGTGACAAAGTAACAAGTTTGGCAACCTGGTACGATAGAAAATTGATGCTATAGTATTGTGTGTGTACCTCTAATTCTAAGTACATTTACAATTAACTCTCAAATTGGCCAACAAGAGTATGAAAGCCAATTTATAAACGAAATTTCTTGCTGTTTTTAAATACTCTGTTGGATAAAAAAAAAAGAAAATACAGTAAAACCTGTCCTGAGAGTTTCCATTTGGTTCCAAGCAAAAATGCACTCGCATGACAGGTCGAAAATAATTGGTTACAATAAACCTAAAAATATATAATTTCTTATGCAAATCCAATGATAAGCTCTTAAAGCCTTTAGTGGCTTAAAATTTAGACATGTTCCCCGTTAGACAGGATCAGATGTCTAAGAAAAATAAATTAATGGACAAAAATTAAACGGTTCTACTAAATATCGACTCCTAAGACAGGTTTTACTGTGTATTCAATTTGCTGAACTGAAACAACTGCAACACTGAAAATTTCTAAAAAAAATTCGAAGAAAATACTAGAACAAGGCGGGTCTTTCTCATATAGAGTTAAATGCTGGAGCAGTTTGAGCTTCTTTGTCAAAACTGATATTTCATCTAGAAGAAAGAAAATCTGATATCAAACCAAGAACAGATTGTGGACTCCTAATAGCCTTGGTTAGCAACTCAACTAGAAGTGACAACATTGATCAAAAATCTGTATTCGGTTCTATGAACTTATATACATATCACCACTTAATTACATATCAAGGTAGGTTATGTCTTATTTCAGAATGAGATTTAAGTTCCATAAAGCCAACCTCTGTTTCAGATTACTATCACTAGATGATGATGATGAACTATTACATAAGAACCTACTCTCCCATCAACAAATAAAAACAACAAAAAAGCCTTTATTTAGGGTCACTGACCCTATACAGGATTCACCAGAGGTATGCATAAGAACAAAGCAGTGAGACAACGGAAATAGCGATATATACAGAGTAAAAAGAGAAAAAAAAAAAAAAAAAAAACAAGAAAAGGAAAAAAAAAAAAATAATAATAAGAAAGAGGGAAGCAAGAAATCAACACAAAAAGAGTAGCAGTAAGAAAGTGAGGAGTGAGTATCACTTGGCCTTCTTCTGAGATATGGACTTGTGGAAACCATAAAACGCCGTAGCAATATACTTATTCTGGGTCATATTGTCAATTATTGATGGAAGTGAAGCACAGAGTTGCCCAGTTTTGAGCATAAGGGTTCTTCTTTCTTCTTTCAGAGCAGAGCAATCAAAAATATAGTGAGTGATTTCATTTTGTAGTTTTGAATTACAGAAGGTTCCCATCAACAAATATATAAATACTAGCGGATGTACCCGGCTTCGCCCGGGTTTTACCCGAGTAAAGGTTTGTCTAACGAACATTTGTTAAAACAATTCTCTATAAACTTATTTTAAAAAAAATAATAGATATATTTTGATAATTTGAAACTCGTAAATTTGAATCTCTCGATAAAGTGAACATTTTTTCCCGGTCCCTTGAAAAAATACTCGATAAGTTGAATAAAATCAATATTAATTGGTTCCCTCGGTAATTGGAAGTTAAAGGAATAGTATCTTGCCTTGGAATTGTATAATTATTCTTGTCTCAAATAAATTGCCGTGTCATCCTGAATTTTGTCTTTCCTAATTTTCTACATTACAAAATCATCGTTTTATCTAGTGAACATTTTTTCCCGGTCCCTTGAAAAATACTCGATAAGTTGAATAAAATCAATATTAATTTGTTCCCTCGATAATTGGAAGTTAAAGGAATAGTATCTTTGCCTTGGAATTGTATCATTATTCTTGTCTCAAATAAATTGCCGCGATATCCTGAATTTTGTCTTTCCTAATTTTCTACATTACAAAACATCATTTTATCTATTCTCCCAATATTATATGTTGTAGATAAATGATAAAACTAACTTTGACTTTTGCGCAATTAATAGGTAGAAAATCTTACTTTTGATAAATAATTTTTAAGATAATAAACTTAGTGATAAGAAAATTAATAGATAAAAAAACTTGTTATCATCGTCGCAATGGGGGCGCTGCTTTCGAGTTAAATCTGCAAATAACTCTAAGGATATTCAAGATATTCAAGAAATTATTTTTCAAAAACCTTCCCGGGGATATAGCTAATAATATCCCAAAATTTCACGGCGATTGGATGTATGGTTTTTGAATCTATAGAGTACAGACAGACAGACATTCAATTTTATATATATAGATTGTTGGAATATTACAGAGTAACAATGGCTATAGATGAGACTGAGTTTGAAAAGGAACTTGTATGTATATAATGTTTTATTGTCTTTGTTGTTTTCATGTATAGACATATATACCAAGATTTGTTTTGTATAATTACTATTAATAATAAATAATATGTAAAGTTAAATTGGTTACGGATTCATCCTTCTTACTTACTTTAATTGCATAACAAATTTAATATATAAAGGGCTTGTTGTTTGCTCAATTTAAGCGACAACTAAACTTAAAATATAAATAACCAAAAACAAGCTAAATTTCGAGTTCTAGAAATAGACCTTGATTATTAGACACGCTTTTAAAACAAAGAAAGCAGACGAGTTAAAGATGGTAAATACATTTGATAATTAAAAGATTGTTCCAAAAAACTTGACGTAAACTATGTTATTGTTGAGTGTGTCACGCGTATTTACCTTTTTTTAAAGAACACAAAAGAAATAAAAATCTATAAAAAAAGTCTATTGTCTAGGTTTTATTTCGTTACTTCCTCATGTTATCAAAAGAAGATAACTGCTGTTCTTTTATGGGTTTTCTTTTGGTATTATTATTTTTTTAAAAGTGTTCCCAATGATCATACTATTATTATTATTTTGAAAATGATGGTCCAATTTAATATATTATATTTTTGCGTGCGTATTTTTTATTGTTTTTAAAACTTTATATAATAAAAAGTCGGTGGACGAGTGGGTAACACCCTCGATTCCCGACAGTCATGAACTGGGATTGAATCCCGCGTTAACATTTTGTTTAATATGTGAATAACCTTCACATATTATTCATTGTTCTAATTATCATAAACTAGGTTGTTTTTGTTGAGCGGTACCTATTGATGTGATTTTGAACCGATAAAACTATAAATAGCCTAGCTGCGAAAGCTTTAGACTTTAGAACCCGATGTCCCTGGTTCGAACATGCATTTCGATATCTTTTTTTTTTTAATAAATAAAAGTCGGTGGACGAATGGGTAACACCCTCGATTCCCAACAGTCATGAACCGGGATTGAATCCCGCGTTAACCTTTTGTTTAATATGTGAATAACCTTCACATATTATTCATTGTTTCAATTATCATAAACTAGGTTGCTCTTGTTGAGCGGTACTTAATAAAGTGATTTTGAACCGGCTAAAACTTTATAAGTATGAGAATTGCTTTTAGCCTATTCTATAATTACCTTGTCTGTAAGTGTTCTGTGACTTCAACTGAGTCTGTTGGGAATATTGTTTATGGCGTCTTTATTTACATACACTCTTAGACTCCATTATAACCATTGTATAAAATTTTCTTATAACATTCAGTTTTATATGAAGGTAAGTAAAAATACAATAAAATATATTTTAAAATAGAGCAATCCATAAATAAATCTTTAATTAAAAGGGCATATATTGTGGATCAAAATATCAAAATATATCAAAAATCAAAATATAAAAATCATCAAATATCAAAAATATCAAAATATAGGTTAAAATAAATGATATTTTGATCCAATATATGTCTTTTTAATTAAATAAAATATTTGTAAATATTTATTTCTTAATTCAGTGTTCTATATGAAGGTAAGTAAAAACCCTGGTATATATCTTGAAATTTACACTGGGCCACCTAGAAGTCTGAGATTTTGTACACTTACGTTGTTAGCTTGATTGATTGAACACAATTTTTTACTTCTGTGTGGTCTGGAAGTTTATTAAAATTAATCACAAAAATATTGAAAATAAATTAGTTGTCCAGTCCCGACTACATTTTTATGGAACTTCAGCCGCTCATTACGCTAGAGCTGTGCCTATTTTCCTTCGTTTGAAAGGAAATTACAAATTATCTTCTCTAATCTATTCCCCACTACCCCGGCTTCCTAGAAATCTGAAAATGTTCACATTTACAATGTTAGTAGGAATGAATTAGTCTATAAAATACCAGACTTCGACGTGGTCAGGAAGTATATTGAAAATTGCTCACAAAATTTAAAACGAAATATAGAAATTAATCCATTCCCGACCATCAAGAGAAGCCTGAAATGTTGTCAACTTGCATTGTCATAAGGTTTTAAAAAGTGTACCAAATTTCAGACTTCTAAGTGCTTTGTAATTATATTGCCACGTGGAAAATTAGGGAAGACCAACTTCGGAATAAGAGCAATTTTACTTCAGGCAAGAACAAACTAGGAATGGTAAACAAAAGATAAGCCATGAGGTAAATTTACAGAGTAGCAAAATATAAACATAAAAATGGCCACTCTATTAATAAAAATAATTATACTAATAAATACTTTGTTACAATATTAAAACCTTGTTAAAAGATTTGTAGGCAGACAGACATGGAAGCTTTTAATTGATATTAAAAAGATGACTAGAAGATACTTTGTCTCTCCACCAAGTCTGTCTATAATTGATTAACTTGTATTGATACTTTCTACCATTTCGCCCCTTCTTATTTGACTCTTGGGAAATGTCAGTGTAAGTCTCAATAAAATATTTTTGTTGTAGATTGTAGAATCTGGAAATTGAAATCTGGAAGCTAATATTGCATATTATACGAGTCACGCGGATTGTTCGAGACTGTGGCGTGAGAACAAAGGAATACAGCGTTGTTACCAAAGTTTACCTACCAACTCGCGATCGGAAATGGTGTAGTTGGAGACCTTACTTTTCAATACGCCCTCGTATATATGACCAATATGTTAAACAGAGAGAGAATATGGTGTTTTAAATAAGGGAATTTAGATACCAAGCACCTAACATGATTTATCATTTAATAGCATCACTTGATACCCACAGACTCTCTGGCAAACGTGGCAGATGTATTTCCTCACTCTGTAACTGGTGTGGTGGATACATCACCTTTGTGTAAAGAGACTTTCTTGCTTGTTATTAATAAATATAGCGCTATTTAAAATATTTTAAAGCGAGTGCGATAATTCGACGGAAAGGCTGGAATCTACCACTAGGAAACTCTTGTGATGTTTATACCTCACTATATATGGTTCTCTCCTTTAGTTGGACACCCTTCCTTGATTGATGAAGAAGGGAGAGAACCATATATATATATATATACACTCATGGACAAAATTTAAGAAAGTGGAACGTCTTTGATGTCGCCGGGTGTCTTTTTTTTTTAAGTAGATAGACGCAATTTTATTCACATTTAGTTATTTCATGTCTCTTCAATAAAGGTCACTGTGTATCAAATATCTTTTAGAGTAATGGTCTGAATCCCGATATACATGCTAAAAGGTACAACTTCTTAAGTTTTGTCTACGTGTGTGTATATATATATTATATTTAATAAATATATTTTGCTGTTTTGAGATTAATTACTTGTAGAGGAATTATTGGTCATTTGCTTGCTTTTGGTATGCAGTCGTGGAAGATATTATAATAAAATTAGTTATCAAAAATAGCTTTAATTGCGCTAAAGGAATATATGAAAAACATGGTTTGATAACTAATTTTATTTATTTATTTTATTTATAACATATATAATTCAATATCAACTATTCAATTCCATCCTATCAATTTATCAGAGTGCCCAATGTGTGTATTGTTTACTTAATAACAAAATGGTCGTAAACAAAGGGAATTTCTATGCCTACATTTATTATGCGCTACACATATTATCCCATATGGTGAAAGATCGATTGCTCAAGAGTAAATCAAGTAACGCCGCGTTTTCCGACCATTAAATATACCAGAATTACATATTGGATGGTGGGAATGATAAGCTGAGGATATGCTTCTCTAAAGTTGCAGGAAGATGGTATCTATGTACCACAAAACACGGGTATTGTGACTGGGGTGATACATGGTGTTTAAATGTCTATTTAAAGGTATATATTTTGGAACATTTGCTTATATCTATATATAAATAAAAAGGAAATGTTTCTGTGTGTGTTTTTGATAGTGCTACTAAAAGTTTCTGATAACACACACACACACACACACACACAGAGCGCCATCTATCGGAATAACTAACGTTGTGTTTATAATATATATTTCCAAAATTTGGCTGAAAATACTACATACACTCTGCATCACGCTGACGAGTGCTAACAGCCTGAAACGAGTATGTGGCTGCCATTTTAAGAAACGGTATTTGGCTGATTTTTTTGGGGGAAAAATCAATGTTCAATTGATATTTATCCCGATAGATGGCGCTCTGTCATCAGCAACTTTTAGTAGCATGATCAGAAGATGTTCATTCATTATGTTACCATCCCTTAGCTACCTAACGAGGTGACTCTTATATTTTAATTGAGTAAAATAGTCTTTAATGGGACACTCGAAAGATAGAGATACAATGACTGACTATCACAAGTTTATCTCTTTAAATAGGATCAAGTACACGAATTAAGTAACCACAGAACTATCACGGTTTTAACCGCATAGAACAGATGTTCGATTAAGACAAAGCCCGTTTAATGCATGCTGTTCTATAAGTGGAAAATTTGCCGGGAGGAAATTAATCCATGGAATAATGTCCGCCCTAGACTGACGAGGGCCATTAGCCCGAAACCATGGTCTCTAGGTGGACGCTTATCAGTTTGCCAAAGTTGGTGTTGTGGCTTTGTCACCGACCCGATGTCGCTAGTTGCGGCGACGGTCAATAGATGGCGTCAGATTCTGACGTTTATTTTGACGGTAGAGGCAACCATTGCTTCCATGTTCTATAAGTATATAGCGCTGCAGCGTCATGGCAGAGGCGCCATATTTATTGTACATAGTGTATATAATGCATATTATCTTTTTTTTTTAATAGTGCAGACTGTGCACTTTGAATGTATTGACAAGATGTTAATAAAATTATTTTAATTGTCAATTGTCTATAAGTATATATATGCCGCTAGCCCTAAATGTTCCTGGTATGTGAAAAAGAGGAAAGTACAAATTAGCCTGTACTCGAACTAATTAGTATATTCCGCAATTTGAACTCAAACAGTGACTCCTTCTGTACCTAACTTTATATCGTGTGAAAGTTGGGTAGGTCAAGTATTGTAGAAATGTAGCATGATCAGCTAAGTCAGCGGCCTGCCACTGAGTAGTGCTCCCAGTCTTAATGACAAAGGCAGACGCATTTTACTTTACCCAATCATGATGGTTGTCAACTTTACAAGCTTGATACCTTAGTGTGATTGAGTGGAGATAAGAAAGAAGAAGAAGAGTGATCAGAAACACACACATAAATATTTTCTTTTTATTTATATAGAAAAAGAAAATCACTAAGGATGAGTATCTTATATTTAATGTTTACGTTTCAAGCTTTCAGGTTTACGTCCCTTCTACAGGAATAAGAACTAATGAATGAATCTATATGGATCAACTGGTTATAAACATGCATATATAATATTTACATACTTGTTTTTAAAATTAAAATTATTTTTATTTACATAGATATAAGCATATATGTTCCAAAAGAGACACCTTTAAATAGACATTTAAACACCATGTATCACCCCAGTCACAACACCCGTGTTTTGTGGTACATAGATACCATCTTCCTACAACTTTAGAGAAGCATATCCACAGCTAGGAGGTCAGTGGAAGGATGGTCTAAACCATTGGTTTTCGACCGCTACGACCCGGGTTCGATTCCCGCATTGGACACTTTTTATGATTTAAAAAAAAAATGCTCCAATGGCCCCCGATTCTTGCAAAAGTCCAACCCCACCAGCAAGTGCAAGTAAACAAACGGGGCTCTGGTACATTTGTAAGTGCAATGTCGAACTGCTTTTCACATGTGTAGACATGTGATGCACTTACAGTAAAAGCAGTCGCCTTCTTCTACCCACCATGATCATCATGGTCTGTACCACGTGTACTAGGGATAAGCAAAAAAAAAAAATCCTCAGCTTATCATTCCTACCACCTCATTCAATATGTAATGTGTGTGTCGTATGTATTTATGCGATAGGACCCGTCTTTACGTCTTTGGACGACATTTCCATGATTTATTATAAGCTATTATTAAATTAAATTTAATTGCCATCTATCGTTAAAATTTTTACACAAATGAATATACTGGCAATGCGCTTATTTTAAATATCATCAAATATTATCTCCACAGACCTTACTGCAATAATATAAGTTATTGAATGAGAGGGCTTGGCTCATCAGTAGTGAACCCTCTCAGCGGTTTCGCCAAATTAATCTCTAGACCGCTCTACTATTGTATTGGATGGTTCAAAATCACATTAATAGGTACCGCTCAACAAGAACAACCTAGTTCATGATAATTGAAACAATGAATAATATGTGAAGGTTATTCACATGTTAAACAAAATGTTAACGCGGGATTAAATCCCGGTTTTAAATCTGTGGAGATAATATTTGATGATATTTAAAAGAAGCGCATTGCCAGTATATTCATTTGTGTAAAATTTTAAGCTATTATATATTTACTTAATATGTTGTTACTTATTCCTCAAGTAGTTTAAACGATCTCCATTATTGTCTCAACTTTTCTATTATAGTCCTGGGGTTTTCCCAGAGGTCTTTTTTGGAGGATTATTTACCTAATATAAAATAGACATGTTCAGGTTGCAGTTTTCGGACACCCAGAGAAATTTCCGTAAATATAAAATGCGTCTAAATTTTCCTGAGAGAGATTAGAAAGCGATATAGAAACATACATACTTTCAAGTTTTTGACAGCCTGTTCTATATCTAGATAGATGTATGACTATTTATGCATTCTATGTAGGGAGGATTTTTGCTCTTTTTATTCAATATAATAATTCTTAAATACAACAACAACAAAAAAGCCTTTATTTAGGGTCACTGACCCTATACAGGATTCACCAGAGTTATGCATAAGAACAAAGCAGTGAGACAAAGGAAATAACGATATATACAGAGTAAGAAGAAAATAAAAAAAAAAAAAAAACAAGAAAAGAAGAGAAAAAAAAAAAGAAAGAGGGAAGCAAGAAATCAACACAAAAAGAGTAGCAGTAAGAAAGTGAGGAGTGAGTATCACTTGGCCTTCTTCTGAGATATGGACTTGTGGAAACCATAAAACGCCGTAGCAATATACTTATTCTGGGTCATATTGTCAATTATTGATGGAAGTGAAGCACAGAGTTGCCCAGTTTTGAGCATAAGGGTTCTTCTTTCTTCTTTCAGAGCAGGGCAATCAAAAATATAGTGAGTGATTTCATTTTTTAGTTTTGAATTACAGAAGGTACAAGTCGGGTCCTCACCGCAGAGCATCTTGGTGTGGTTTTCTCTAAAAAAACTTGAAAGTATTCTAACTTGTGCGAGTAGTCTTACAACCGGGAAAGGAAAATCTCCTAAAAGGTATCCCTCCGTCATGAAAGATATGTGAATGTCTTTGTAGTGAGAGTATAGCTTAGATTTATCCATTCTTGTAAGGTCGTTTTGTATAGATTGGTCTGCCGCTGTTTTTAAGAGCCCTGTAATCGCGCTCCTCAGCGTTTCAGGGTCATCACAGGAAACAAGTGCAGGGGATCCATTATTGTTAAGCAGATTGGTGAGCTTTTTAATGAAACCGATGGGTGTATAATTCTTAAATATAAATACTAGGTTTATACAGTAAGTCGATACTTTTTGGCTTGGTAGGTTCAGTATATGTTGTGTGTATATACACACAAAGCTTTATTAAGACCACCAGTCTTATACAGATTCACCACAGGAAGAAATAATGGATGGAGTTCCTATACTCCAGGCAGCGCAGCACCCAACAACAGCCTCCTGGTCCGACACATGTCCAATGGCCACACGTTCCTTCATGCATACGTCATGGTTAGCGAATCTTGTTGTGTGTATATATTATTTATTCATAGATTATTTAATATATTTTTGTATATATGTGGACAAAGTGTATGCAAATAGGTTGCTATCATTGTTGTGCATAGTCATGATATAAAGCGGTAAAGAAGTTAATTACAAATTTAAATTAGTGTCACTTAAATTCAGTAGAAAGCAGGGCATATTAAAAATATATATAGGCCAAAAAAAGCATATCCTGACCATGTTCACATGAACATTTTACATGGCAGAGTTCTATCTATCAGGATATGTCTTTTTTAATTTTTATACCAACACCTGACCTTTTTTATTATTTATTTTTTTACATTAAAAAATATATTTCCTCCATATCGTTATATCTTCTCTCTCTCTCGTTCATTTGTATAAAAAACAAATTTCTTAATTACTGTTCAACCTCCCATGAGACATCTCAAATACCTTTATAGTATTAGTTTTTCCTGGAGGTGGTTGGTCCCTTATTGGAGGTTTGGCTGATTTACAAATTTGGCTGAGGGAGTTGGTTACTCTTACCGTTTCAAATATCACACCTACCACAGAATTGAATCTCAATCTCATATAATATATATTATATGATTTTATATATATTAAAAGGCTATATATTAAACTTATAATTTGTGTTTCATCAGTAAATTAACAAGACTTTTAAACACTATAACGCGGTCTCACGCAATTCTGGCCTTAACTACCCGTTTCATGATTTTTCAGGATGCCTGAAGGACCATTTTTTTGGTCGCTGAGGTACAGCTTGCACCACGCTGATGAGGGTCAACAGCCCGAAACGCGTTGATTAATCAAGAATGGGCATTTGGCCAATTCTGGAATAATTAAAAAATCAACGAGAATAGTTGATATTTATTCCGATAGATGGCGCAAGCTATCAGAAACTTTCAGTTGCACGATAAGGAGATGCTTTGTTGGGTGCTGCTCTGCCTGGAGTATAGGAGCTCCATTTATTATTGCTTCCTGTGGTGAATCTGTATAAGACCGGTGGTCTTAATAAAGCTGTGTGTGTGTGATAAGGAGATGCCTTTTTTCATAACTATAATTTTAATCTCTGAATACACCATAAACCTTGAAATGCTGATCATATTAACAGAATAATCGCTATAAAATTCAGAGAGTATACATAATATCTTTAGTACACTAAATTTATAAATTCAATTTATCGTTAAATTTTGTAAGAATTAAATTTACTGGAAATGTGTTTCTTTTTAATATTATCATCAATGCAGTAAGGTCTGTAGATATAATATTTGATGATATCATTAAAAAGAAACACATTGCCATTCAATTTAATTGTAACAAATTTTAATAATAGTTTCAAATTAAACCGACTCTAGCTCAAATCAAACTATATTCTGGAATAATTAAAAATCAACGAGAATAGTTGATATTTATTCCGATAGATGGCGCAAGCCATCAGCAACTTTCAGTTGCACGATAAGGAGATGCCTTTTAAAAAATAATTTAACCGTTTTTCGAACACCCTATCAACAAAATTAATTGCTTTTAATTGACAATAATTTAACACTGAATTCCCAAGAGTATATAATTGTTTGAACGATTGATTATCACGCATAGAATATTGGCTATGATGCCACCTCTCCGCAAACAGTTGTAGCGTTGTTTGGAAGATTAAACAGCTGAGAGATTCTTTACTACTAGAGGAGCCAAATCTATTCTTTTTTTTTTTTTTTGTCTAGTGATTGAATAAATCACCGAGCGAGTTTCGAACTCGTGACTCTAAAAAATATAAATAAATAAATAAATAAAATACTTGAGCTTTAATAAATATTCTGTACTTTATACAATCACTATTGAGGTTTCTCAATATAGTCTGTCTTTACCTTGAGAGACAACCTAGTGTCCAGCTACTTGACCAGCTCCGCAACTCCAAGGAAGAGGCTCTAAAGATGACTATCAACCATCCAAAAACTTATCCAGACTCTTTTTTATTGAAAAACACAGTCAATTTATATTCAAATAAATTTACATACTAATTTATACATTCAAATAAATTTACAAATATTTTTTTTTTGTTTTTAGATTACAAAATATTTACATAAAAATAAAGTTGACCACTCTAGTAGTCGTAACAATCACTATACACACAAATAGGGCAAAAATAGCTTGATTTGGCTTTTTTCACAGTATCACATATAATAATTTATTAAAGTCCAAGTGTTTTAGAGGCACGAGTTCGAATCTCGATAGGTGACTTTTTTTTTTTAATATATCTTTTTTTTTTTTAACTAATAATTAATGCAATATTTTGTGGGATTTTTATAAATTGAGGCATTAATAGTAAAATAATTCTTAAAAAGAAACGGACGGCAATATTTAGACAAAAAATTACAATTGGTCTATTGCGCATGTGCAGAAAGAACTTATTTCCGTTTCGCCAGACTATATACATTTTTCTTAATTTAAACAGGCAAACTAATTTTTAGAACGTAAAAAAAAACATACTTTTTCAAGATATAAATATAAAATATTCTTAAAAGTGTAAAAAAAGCCAAATTTTTAAAGAAAATTCAAACACAAAATCAAACTATTTAAAAACACAACAAAAATCTATTAAACGAATTAATTACCAATAAATTTATTTTAAAACATATTTGGTTTATAAAAAATGGAATAATTTTCACTAAAATTTAGGTATTTTTGTCTTAAAGTCTTTTATAAGCCAAAAAAAAATTAAATAGGTTGCTCGTAAAGTTGCCATAAATAAATCTATGAACAAATAGTACCTAAATTCTTTATAAATTTAAATAAAACTATAGAAACAAAAATAACAATGCATATTTATGTATAAAATCGTAAAAATATATATAACATAAGAGAGAAATCTTTTCAACATAGCAAATGACGTCACACGTGACTCATCTGTCCAATAGTAAGGGCACCTACATGAAAATCTCTTCGGCTGGTTTGCGTGGAAGTGTGTCGGCGCCATTTTGATGGCAACAAACACTTTGCTCTTCTGTTCATATACTTTATATTTAATATATTATTTTCACATGGACCATTATTTAATATGAAGAGCTTTCACATCAAATAGTGAGTACTTTTATTTGTTAACGATACTTGTATTCATTTAGGACAATGTTAGAACGGAAATGAATTTTTTCGTATTTACAAACCGGTGAATTAAATCGATATATTTTAAAATTCAATGAAAATTTGGTCATTTCCAAGTATCCAGATCTTTATTTAGCACGTAAATTATATAAGAAACTCTGTTAGGCCTAAAATTATTCATTTTTTGACCCATGTAAACCACCATTCTTCAAAGGAAGTCAATAATCAAAACACTGTTGTTTAATAAAAGGTTATTTTTATTAATTACAAATATTATTAATGACCTAGTGAGTTCTGTTTTGTTATTTTTAGAAATATGCATTGATGGCAAAATATATTTGGAACATTGGGTAAAGTATACAAAGCTAAAATGGATATAGGGTTATGAAGGTGTTTTTAGTAAATTTAAATTTAATTTATTATATTCGCTTCAAATTTTAAGTTAAAACGTAAATTGTGTGTAACTTGTTTATTTGGCAATTTAAAAAAAATCTTTGGGTTTACCTTTTAAGAACACTACCCTTGACTTTAGACTGATATTTTAAATTTACTTTTTAATTTTTAATTTATATCTAGCAAGATTTTCTATAATATATTGATCTGCTCATAGATATATATAAACAAATAAATAGCTCTGCATTTTTATGTCCTAAATAAGAAGCAATCAAGTTAGGCTTAAAAATTGAAAATAACCTTATTTATAAGAGAAGTTTTAAATTTTAATATTATATATTCATTGCTTTTAAAATAAAAATTTGAACTATTTTAAAAATTAACCATGAATATTAATAAAAATATATATCTGCCCTCAATAATATGATTGAAAATGCACATAATATAGATTGTAAATATCAAAGAAAATATAATAAAATTATTGCAAACGATATATTTTGCAAAACTGTAAAATTTTATTTTAAAAAAATATATTTAAAAAAAAATGATTTATATAAAAGTAGATTCAATATTTAATTTTATAATTTTTAATAATTTTCAATTAATAAACATAATATTAATTGACATAAACATAAAATATTGATGACATATCAAAAGATTTCATAAATATTAAATTATGATTCAGATGAATAATCAATGTCAAAGTAAACACTTGGCACAAAATATGCACATTCATTTTAAATAGAACTATGTTTAATTTTTATAATAATGGAAAGCTTTCAAGAAGAGCTAAAAAGGTAAAAAAAATATTCAATTTATGAATAAATTTGTTGCTTATAAAAGGTATAGCAACATTTATAAAAAAATTGTGTCAGTATTAAACATGAAGGAATTGTTATTTTGTTGTTGTTGTTTCTTATCCCCTTGTGTAAAGATTACACAAATTCCATGAGTTTATGCTCCTCGAGTTGTTTTATGATAAGCAGCGGCCTCTCCCAAAGGTCCTGTTTAGTGCATCTAATGCAAGCCAAAATGTGTTCTGGTTGTTATTTTGTATGTGTATCATGTATTATGATTATCATTATTTAAAAAAAACAACGATTAATATTTCTATTCATTCTATTTTGTGTGCTATAAACTCAAGGTTTACTCGGCCATTTCAGATATGGTTTTCATGTGGAAAATTAGGAAAGACAAAATAACACAGCAATTTATTTAAGGCAAGAACAACATAAAATGTATAAAATAATGGAGAGGCAAGTTTGGAGAGTTAGGAAATTATAAAAATTGATAATCTATTGATAAAATAATAATTATTTTGCTAAAATATCACGCATATTTCTGATAAGTTTTATGTATATCATCCATTAGGGGATATTAACTAGGGGATCAATGGAAGGATGGTCTAAACTGTTGGTTTTCGACCTCTACAACCCAGGTTTGATTCCCGCATTGGACATTTTTTTATGTTTAAAAGAAATGCTCCAATGGCCTCTGATTCTTGCAAAAGTTCAACCCCAACCAGCGAGTGCAAGTAACCAAACAGGGCTCAGGCATAGTTGTAAGTGCAAAGTCGAACTGCTTTTCACATGTGTAGACATGTGGTGCACTTACAGTAAAAAGCAGTCGCTAACTACCCACCATGATTATCATGGCCTGTACCACGTGTACTAGGGATAAGCAAAAAAAAAAAAACTAGGTTTGCCCATATTTGAAGGTATAAAGTGTAGTATTTCCTATCATTACAATTGCTAGTACTCTCTTTTAAGAATAATCTTATCTTAATTTGTTGGGCAAACTCTGGGAGAACCTGGGTCAAGTAGAGTCATTTGGCTAGACTATAAACCTACTATAAGGTGATCCTTAGTACACATGGTACAGGCCATGATAATCATTGTTAAATGCGCCACGTATCTATACACATGGAAAGCAGTTCAACTTTTGTACAAAAAAAGTGTTTCAGATACCTGCTTGTACTCACTGGTTGGTGAGGTTTGCCTTAAACAAGAATTAGGGGCCATTGGAGCAAATTTTATTCAGAAAAAAGGTACCCAGTGTGGAATTTGATCCTGGGTCATGGCTGTTGGGAAATCGATTGCTCATACCACTTTTCACAGACCCTCTGGGGGGACCACACCTCCCTGGACCCTTGGAATATTCAACCAAATTCTGGTCCAAGGTGACTAATGTGGCAACGGCACCCGTTTTCCAATAAAGAGATAGTGGACATTGCTGCTGCTGTGATAGAGATGTATGGAGACATCTGTTCATTGGACACAACAACAACAACAGACCCTCTGAGATAAATGGAAAGAGTTTGTAATTTGGATTCTCCCAAAGTTATACATTGGTCTGTCAATTATTTGATGACTAAAATTTGCATTGTAGTTAAGAATCTCACAACAGTACCAACCAAACACATTTCACCAATGACATATTAAAAGAATGACAAAACATTACTATAGAGTATTTCTCATATAGCATCATAATTATTAAGTCCTGTTTGGTTTTCATTGTGTTTATAACAACATTGTCTTAACTCCGCCTTTGCCGGTCCCAAGCCTGGATGAAAAAGGAGGAGGGGGAGCAGTAACAAGCTCGATAAAAAGCCTGGGTTCAGCTGGCCCTGCTGATAGTACCCTGTAAGGGCTCCTAATCCAGGGATACAGGATGAGCAGCGTTTGTATTCCATGCTAGGAGCGGCTGCACATGGCGTCTGTTCCTCATGTCAGAGGCGGCCATTTCTTTTGGAGCTAAGTCGGCCTCCCACTGAGTAGTGCTCCCAGTCTTAATGACAAAGGCAGATGCATTCTACTTCACCCAGTTATAATGGTTGTCAAACAGACACCATCAAGGATCACAACTTGATATCCTAATATGATTGAGCGGAGATAAGAAAGCATTGGTCTTGGTCCCAAGTGATGTAGTGAAGTTCGACTGTAAATGGTGGAAAGATTGCTTCTCTCTCATCTCAAACCCCGTTCATGGCTGTCGGGAATCGAGGGTGTTACCCACTCGTCCGTGTTCAATAGATGTGCAAATAGCCAATAAATGCATATAAATATTGGGGCTTTGAGATCTGGTTGCGAGGTATGTGTGTTGGTGATATATGTAAACCTGTGTAGTGGCTTCCAAGTTGTTGGCTGGGACAATTTCAGAGAAAAGCTCCAATCCATATGTTTATTTGCCTTTTTAAAAAGAATTAGTTGAAATTGTGGGAAAACACACAAAATATAATCATATTAATCAGTATGTAAACTCAAGGTAATAAGACCAAATAAATAAATAAAGTGTCTAACGTTTCGGTAACGGAGCGTTGTTACCGAAATGTCACACACTATTTATTTGGTCATATTACCCTGTGTTTATTATCTATAATCCAAATTGTGCCTTATCAGTATGTAAACTATTCCAATACAGCATTAATTATACCAGGAATTGGAACAGGGTGAGCCAAGTGAAGTATCAGCAATGACAAACGCTGAAGATGACGCTGTTTTCAGTTGATGTTAACATTGACACTTAGAATTTAGTGTCTTGAGTTTGTAACTTTTCCCCCGTTTCAGCTTCAGTAAAGTCTTAAGGCGGACATGCTGGGGAGCTGGGCCAAAATGGTTTGATAACATTCTCTCACTTTGTAATAAGACCAAGGGTAGTCAGGCTTTATATTTGTAACACTACCAAAACTTTTAAAAACACCAAATAAACTAAATGTCTACCATGCCTTTTATTTGAGGAGATTAATATATTTTTCTCTATTTCATTAAATTGACTATTTTGTATACAAAAATTTTAACTAAAAATCCCTCCATCTTCCCCAAAATCAACCGCTTTAAAAGCTAGAAGGTATAAAATTGCTGTATTTTTGACAGGTTTACTGAGGATTGCCCTCTTAAGCAATGGTAGTAAACTGAACATTGCTGTTGATGGCTTTCTGCCATCTACAGTTAAACCTGTCTATAGCGTCCCCTCTTGGGACTTACCAAAATAGGGTGCTATAGACAGGTCACTTTTAATGTAAATCGCATCGTACTACGTATTTAAAATTGGGCGCTATAGACAGGGAGGCGCTATTTAGAGGGGGGCGCTATAGACAGGTTTCCATCTATATAGACAGGTTTAACCGTATCCAAGAAAAAATCAACTCAGCATTGAAGTTTATTTCCAGAAAATTAGCCTCTAACTGTTCTTGATAGTTAGCAAGCCAGGTGAATGCCTGTCATCAGCATTGTTCAATCTCATACATTCATTACATTACAGCTTTGACCTTTTAGCTCATCAGGTTTTACCCTTCATTATCATGGTGGCAATTAAGAGGAAGGAGTAAGTGATGCCACAACTTATTATTTTTTTTTTATTAAAGAAGAAATTAATGTCAGCTTTCAGGGCATCTTCAGCCAAAAATGTTCATGTCACCAAACATTTATGCCTAATAGCTTCATTTCTTAACCTACATGCTATTCTGTGATTGCACTCATTTCCATATTTAGCCTGGGGAGGAAAACTTTTTTCTACAATCAAATATTATCTCTACAGACCTTACTGCAATGATTAAAGTTATTGAATGAGAGGGCTCATCTGATTAGCCAAAGCCTATCTTTCATTGCAATAAGGTCTATAGATGATATGTAACAAAAAAACGAACTTCCAAAAAATTGTTATAAAATTTTATTAGATAGATGGTAATTAAACACAAGGTAATATGACCAAATCCAAATAAATAAATAGTGTGTGACGTTTCGCTAACAGTGTTGTTACAGAAAAGTCACACACTATTTATTTATTTGGATTTGGTCTTATTACTTTGTGTTTATAATCTACTAGCCGAATGACCCGGGCAACGCCCGGGGTTTACCCGATTAAATGCTTTTATTCAAATACTATTCGTTACAATTATAAATTGGCGCCGTGGATGTCATTCTTGAATAATATATAAATGAGTTTTAAAAATTGTAAAAAAAAAAAAAATGCATCGGCCGAGAATCGAACCCGGGGCGCCCGCTACTATAATATATAAATGAGTTTTAAAAATTGTAAAAAAAAAAAAAATGCATCAGCCGGGAATCGAACCCGGGGCGCCCGCATGGCAGGCGAGCATTCTACCACTGAACCAAAAGCAAACGGTGACAGAATTAAGAACGCATGACGCTGATAACTGTATATATTAATAATCCAAATTGTGCCTTATCAAGATAGTAATTAAATTTTTAAGTGTAATTTGGTAATATAAGCTTTTATTCTCTCAACAGGCCATACTAATCATATACACACGTAATGTTTCTGTATCAGCGATGTTACCATCTTCAGTTACAAAGTTTCCATTGAGTGACTGAGGTTGGAAACAGCACAGGTATAAATTACTTATTATTTGGATCCTTATCTACCTGTCATCCAACCTTATCACCTTCATTTAAAAAAATTGTCAAGAATAAATACTGCTGTTGTTTGTTTGTGTGTGTGTACCTTAAGATAAGACTTGATTGGTTGAAGACATTTTCTCATACCTACATAGAAATAGATGGAAAGTGCTACTATATAAGCTCTTTTAAAGTTTTATTTTTTCAATGATTTACAAAGTGGAACTGTGTGAATTCAGGTAAGCTTTATATTTTTAGTTTTAAAAAAACTATCAAATTTAAGTAAACTAACTCAATGTTTGTATTCCTTTGGTAAAATTATTTGTTCTTAAATAAACAAAGCCTAAGTTCAAATACAGATATCTTTTATCATCTTTTATTTTCATTTACATCTTAGAAAATAATTCAAAGTGTGTAAGGATAAATCACAATTTGGATAAAAAGTTTTTAATACAAGAAAATAACACCTAATCCAAAAATGTTTAGGATTTGGTCTAATTTGGATTAGGTCTTATTTTCTTCTCTAGGTGTGTAATTTTACTGTTTGATTTTCATTATTTTGATTGATCTTTTTTGTGTCACATGTCAATGTAGTTTAATATTTAGAAAGTTGACACTTGATGGACCTTTGTCTGTCACTCTAGACCAGTTTGTTGTCTTCTAGTTTACAACCAAGTATACAACTTTTGAGTTTAGAATTTAGTCACTTAAAAAAAAAAAAACATATAAAAAGAATATATTATCACAATTTATTTTTAAACCAATTTATTTTTACTTGTGTTATATTTTATCTCATATTATTGATTTTAAAAAATATTTTTAAATTTTTGGGGTTTAATTTTATTCAATAAATGATGGAGATTACTTGTGTGTGTGTCTCTAATGGAAAGTGATTTTTAAACAAGCTGTATATATATTAATTAAAAAAAAAAGTGACTTCTCAAGGCATGAGGTGTGACCTCAATATTTCTTCAAATGACTTTTTTTGTATGTGGGATGACAAGTGTGGTTGCAATGGCTTGCTTGGCTCAAGGTAACTGGGAGGAGATCCTCTTAGATAGTTTTCTGTGTTTAATTAGGAGGGAGACTTACTGTTGTATTGTTTGTCTTCTCAGAGATTACACAGTAGGTGATCACTTATAATACTAGATATCTTGATAAAGCACAATTGGGTTTATAGATTATAATACAAGAAAATAAGAAAATAGTGTGTTACACACTAATAAATTATTTGGATTAGGTCTTATTTTCTTGTACTAGATATCTTGTTATACAGAGAATTAGACACAGTTACTGGAGCATTGAACGCCAACTACCTGGTTAAACAGATACATGAAGATCAAATGTTATATGTTAGCCCGTAATATATCTGTGCAGCATCTTTTGATCCAAAATGAAAACTGCTTAGTATACTGTCTCAATAAAAAAAAATTCTACAGTTCCCACTGCAATGGCAAATATATTTTGATAGAAGGATCAGGTTCATCTCACCACAGAAAAACCCTTCCAATAGTTTCAACCTCTTAATCTAACCAAAATACTCCAGGTTCAACTGTCGCTCACAATACTTTAGGATTCATGATGTCTGAGTCTTTTTTTTTGTCATAATTTGGACTTGACTAATTGTTGATTTTCCAAAATATTAGTCAAATACCCTACCTTGATAAATCAAGAAAAGCCAACCAACTGTTGGTCCTGGTCAGTACGGTGCAGACCAATTCTCTATGGCACACCAATCAACAGACCTGGTATTACCTATTCAGATAGCACTTGGGGGGTTGGTGGAAGGCTGGTTAAACCGTTTGGTTTTCGACCACTACGACCCGGGTTCGATTCCTGCATTGGACACTTTTTTCTGTTTAAAAAAAAAAAAAAAAAATGCTCCAATGGCCCCCGATTCTTGCAAAAGTCCAACCCCACCAGCGAGTGCAAGTAACCAAACTGGGCTCTGGCACATTTGTAAGTGCAAAGTTGAACTGCTTTTCACATGTGTAGACATGTGGTACACTTACAGTAAAAGCAGTCGCTAACTACCCACCATGATTATCATGGCTTTGAGATAAGAAAGAAGAAGAGATAGCACTTGCAGCTGGAAAACAGCAGCAAGAGTATATATTTAACCAAACAAATTTCACATCACCATATTGAAATATTATAGTCTTTTTTTATAACACAAGGTGACAAGGTTACCAAAATGTCACATTTATTTGGATTTGGTCTTATTACCTTGTTTCTAATTTATAATCCAAATTGATAAAGCACAATTTGGATTATAGATTTTATAATAAAAGAAAATACTTCAATAATTCAACAATTATTTGGATTAGGTCTTATTTTCTTTTATTATAATCCAAATTCTATCTTATATATATATTTTTTTCAAAATGTGATTATTAAGTGTTATTTAAGCTATTCTTTAGATCATGTCATCTACTTGATGCTCTCTATTTGTTATTAATTGCTGCAAAAAAACTTGTTACAAATCTTTCTACATATTTTTTGCCCATTGATTGGTTCTCTAGTGTCACATGACCTTAACTAATCAATCAGCATTAAGGTAGTAAATTGAGCATCCTTTTTAGCTCACAGACACACACCGTGAGTTACATTGAGGAGTTGAATAAATGACCAGGGGTTTGAATCTCCTAATTTTTTTTTTGACTGCATATAAAAAAAGTCTCTAATGATAAATCATATTCTTTTGTACTTTTTAAAAATAAATTTTATTTTTCAAGTTGTATGTATATGTTAAAAGCTTTTTAAAAATCTTATAGTGATCTCTTCTTCTTCTTTCTTATCTCCACTCAATCACACTAAGGTATCAAGCTTGTAAAGCTTGAAACTTTTGATGGTGTCTGCCAGGGAAGAGTAGAGCTCATCAATGGATGAGTCAATACAGTCAATAATATGTCTTGGGAGGGATCTCCTGATTTGCATAAATTTTAATGTTATAAGAATAGATCAATTCTTATTATGCTGACTTATTAATGAGTGAAAGGCAGGAATGTATTTAGAGGGTTATAATTTAGCCTGGTGGCCAGTCACTAGGGCCAGGTACAGGGTGGACGTTGTGTTCCATGGTTATAGGGGGTGTTGCTGCTTTTACTAGACATTCAAAGTTTTTCATTTCACTTATTCAGAGCAGAATTTCAGACTGAGATCTCTGACACATTGCAATGTAAATGGTGGTCAATGGTCAAATACATTTCTACCTATTATCTCTGTAGTGCCATTTCTGAGATGATTAAACATAATATTGAAATTATGATAAGGAACAATTATAGATTATAAACACAAGGTAATAAGACCATATCCAAATAAATAGTGTGCGATGTTCGGTAACAGTGTTGTTACCATATTCAGACAAAAGTGATGAAAACAATGAAGAGGGTAACAACGCTGTTACCGAAACGTCACACACTATTTATTTATTTGGATTTGGTCTTATTAGCTTTTGTTTATAATATTGAAAAATAGAATATTAACTAATTTTTTAGAGACAATAATTTCCAGCCACCTGTACTATCCAGTCGGTTAGTTGTTGACACACAGCACTATTTTCAAGTTTAGTTATTCATGACATTTTCTGTTGCTTGTATGGTAGGTAGCCTTTCCTCTAGTTGTATAATATTGCCACTTAAGGATGACAGGACAATTTATTATAAGGCCAAAACAAATTAACATTTATAAAATACCAGAGAGGCAATGAGGGAAGTTTCGAGTAGTAAAATATAAATATCAAAATTAATGATCTGTGTTTGCTACAATATCTATAAATGTTTCAATCCTGGTGACACTCATAGACCTGTACTGCTTTTTTTAATTCTAGGATGATAAAGGACATTTACAGGCTATTTATTTTTATTGTTGGTAGAACTTTTGGAGGAACTTTCTGAATATATATTCCTTTTTCTCCTAATAAACCCATATTCTGCCTTGTTATATCATAAAGTATATAAATTTTCTTTTCCTATACCTTTAAAATACAAAAAAAAATCTTAAGGCTTCAATTCAAGGATGAGTTGTAAATAAAGGTAACACGAAGGTCTTGTTGCATGGAATATTTTGGCTACACATCTCTCCTCTTATAAAAATAATGCTATAAACCTAGGACATTGAAATCTAATAGAATCCACCGAAGTATGAAATAAATAAACACAATGTTAAAACCAAAACATAACCTATAACAATCTACCTTGTTGGCCTTTTTAAAAAAAAAAGGAAACCGATATTTTTTAATTGTTACCCTGAGCCAGTTTCTCCTTTGTTTATTACAACAATGAAGTTATTGAAAGTCAAACTTTTGTATTACCACACGGAATTGTTGGGGAATATATATCCTAGTTAATTGTTTCATTTACACTCTACCAGTGATTAAAATAAATTGGACGGCTGTGTTGGGATGATTCTAATTGGTTTTAACCAGGTCATTCAGGGCTCTGGGCTAAAAGTGTACTAAATATAAAAGTGGGGTATTTATATGGCCCACTATATAAGTGGGATATTGTAGGGCAATCATCACAATACAGAGTTCACTGAAACACCATATCACCCTGTTCTGAGCTTTCCTCTTCACTTCTTCATATCTTGTAATTCCCCAGACTATATTCTATTTGATTCCACTTTGTTGGTCTGCCTGCCTTCTCAAGATGTCTTTCTCCATTATCTCCCAGCTCCATCTCGATCAAATTTCCTTTTGATTACTTCATTTGGAAGCCAATATTCTCTATCAAATCTTCTCCAAACTCTGTCGATGATCTTGACAATTCTTCTAGTACACCAGATGTCAAAAAGCTGTTTTACTTGAAAAAGTATAATTGCCATTATAACCATTGTTGCTGTTATAGAGAGAGTCCATTGTATATACTATATATACAATGTGATTTAAAAATAAAGGGTTTGTTATTTTTCCAATAAATAAGTCCTGAGGAAGTACAGAATGGATTGTTTGCTTGTGATACATTGCTTTCAAATAGAAATTTGAATGAAGAGGAGGAATACCAAAAAAGTGCGGACATGTCCAAATAAAGACCAAATTGGCCTACCACCAAAAAAAGATTGACAAAAGAAGAGGAAATTCTAAATATAACACAATTTGAAGGAAGATAGGAGGTAGGATCAAATGGTAACAATACCAAATAAGCAATCTATGTCAGACCTGTTTGGCTATGGCTTTTGACTTATTGACTATTATAGTCCCTTGTTTGACCATTAAATTCCAAAGGTAAATTTATTTTCCATTTTTAGAATATTTGTTGACATAAAAGGTTGTCAGTAAAAGATGGCTTGAAGAGATTTAGTGTCATAATCTAAAGATTTTCAACAAATAGGATTGCTTTGAGTAATGCATTATTTTTCTTACTTATCCCAAGTACACCTGGATATGGTACCTTGGGGAATAGATAGCGACTTCCTTTACTGTATTTGTAACATTTATTATACAAAGCAATTTGACTTTGGCACTTACTAGGTAATTGAGCTCCCTTTTGGTTACTTGCACTCACTGGTGGGGCTGAACTTTTGTAAGAATCAAGGGCCATTGAATCTTCTTTTGATGTGTTATTTGATGCTGGGTCATGGTTATTGAAAATCAACAACTCGCTAAAAATGTTTCAATGACCAACTACAAGTCATAACAAAAATCATTAATTTTATTTCTAAAATTTGTAACAAATATATTTTATCCATAGAGGGCAATTAAATTTCATTTATATTTACTAGATTATTTGATGGTTCCTTGAAGTCTATATTGACTAAATAGTACTGTGTATAATGTGAGAAATATTTCTATTTTAGCTTTTAAATGATGATATTTTTACACACACACATTTTAAATAAAATGCAGCCTTAGCAGCAGTAGCACTTTGTGGCCAGCAGCAGGGAGGTGGGTGTTTACAGGTGCCAAATGGGAGGGTGCACTCAGGGTCATGATGTCCGTCTGCCCCCTATTTATAGATACCTGGCCCAGTGCTAATTGGCTGGTTAGCTGCTTTCTTTCTTTCTTAACTTGACTCTTATCAAAAGGACTCTTTTCCACGGATTTCTCAGTGGACAAGGGTGAAAATAAATGTTCTAACTTTGAAGTCATCAATTTTCCAAATACACACAAATATTTTCCTGCCATAGCTTTATGTTTTGACAGTGGGTCTTTTATTACAGTTAAGAATGCTGCTCCTATTTTTTTTGGTCACAAACTGAAGTTTTCAATTATCATTATATCATCAGTCAGTTAAACTAGATAAGTTAATTAGGATTTTTTAAAAATGCAAGAATTAGTGTTGAATTGAAGAGGTTATGTTATGCTGTAATGGATAAAGTTTGAAATAATTTTTCCTTGTAAAGTAAATGCTGCTCCAAATGGAAAGGTCACCATTATGTTATAAGCAGGATTGTAGCATATTGTAAGAGGGGTGTTTTATATTTTAAAAGATGCCATTTCAAGCCATGATAAAGAAAAATTAGTGCAATAAAAGTGAGAATGCGCTAAAAGCAGGCCAATTTAAAGGTATACCATATATATTCAGTGTACATAGACAGTGTATCTCCAGCTGTATTAGAGTGTGATGATATAAATTGTCTAGGAACAATATCAGATTGGGGAAGTGACAAAACTGAGGAGGGGGTGGTGGCAGCAACCTGAGCATGGATGGATGTGGCAATCAATCCCAACTGGTTTTTTCGAAACCACATTGTTTCTTTCATCTTCTCTAATAACATCTTTATTGTGTTCATTTTTTAAACCCCAAGAATATGTTTATTGGCTTTAACACTTTTAAAAAATAACATATTGGGTCCATAATAAATGCCCAACACTAAAAAAAAAAAAACACTTTTAAGGATAGAAACCTGTGGAGGACAAAGTAAAAATGGATTTAAAAAATAATAATAAATGAAAGGAAGATCCAAAAGAATGGTGAAAGTGTGTGGAGAACATCATCTGTCAATCAACAGGACAATCTAGTACCAAGATGGTAATGTGTGTTTACATTTTTCAAGGTAACAAGACCACCAAGTATGGCATTTGTTTGTGCAGTATGCAGAATCGTGTGTTCTTGCTGGGCATGATGATGTATACATAATAGGATGAGCTTGCATTTATCAATAATTTAATGATGACCAACATGTCTGGAATATAATTGAAACTCTGCCAGTCAGTTTTCGCTAACAACATTTTTTACTATTTCTTCAGTTTCTCAGCTCTTGAGTAGACCCTGGTGTCTAGTGACACCATGGCTTCAGTTCATGTCTTCCTACCGTTGCCTTTTGCATTGAGAACTTTTTCATCAATCCACATTTTCCCCTTTCTCATCTATGTCTTCAGATATCTTCTCCAAGACTTCATGTGTTGTCTTCTGATCTAGTGATTGTAACAACACTGATGCTCCCAAAATATCCTGTAGGATTTAATTAGCTAAGGGGATATTTCTGGTTATTTTGATCTATAATATACATCATATATCATTGAATGATAAAGCACAATTTGGATTATAGATTATAAAATAAGACCTAATCCAAATAATTTATTAGTGTATGACATTTCGGCAACAGCATTGTCACCATCATCAGACAAAAGAATAAAATGTCTGATGATGGTGACAATGCTGTTGCCAAAACGTCACACACTATTAAATTATTTGGATTAGATCTTATTTTCTTGTATTATCATATAACCTCTTTAATTCAACACCTACTTTATTTAAAACCCAATATGGCTATTTTCTTTAACAGACATAATTCAATGCGGACCTTAATTCAAACAAAAATTCTGATTCCTTGGAATGTGGAATGACTGCCACAGCTGGCAAAATTAAAGGTTCACCAATTAATATCCCTGTTCTTTTAATTTTAAGTTGAAGGTAGAAAAGTTGTTCCTTAAGTGGCAAACAGAGTTTCTATGTTTGATCTTGACTCCTAGAAAATGCGATGGTAAAAGGTTGCCGCTCCACTAAGGTGGTGACTTATCAGTCACACCTCGTATAATTAGTTATCTGGGGTTATCACAAGACGGGTCAGCCATCCTTGAGAACGGTACCGGGCCTTCTTTGATATGTGAATTTTCCATATTGTCCCTTATCTTTGTCTTGGCACTATCCAAGGCTCATCTCTGTGCTGACGACTTTCTTGACGCACACCCTCTCATCACAACAATCCATTCCACAAGGTGTGGTGTAGGATTTAATATTGGTTCTCTCTTGCTTGTTCTTGTGCTAGAAATTAGACAACCATGCTTTTATTATTGCAAATTTCAAATAGCTTGCAGCTCCTTTTTAATAATACCAAATCACATATTGGGTCCAATTATTTATTTTGGCGATAGAGAAGACTTTTTTTTTTTAATGATACACACACAGGTTGTACACATGAGAGTATTCAAATATGCAATGTATTGTTTATCAATTATTTTGAAATAGTTTTCTATGTATTTGTCAGAATAATTAATTGACTCAATAGATATTTGTTGTTTTCCACCCTATGTAATTTTACCTGTGCTTTCAATAGCTCAATTGATCCCAACCTTGTTTCACTATGTCTAGAATGGCTCATTTAGGATCAATAAATGCCCTTTACAGCAATACCTACATCTTTGTTTCAAACATAAGGTAACAAGACCAAATCCCCATATTAATGAAACATTTCTGAAAATGAGTAACAGTGTTGTTACCAAAACGTCACAAACATTTCAATAATTTGAATTTGATCTTGTTACCTAATGTTTCTAATCTAAAATCCAAAATTTGTTTACTCCTTATCACAAATGTAGTTTCAATCTCTCCTCAACTTTTCACCTTTTGACTTGCCTAAATGCAACCAACCTACATAGTTTTGCCAAATTATTATATTTACAAGCATCACATATATTATTGGCACATATAATTAGTATTTGTTGTAATTTTTCAATAAGGCAATATAACCTTGCAATTCAAAATTGAGAGAGTAGAAAATAAGACACTAGATAAATTACACCCACAATGGCCTGTGTTAATAATACATCCATCCTACTCGCAGTTATTGCTACAGACATACAAACTTTCATTTTAATAGTTAGATGTTACGGCAACAGCATTGTTACCACATCTTGAGACTTTTGTGAAGTATACAAGTGGTGTTATACTGTAAGGTCACATAATGTGTGTCAAACCTATAGTGTTTATATTAGTGGGAATTGTCATACCCAGAAGGTGGAAAATCATCAAACTTGACACAAATGATTTGAAAAATACCAGATCCAAATATATTATATCATTGGTGACCATGGTAAACGGTTTGCAGATTTCGACAATTTCGACTAAATCCCTTGAACTGTTTATAGTTGATTCTTTATATTTATTCAATTACGTAAATTTCTTTTAAGATATTTTTGTACTATATTATATTTGAAGTTGGATCAGACATGACGTGGCCACGCGGTGCTATTGAAACGAGGGCGATAGGGGCGTGGTAACTTTCTTTTCTTTTACTTTATTTTATATTAAAAACGATATATAATCTCTCCTTGTTTGTACACTATAATTAGCTGAAGAAGGGCTTGCCCGAAAGCTTCCTTAATCGCGTTAATAAAAAAGAGTTGCGGCGATATATGATTCCCTCTTTCTAATCATTGGTGACGTTTAGGTAGCAATGTTTTTAAACATCTTTTATGTCAAAAGAATAAAATGTCTTTAAACAATTATAGGGTAACCTTCTCAACTCAACATTTGCTCTAATTCAGCCATTTTCTTAATCCCAACCAGCCTAATCAAAATTTAATTTAACCCACTATGACTTCATTTTTCTTCAAATGCCTTCCTCTACTCAGAGTGGGCCACATGGTCTCTGTATACTTCCTGGTCCTCCGTCATCCTCTTCATCTCTGGTTTATTTATTAATTTTTTGTAATTTGAATCCTGTTAACTCCCTTTGATTTTTCATGTGTGATCCCCCCAAAAAAAAAAATCCATTTTAAAATTTGTAATTGTTGTTGCATGGGGAACTTAATACCATTTTGGTAATTATCCAGAGTGTTGTTGACCTTTTTAAAAGAAAAGTGACGATCAATAAGTTAAAAATAAAAGTAAAATAACAATACAATCTCTCTAATTGCCAGGAAGTTTTGTAATGGGATTATCTCCCCCCCTCCCTATGTCTGAAAATATGACTAATCAATAGAGGATGCAATCAATTGGGCCGTTGAAATGACTTCCAGGAGGGGCGGCTGTTCTAATTTTAGGCCTTTTCTTCTTCCTCCCTCAGTTGCTGCATTCATTCCAGGAACTCCCCCCTACCTCAACTACATGTTGATGGTGGCGGCAGCCTGACAGCTTTTTACTCACTTGTTTTTGTATGCTTAGATATTTAGTTCGAGGATTGCTCGTTGTTTTCATGCACAATTTTTTTACATTTAATTCCTGATGAGAGGTACAATTTGGATTATAGGTAAGAATTGCAAGGTAGAAAGACCTATTTGATTGGGTTTAGTTTTCAGTTACCTGTTAAAGGCTCATATTTCATACCTTCTTATTCATATATTGTCTTAATACAGAAATATTTACAACTTTCTAAACATTTTCAGAGAATAGCAGAATTTGCATATCTACCCCACTGATATTCTCTCCAATTTTAATTAAGCAACTTTTGAGGAAAGTTTTGTTTGAATATCTGCTGCCATTTGTTTTGTGAGTTTACTGCTGTCTCACAAGCTGCCATATTGGAAACAGATGGTGTTTATACCTACATAGCCTGTGTGAAATGGCATGTGCTCAAGTATTATTCCACACAGTCATCAACCTGACACCTCAGCAATTTAATTCTTATTTGTGCAAGCTGCCTCTTTGTCAGGAAATAATTATTGTAACACAATCCCCTTTCTTATAAACACAACTTCTTAATAGAGTACATTTTAAATGCAGCTGATGCAATGCTGTTACCGAAATGTCACACACTATTTATTTGGATTTGGTCTTATTACCTTGTGTTTATAATCTATAATCCAAATTGTGCCTTTATCATTTAGCAACTGACTATAATTCAATGCTTATTCAACCATTTTTTCAAATCCTCACCAAAGGTTGTACTTGTAAGTTTAGTTCAACAGGAATCACCTATCCCATGGGGTCTTGTAAATTAAGAGGTTTTACTGTATTTGATTTTTTTAAAAAGGCTTTATTTGGATTTTCAAGTTTTCTAATTAATTCTGGTATTTTGAAAGACATAGTATTATGCATTTCTTTTCCTGGGTTGTTTCAATTTTTCAGAGCTGAGCTATAAGAAGAAACCCTACGACCAATGGTCCTTATTAGCTTCTAAAGTGATTCTTTCACTCTGTGTAGTGCATGAATGAAAATATCCTTAAAGAATATAGATGTTCTACATTTTGGAATATTGAAATTATAAGCAAACAAACCCTTTTAATAGTATTCTTATGAAAAATTGGGCTCAGTACTAAAAAACATAAACAAAACTTTATACACAAAGATTGTAACTTTCAGGTCATCAGACTTCCCTCAAATAAAACACATGGAGAAACTGCCTACTTGGAAGGTGTCACTTGGTGAATCACACTGATTAGGTTGAAACTTATAGGTTCACAGGTTTATAGGTTTTACTAGCGGACGTACCTGGCTTCGCCCGGGTTTTACCCGAGTAAAAGTTTGTCTAACGAATCTCTCGATAAAGTGAACATTTTTTTCCCGGTCCCTTGAAAAATACTCGATAAGTTGGATAAAATCAATATTAATTGGTTCCCTCGGTAATTGGAAGTTAAAGGAATAGTATCTTGCCTTGGAATTGTATCATTATTCTTGTATGGATGTACCCGGCTTCGCCCGGGTTTTACCCGAGTAAAGGTTTGTTCAACGAATCTCTCGATAAAGTGAACATTTTTTCCCGGTCCCTTTAAAAATACTTGATAAGTTGAATAAAATCAATATTAATTGGTTCCCTCGGTAATTGGAGGTTAAAGGAATAGTATCTTGCCTTGGAATTGTATCATTATTCTTGTATGGATGTACCCGGCTTCGCCCGGGTTTTACCCGAGTAAAGGTTTGTTCAACGAATCTCTCGATAAAGTGAACATTTTTTCCCGGTCCCTTTAAAAATACTTGATAAGTTGAATAAAATCAATATTAATTGGTTCCCTCGGTAATTGGAGGTTAAAGGAATAGTATCTTGCCTTGGAATTGTATCATTATTCTTGTCTCAAATAAATTGCCGTGTCATCCTGAATTTTGTCTTTCCTAATTTTCTACATTACAAAATCATCGTATCATCATGATAATATTTAGAGCAGATTGTTGAATTATAACAGATAAATTAGAATATTTATCTTGATTATTTTAAAGCGAAAAGTTATTTCAAAAACTTTATGTGCTAGAAACCTTCCCAGTACTATACTAAATAACTTCCCAAAGTTTCATGGCGATCCAATGAGTGGTTTGGTCAGGCATAAAGGACAAACAAACAGACACACATACATTCAATTTTATATATATAGATAGAAGATATAATATAAATGAGTTTTAAAAATTGTTAAAAAAAAAATGCATCGGCCGGGAATCGAACCCGGGCCGCCCGCGTGGCAGGCGAGCATTCTACCACTGAGCCACCGATGCGTATACAAAATGGCCATATTTGGATATTCATTCCATTCCGGATTACTCCGCGTAAAAAAAAGTTCTTCAAATGAAAAAAAAATAGCCAAAAATACTAAGCAAATTGTATCCAAAAATTTTCCTCAGGTTTATAAAAAGCGACATGCAAAATTTGGTACCAATAGGTTCAGTAGTTTTTGAGGTTATCGCGAAACAGACAGACAGACAGAAATTGACTTTTATATATATAGAGATTAGTGTTTAGGTATTTGATTTAATTCATATAGTTGATATAATAGTATATATTTATATTATATTTTTTATAAATTAGTTTTAAAAATTGTAAAAAAAAAAATGCATCGGCCGGGAATCGAACCCGGGCCGCCCGCGTGGCAGGCGAGCATTCTACCACTGAGCCACCGATGCGTATACAAAATGGCCATATTTGGGTATTCATTCCATTCCGGATTACTCCGCGTAAAAAAATAGTTCTTCAAATTAAAAAAAGAAATAGCCAAAAATAATAAGCAAAATGTAGCCAAAAATTTTCCTCAGGTTTATAAAAAGCGACATGCAAAATTTGGAACCAATTGGTTCAGTAGTTTTTGAGTTTATCGCGAAACAGACAGACAGACAGGAATTTACTTTTATATATAGAGAGATAATACAATAAGTTTGACAATTATACTGCAAATGTTTCTTTTGAATGAATTCCCATCCCTGGACACTTTTATTTTTCCTGTTTATCATTACTTTTCACAATTCATCCTTTCATACTTCATCCCTAAGGTTAGAAATAATCGTTATTTCTCCTTAAAATAAATTTTGAATTTTCGTTCAAAAGAAACATTTGCAGTATAATTGTCAAACTTCGTTCCACCAACCTATATCAGTCATTCATTATATTAAAGAAAATACATAATAGAGGTCACCGTAAAGTAAAATATATACATTTTACTTGGTGGCATAAAGGGAAATTTACTCTCATGGATATCATAAATGAACCCTGTTGTAACAAGATGTCACTGAACTGCTGGTCAATAATTAATGTTATTGTATTGTATAATATTCATTGTTATATATATTGTATTATTTTAGCTAGCACACCATGTGTGCACTCCAGGGGTTGATGGAGGAGTGGTATAAATGCATTGGGCACTTTTCTTATGAACAAAAAAAAAAGAAGCTGAATGGTATCCAATTCTTGTAAAAGTCCAATCACGGAATTGAATGCAATTAACCAAACAGGGCTTTGGCACATTTGCAAGTTTAAAGGTAGAACTCCTTTCTAAATGCATAGACATGTGGCACATTTACAATAAAATCCATGATTATCATGGTTTATTGGGATAAGTACTATCACCACCACTCCACCTAGATGTATGACTAAAACCTACTGGATAAGGTACACTTTAGATAATGATAAAATTTTAAATGTAACAAGATTTTTTTTTTTGCTTATCCCTAGTACACGTGGTACAGGCCATGATAATCATGATGGGTGGTTAGCAACTGCTTTTTACTGTAAGCGCACCACATGTCTACACATGTGAAAGCAGTTCAACTTTGCACTTACAAATGTGCCAGAACCCCGTTTGGTTACTTGCACTCACTGGTGGGGTTGGACTTTTGCAAGAATTGGGGGGCCATTGGAGCATTTTTTTTTTTTAAACAGAAAAAAGTGTCCAATGCGGGAATCGAACCCGGGTCGTAGTGGTCGAAAACCAAATGGTTTAACCAGCCTTCCACCGACCCACCCTTCCAAATAAGTCATTTATATGTTTTTTTTTTTTTTGGATATGGTTTTATACTAGCTTGTTGTGTGTAATTAAGACCTATCTTAAGCCTGTTGTCATAAACTATTTCATTCTTTGGTTACCTAGAATGTGCACTTGAATATGTGCTATTCAAGCCACTTTACCTTGGTCCACCATGACAATTTTATTCTATATCATTTTTGATGATTTGCAAAGCAGTCTTTGCATTCCTTTTGTGGGTTTGACTTCCGCATAAGTAACTTTTCACCACATAGATAGGTTATCTTTTTTGTTGTTTAAAATAGACTGGCTGTCAAAGAAATGTATTTTGTTTAAAGTAAGGAGTGCAAGAGGAGAGAGAGTGTGAGGTGAATGACCGCTTATCACACAAATGTCAAGTTGGTAAATTTCCTCCTTCAGCTGGTCGCACACTTTTTGTTTCTCTTTGCATTACAGCCACACTTCCTTGCTTAGGATAACACTGGGACATCCTTGACATGTTATATGACCCCCCCCCCTCCCCTCATTGGACGTTTGGGGGCAGAGAGGACTTTTTAGATATAGTGATACAAATATAGTTATGGTATTCATGCACAAGTAACTTGCAGCTTTAACACTATAGCATTGAAAATATTCGCTACAATTTGAGCTAACACTTAATCTGTTTGATGAAATTTTTGGGTAAATATATTTATAATAGGATAATGATGTGTGTCTGTGATGCTACCTCCTTAATTCAATAGTTCAATATAATTTAACTGGTTTTTAAAATTACAACCAAGTTGCTTACTTTAACTGACTATAATTCAACACCCCTACTTTTTAATTAATTAACAGGAAGCCTCTTGGCATCTTGAAGGTTCTGATTGTATTATAATGATAATGAAGGTGATTATAATGGGCTATAGTTGTAGATATGTTCAGAAAAATGGGCAATCATATATTTATTCATATATTTGATTTAACCTCTAGTTTTAATAATAATCTTCCTATGTTATCAACTTGATGCTGAGTATGCCCCTGCCATTAGCTTCAGATAAGTTTTGCTGTCAACATGTCCCACATTTGGAGCAGCTGAAGGCAATACTATCATTTAAAAAATATATATATACTCCAGTGTGTAAAGTATTATATCCACAATCTCCTCCTAGCGATAAACAACAGGACTTTTTAATGAAACTTCCATTTTTGTGTAGATGTCAGTTGCCATGGTTTTTTTTTGTTGTTGTTTTTGTTAAGAGATATATATAAAAAAATAACCTTCTGCTAGTGAGATAGGTGGTTGTTGTTGACCGTGCCATGGAGTGTAACCAAGGCTACATCTAGTAGTGTATTGACATGGGAATCTAACCAAGGCTATGTGTGTCACAGAACATCATGATCACAAGTGCACGCTCTCCCCTTCAGACTGTCCATGAGTCAGTGGTGGCTGATCAGGTAAGTTTTGCCCGGAGGAACTCACCCCACACTTTCCTCCAACCTGTGAACACTTCCCAGATTCCTTCCCCCATCCTTCTCTCTCTTTTTTTTTTTTTTTTTTACTTCTCTATCCACTTTGGGAAGGAGGTTAACTACATATTGCCCATATAAATAATGGCCTTTCATGTATCCCATCCTTTATTTGATAATCTGGCATTTTAATGAAAAGGGAGAAAAATAATAAATGGGTTACAATTTGGATATTAGGTAATAAAGACATGACCAAATTAAGTACAGTCATGATAGCATTGCTCTTGTTTTACACAACTAGTTAAACACACACGCTGTGGTATTTATTTTTCCTCATTGACTACTTTTGTATGAGGATTAACAGTGCTGTTATTGAAACATTACACTATCTATTTGTGGATTTGTTGGTCTTATTGCCTTGTAGTTCCAATCGATAATCCAAATGGTACCTATCATTTATAATATGATATTATACTTTTGGGCCTTGTGTTTATTTCATTTATTTAGAATGCTTCATGATTAATTTTTAGTGAGGGACAAAATTGCTTTAAAACACATTTTTAAACATGAAAATTATAAATACTCTTTTTTTTTAATATAAGTGAATAATTGCAGTTGGGAGAAAGAAAATAAATTTGAAATAAAGGAAAGCTAAAATGTTATCTGAAAAAAAAAAAAAATTGGTTATTTGTTTTTGTCTAGAACTTTATTCAGTGTGAAATCTAACTGATCAAAAAGACATCCATGTCTAAAGTTATTTCAAATAGCACAACTATGGTATTGTTCACATCAATGACTAGCGGCTGATTGATGCCTCAATCTTTCATGAGTAAATTAAATTTGAGAAACTTTGTTGATGTTGGTGGCACTGTCACATTGCATCACTTTTAGGAAAAGTGTGCATGTTCTAAATATGGCCACTGCGTGTCAAAGTATTGCATTTTTAGTCATCAAGAGAGAGAGTTGTATTGAAACAATTATCTAATGTCATTATCGAAATTTGATTGCAGGGAAATGGCTGAATTAACATTGGTTAGGATCAGACATGACATAGCCACGCAATAATATTTTAAATGAAGGCGATAAAAACGTGGTGATTTTCTTTTAATGGTAAAAAACAAGCTTTCAGGCAAGAATGCCCTTCTTCAGGTTACGACTTGGAAATATTTTAAAACTATGGACTTGAAAAACTTTAATCGAACTTTTTGTAATCGGATGGCGTAAGGAAGTATAGAGCCACCAACGCAATTTACAAAATTCCCTGTCTCGATTGCGAACAGTGTTACATCGGAGAAACCGGTCGATCTATCTGCACCAGATTATCTGAACACAGCCGCAACATACGCACCAACGACCGCAAGTCTCTCTTATGCCAACACATCACAGAATTTCGCCACTCGTTCAATTTGGACAGCGCTGTATGCGTTTACAAGGGCGTCGGGAACAAGTATCAGCGCCTAGTCCTTGAATCTTTGGTCTCGCACTGCACGCCCAGTTTCAACCGAAAAATCGACCTCCCACCCCAATACTCCGTGTTTTACCTCGCCAATCCCCCCAGCTGAACTATTTACCTACTTTATTTGGCTATCTTTCAAGTCCATAGTTTTAAAATATTTCCAAGTCGTAACCTGAAGAAGGGCATTCTTGCCTGAAAGCTTGTTTTTTACCATTAAAAGAAAATCACCACGTTTTTATCGCCTTCATTTAAAATAACATTGGTTATTTGATAGGCTGAAGGTCGAGACATGAAAAAATGGTCAAATTATTGAAAGTGTCAAATTATCTCTAGTCGACTATATATATATCCATTTATATTGTATTTCATATTACATTTCAATATTTATTCCATACATGTTCCCCTAATTATTTACCACCACAGGCTAATGTTATTTTAGGGCTAATCTTTTAGAGAGATATCAGTAAATAACAGTTTATAATAGAGAAGCTTTGAAGGCCTATTTAAGAGCAGAAAAACTGAAGAAGAAACATTTACATGATCTCCTATTTATACAGTTCAATAAAGCCTCTCAACAATGAGTTTCTAGGTTATTATCCATTTGATAAATAAGTGTGTAGGCTGATTAGGTTAGCTTGGACAACTGTGAGGTGCTTGAATGAAGGAGTTGGGATGCATCAGATGATTTTTGTTTTTGATTTTAGTTTTGGAAAAATTAATGAAACAGTGTACTCCATTTGTAGGAGTTAATTGTTGGAGATAATAGTGTATCTATATCCACCATATAACCCGGGTCATAGCGCCTAGCTTTAACGTCTATTTTGAGGGGAGAGTAGTCCTTTGTCTTTTTAGAAAAAAAAAAAGTGCCCAATGCGGGATTCGATCCCGGGTCGTAGCGGTCGAAAACCAATGGTTTAGAATACTCATCTAAATTTCATTTTAGCAGCACCATCTTACATTTTTCATAGAAGCTAAACTGATGCAAGAATTGGGCATGAAAGCCATAGGGCATGATGAAATATCCTGAAGGTTATATGTGGGGAAATGATCAATTATATATATGGGCAGCTTCTCATACACTTATGCCATTAAAAACTATAATTTGTGTAAATGGTATTCAAATTGGCACACATGCCATTTATATATACATATGAAAATTCCATTTATTAACTCCTTTCTCTGGAATGTTTTTCCCCCTCAGGCAAAGGTTGCAAGAAGATCATAGCAATGAGCTGAATAAGTTTTTACTTTTAAATACCACCATCATTACAGCCTCTCTTGATCTAAATTGTAGAGAAAAATTTAACACTATATTTTTAAAATTTGATTTATACATATAGACCTTGCCTCTCATCAAGAAATAAGTATTTTATATCAGTCCTAAAACTGGTGTACCTTCTCAATCAGATGGTTGAGCATGGTTGTAAGACATGCCTTGGTAAAGTTGGTAAATTTATTGGAGGATTTTTATAAGAAAAAGAATGTTGTGGTTCCTCTCCGTATCAATATGCCATTGACCTAATAGTGGGTCATCCACCTTTAGAAGCAGTTTCCACCCTCAAGGGCAATTGAGTGCCTTCCACCATTATGTATATTTATATATAAATTATATTTTTATCTCATTATATGCAGTATGCTACTGGATAAAAGAACAAAGCACATTTAAAAATGACCTTTTGGGTTGCAAATATATTTATGACTCCTAATTGAAAATTAAGACAAATTGTATGTGTAAGGTTTGAAGGTCAATTTTTAAGCATTTTTAACTATTTAATGATAATTTTTTTTACAAAATTTATATTATTCAATAAAAAAAACTCTGTGTAAAGGACAGCTAAGTTACTAGTTGCTAAGCCAAAGTGTCTTTTAGATGAGAGGTGTTCTCTTACTGGAGAGTTGCTAACTAGTAAAAATAATTAAAACTATGAAAACTGTTTTCTTTGTATAGAGGTGTTCTCTCATGAGGTTCTACTGTGTCAACAGAATGACTTGGCTTTGCCCTGATTATTCCTGAGTAAATGTTTGCCCAACGAATATGTTTTAACCCTAGTTAATTGTTGTGATATCTTATTATTTTTAGTAATAGCAATAATGATATATATAAGAAATCATTATATTTCTGTAACTGCCATTTCATAACTACAAAATATGTAAATCAGTTAGTTATTTGACCTAGCTTCTTTAGAATTAGCTCCAATAAACAGATCATTTTCAATGAGAAGGAATGCAGGACATGTATTCTGAGGATGTTTAAGAGATTGTCTTATGGCCATATATCTTGAAGAACAAAGGGATGGGTAGACCAAGGAAGTTTGATAATAATTGTCTGGTTTTACAAGATATTAAGAAATTGCCCAGACCAAGGTGAAAGTATTCCTCTAACCTCCATAACAGAGATGGCACTATAGGATGATGGGCCACTATCCCACTGTGTCCTTGACTCCAGAATTGGCAAGAGTATGAAGTATTCCAACAGCTGTCTAATTTATTTTAATCACTGGTAGACTGTAAATGAAACAATTTACTAGGATATATATTCCCCAACAATTACGTGTGGTAATACAACAGTTTGACTTTCAATAACTTCATTGTTGTAATAAACAAAGGAGAAACTGGCTCAGGGTAACAATTAAAAAATATTGGTTTCCTTTTTTTTAAAGGCCAACAAAGTAGATTGTTATAGGTTGTGTTTTGGTTTTAACATTGTTTTTATTTATTTTGGATTCTTGGTGGATTTTATTAGATTTCAATGTCCTAGGTTTATAGCATTATTTTTTATAAGAGAGATTTGTAGCCAAAAACATTTACAACTCATTCTTTTGAAGTCAAAACTAAGATTCTCTTTTTAGCATTTTAAAGACATGTATATGGAACATTTATGGTAGAAAAAAAAAACAAGGAGCTTTTACAGAATATAAATATGTCTTAGCAGAAAAAAGAATATGGATTCAGAAAGGTCCTTTTTTCTATTAAAAATAAAAAGAATAAATATTCTTTATCACTCTAGAGATTTAAAGAAAAGTTGTAAAGAACATCCATCTTCTCTCTAAATCCATTTCTTGTAGCAACTTCACCAACACCCCAGGATATACCAAAATAGGGTAAGGAACAGGTTGAAATGACATTCCATGGCCAAACTCCATATCAGATATAGCACTCACTACACAATGACAAATTTGTGATTTTTTTTTAAAGCCCAAAAATGTCAAGTCTACCTATCAGAGTATTGAAATTGTATAACTTCTCAAATAGAAACATTAGTCATATAAATAGCAACATCAACCATTTTATTTAGAGCCCAGTGAGTGTCTCATTGGTTTTATTAAACATGAAGCCTGCTGCTGGTAGAACCATATTGGTAATTAGGACTAGATATAGCCGGCACCAAGCATGTCAATTACATGGAAGATGTCATGTACAGTAGATAGCCTTTCTCTAAACGTCAGTTGCAGATCCATTGTGTCCTTTAGAGAGCAGTGTCCTCTTACTGGAGAGTTGCTCAAAAATAATTTTGACGATGAAAACTTCTTTGTAGAGAGGTGTCCTCTAGCAGGACAGTGTCCTATCATGGAGGTTCTAATGTATAATAAAACTCATTTTTTGGGTATAACAACTGCAAAATTAAAGGCTAATATAATCCAACCAGTAAAAGTTCAATAGCAGCATTGCTGATTTTTACCTGAGTGCATATATATAGCGCCTGATTCTCATAATGACCTCTTATTGGAGAGTTGTTAAATAGTAAAAATGCTAATTTTACCTGTGAAAACTCCTTTATAGAGAGGTGTCCTCTAATGTGAGTGTCCTCTCATGGAGGTTTTACTGTATATACCATGCTATTTTTATGTAGTACCATCCCCAATACAGAGTTAATCTTGGAATACCATTATACCTTGCATAATCCTCTTCAGCTTCAGCAAGGTCATCCAATTCCAGAAAATACTCTTATTAATCTTTGTACCTCTCCCTTTATTCTTCAAGGTGAATGCCCCCAGTAGGGCCACTAGACATCTTCCAATGATCCTCTGAGTACCATATCCCGCAGACTTCCATTTCCTCTCGATTACTAGGCTATAATTAATCTTCACACCAATTTAGTGTTTTTTATAGTTGCCATTATACTGTGGGGGGTAAAAACCTGTACTCTGTACAGATTGAATGTAGCCAATTGAGAGGGGTGTAACAAGAGTTTGCGAGTAGACATGTTGTCTAAGGCAAGGTGGGGCCAGCTGGAGGTTGTTGCCAGCGGTGGCACCCTGCCAATGGGGGTTCTACTGAGTCAGCACTGTGGCCGGCCAGGCACTGAAGAGATCTGGCAGCCATTGTTCTCACCGGAACCAACAAAAGCCATTACATGTTACAAGACATTGGCCATTGAGGAAATTCTTTATCACCTTTTATATCGTCATTCCTGTTCACACATTATTATCTTATCTACCCCCCCCCCCCCCCCCTCCCTTTTAGAAATCTCTCTTATGAATCTTTTTTGGAATTCACAGTCTTGTATATTTTTAAATAAAATTCAAGGCTTTTGGTATCTATTACCATTATCTTGTGAGGGTTTAAGAATGCCTGCTCTCAGGATTTGTCTCTTCCTACAATAAGAGAAAATATGTTTTAGAAAGGCACTTTGGTGACAGACTGTCTGAATGAAGTATTCATATTCTAGGTGACCCTATACAATAGGTCTGCTTAGGACTGGCTGACTACTATCATCACACTATTTGCTCAAAAGCACAATAGAAGGAGAGATCCAGTATAACTACTTTAATGCAACCCACTTTAATTCAACACTTACTCTAATTCAGCAGTTTTTCAACATCCCAACCAGCCTATTTATTTTAACACACTTCAATTCAACAGAATATTCTGATCCCTTGGGACGTTGAATTCAAGAAGAAAGAACTTTGTATATGATGCTCAAGTCGACCATAGAGCGATTAAATAAAGTGAATCAAGAAATTCCAGAATTTGCTATCATTAGCTATTTCTATTATTCTGTCTATTGTCATTTGCCTGAGGTGGTTTGAGAAGAGATCTCTGATATTCCCTAAATGTATTATAATGATGTAATTTACCTTCATAGATGCATATCTGTCACAAATGTATAGGTTTTTTGTTTAAATATTATATAATTACTAGTCCAACTTCTTTAATTCATCACCTCAAGGAATCATAATTTTCTGTTAAATTAGTCAGTGTTGAAACTTAGTCGGTTAAGACTAAGATTATCAAAACCTCACAATATTCACTACTAGTAGATATTTTTAGGCCATTTTATTGTCAATACTTAAGGGTGTGTTAGTTTTAAAGTCTCTATGTTGAATTATAGCAGGTTATAAACCTAAATTAGCTTATTGGAATTTGAAATTTTTTGTCTGTGTTGAATTAAAGATAGTAATTTGAAAATGATATGGTTTAGAATTTAAAAATTGATTGAATTATTGTTGATTGAATTAAAGAGATTATATTTTGATAATATTTGAAAACACTAAAAATTGTAATCTTCCATGATCTCTTGGCTTAGTTTTGCATCTACCAGCATCTTTATTGGTAAATCCTAGTTCTGCTATTATTTCCCTTTCACATTTGTGGCATCAACATCTATCTCTTCCAAACTTAATTTATACTTCTTGTGGGAGAACACAGTAAAAATAAGTTTTAAGTCTGCAAGTTACTCTTTTAATGGTGTTTTCCTCTTAACTAAAATACAGATAACCACCAGCTAAACACCTGTAGAGAAGTAATTTAACCTTCTTGCAGAGACTAAATATCTTATTAAAGAAACTTTGCGTAGAATGTGTGATTAATCATTTAAAATATTTTCTACAATTTCCCTCACAATAAATATTTTTCAGGAAGTCTTCTTCAGTTTTTCTGCCCTGTTTCATTAATTTTACCCACCTGAACTTCATCAATCTTTTTTTTTTTTTTTTCCTTAAGCGGGTAGATAATTATTTAACTCATTAGAGAGTTTGTTATTTAGTTGCATTATCAATTCCTAATCATAAATGGAATTGAATAAAGATATTGTTCATTTATTTTCAGATCACTATTAAACTATTTTAGATTTTCTGTTGAAAAGCTTTCAGAGGCTTGGAATTATTTGTAGGGAGTGCTGTGATAACAAATGTTTCTTTATAAATACTGATTGTTTTCTCAGATGTATTCTATAATCTTTATAATTAATTGTCTCTACCTCACTCTAAAAACTTGGATTTTAGAGTTACTTACACTTTTCCATCAGTTCCCTTTCTATAGAATGGTATTTGAAAGGTGAGGAGGGAGAAAGGGGTTCCTCAATTGCAGTGAGTGGTGCAACCAGGGTGGTATAAGAGGGAGAGTCTCATGCAATATGGCCTCTGGGCATTTCACTTCCCCTTCCCAGGAACTGATAGTAATTGGCATGGCAGTCTCTCTCTAGGGTAGAACTTGCTGGATTCATTAGGGTGACTTTTTGGCCCTTGTAACAAATATTGATTGTTTGTTTTTCCCTAGGTGATTGAGAAGTACTCATTTTTATCCACTTCCCCCCCATTTCCTCATCGACACATAACTATGCAACCCTTTCTCTTCCTTTGAATGGAAATAATTTTATGATTTTGCAAAAATGGTGATGAGATTTTTAGAATTAAAACTGTAGCATCCCATTTTTGGTTGCTCTTTATCAGTCCATTAAGGTCATCACAAAATGGATTGATTACTTTGTCAATTGGGTCTGTAGTATCTTACTTCTAGTGGAAACCCAGTACTTCTGGTGATACTACTTGTAGTATCACAAATGGTTGCTTTTACTCTTTAAATTCATCCTCTATATTTATCATATAGATTTTGATTATTCCACTTAGCTGCTCTTACCTTTTTTTTTTAATTTGCAAAAAGAAAGGGACAAGTTGGATTATAGATATGAAACACAAGGTAATTAAACCAAATTTAAATAAATAGTGAAGTTTTTTGTAAAGTTCTGAAATGTCCCACACTATTTGGATTTAATATTATTACATTTTGTTTAAAAAAAAACTTATTCTCATTTGGATTTGAACTGATTATATATATATAGTGTGCTGAACATTCGAAAATCCTGTAAATTTATTTATATTTCTCTCTCACTTTTTTAATTATTATTTTTCATGTATATAGGAATATATATATATTAAGACAAGGATAATCTTCCTATTTGTTATAGAAGATAAACATATCTGTTTGAACAAGCTCCTTTTTTTCATAGATCCCTATTAAATGTATAACTATAAGCTAGGTTTATGTGCCCCAATATATAATTTTCAAGTGTAATGCAATAACTTTAGTGAAACGAAGAAAGAAACTTTTCTTTTTGGCGTACCTTTTGCACCATTGAAATTTTGAATATTTAATCAAAAAAGAAAAAAAAAACAAAAAAATTAAATTAAATGAATGCAATAGAAGAAAATAATGCAAATTATATATACTCAAAACAACTATGATGATAACAACTTGTGGATTACAGAAGCAAACAATATTCACAGAATATTTCACGCTGATATATTACATGTAATATATATATTCCATATATTTTTTTACAATATTTTTAACATTTACAAACATCAAATTAACATATTGTGGCCAGCTAAACATAATAGACTCCTAGAAACTGATACAGATTTAGTAGAATTGGAAGCTGTGGTGTATCCTTCCTAAATGGGTTGCTAACTTACCTTTATTTTTGATGATTACTTTTTTTATGAACAAACTTTTTATGAGATATTATCTAGAGATAAAAAAAACTTTTGAACATCTAGGAAAGTCTGGAAAGTCTCTCCTTCATTTTATAAGAGCACAAGTTCAAAGTCTTTAACTCTATTATTATTTTTTTGGTAGTAGATTAAAATATATATTTAAATCACTTTCTTATCTTGGCAGTCATCCAAGATAACATTTTATCCATGTAGATTGGTCTCCATTTAGCACCATCTTTGAAACCACTACCTCTATACCCCACATTGAAGAAGTACAAAGTTATTTATCTTTTCTTACCCTAATGAGTAACCTAGTGTTGGTATCATTTATGAAGCTACATATAGAAATGCTTGGTATGTATCCTAGATTTCTATTTAAATCTAGTATACCAAAGACAACCATTTTTTTTCTGAGAAAAATGGTCTGTCAGGAGACAGACAACCGGCAAAATCAAAATATGAAGTTTTGTCCATGAGTGTCTTGACAAAGAAGAATGTTTTTTAAGTAATACCTAATGCAAGAGAAATATTTTTATAAGCAAAATTAGAGCATTTTGAGGGGGTGGGGTAATTTTGTTCTTGCCACCCTCATTTAAAAAAATATTTTTGATATGCATGGCCAAATATACAACAGATGGTTGATGTTGACCTATATACCATTACCTCCTTCCACACACTGGTCTCTGTTGGTCGTAATGCTTTTTATAAAGCCTTTGCTCATTCAGGAGAAATATATTTTGTCCCCCACTTATATCAATATTTATAAATATATTGAAGGAAAATGTAATGCGTTGTGAAACCTCAAAATATAATGTTCTGCTAAAATGATATTCCGTGTGTGTTTTCAAAGGTTTTTGAATCTGTAGAGTTTAAGTTAACTTAAGCAGATTTTTTATAAAAGTGTTATGCAGTTTGTATAGGTACAGTACAAGAAAAATTTTACCTTGTTGCTTCTTATCCCCTTGTGCAAAGATTACCCCAATTCCATGAGTCCATATTTAGTTTTGCTGAGTTACCTTGGTTTGTGGGAATTAATGTTAGCTGAAGAGAGTAAGTCATGCATACTAGGACGTGTAAATCCATCTCCCTCAGTCCCTGCTGGCCAACATTGTCCAAACATTCTTATTTGGTGATGCAGAAGGCAGAGGAAGGCGCTCCTGTGGCCAGAATATCACGGAGCCGCACCTCAGAAGAGCCCCATATTGGGCGCTACCGCCTCCTGAAAACCATTGGCAAGGGCAACTTTGCCAAAGTAAAGCTAGCCAAGCATCTGCCAACCAGTCGAGAGGTAATGCTATTTGTTTCTAACACTCTCCATGTGTTTCTCACTCCTTTGCTGCTGCAGGTGGCAATTAAAATAATTGATAAAACACAATTGAATCAATCCAGCCTTCAGAAGGTAAGTTACTTCCTAGCTTTCAATGGACCAAACTATTCAGATGGGGAGCTAGTTTAGCCCCACACATGTGCAACACAGAAATTATAAAATACTAAAATGCTAAACTTGTCTGAAGCCTTAAATTTTGGAAGCACAACTAACCAAATATAAAAAGTCACCAAGGAAATGGCATTTTCTGTATGCACACAATGAAAATAATAGTGCAGAGAAGCAGCAGCAGGGAGACCCTAGGGCAAACTATATATATATGTAAACTGATTAAAGCACATACACCAATGTGATGCTAGGATAGTAGATTGTTTAGATGAATATATGTATTTATAAATTACAAGTGCCTAAGGTATGAGCCATGGTTTGCAATTGTAAGTGTGTACCACATGTCTACACAGCAGAAAGCAGTTTGATTTTTATTTATATAAGGTTCCAAAACTCCATTTGGTTTCCTCTACCTATTGGTAAAGTTGATCCTTTGCAATAATATAGGCCATTGGAATAGAAAAGATGCCTAATGTGTGATTGAATCCCCTGTTAAAAATAATTTGCATCATTCTTCCACCAACCAAAAAAAAAATGAATTTAGGTAAAAGTTCATTGTTTGAAAGTCTACAACTTAGTGTAGATGTGTTTGACTTGAATTGTAGACAAACACAAATCAATTTGAAGTTATTTATGTCGATACAGATGCCTTTCCCCCTTTTTTAATCTCTAGACCCAGAGTTTGTACAACTTCATACAAATACTGCATGAGAGAGAGAATATAGTTGACCGCCACTACAGAAGCATCTTCTAAACAACGGTCTTTTTATTTATTTAAACATACATGGTCCACTCAACCAGTGCCGCTTGGTAAGGCAAAAATTGGTACATCCTGCAGCTTAGAATGGAGAGTGCATGGCTCCATTTTCTTTGATGCCATTCTTGTCATGGGCCTAGAGAAAACAAATCTAGACACTATAAGGGAATTCAGGAAGCAATGATCTTCCTGGCTAAATAAAAGTTAAGACTTATATAAGAAATTGTATTTGGATGTTTGTTTGTGCCAGCATACCTTATTATTAGCACACCAATCATTATTTCTTCATATTTTTCTCTTTTAATCAACTTTCAGTTTAATAAATAGTGTTTTTAATAAAGTATTTTGATTGTTATATATACTCCTGCTTAAAAGGAAGTAGAAATGTCACTGCCTGTTAATTAATAACAAAAAAAAATAGAATTTACAAAAAGCCTTTATTTATTGCTTTTAATTTTAATTGAATTTGAAATATATTAATGATCATATTATTTATTTACACATATAAATATATTAAAAATAAAAAAGGCATCTCCTGAAATATATATAAACTAAAGAACAAAAGAAAATGAAACCAAAATGTAAACATTGGCAACCGCCATTTTTCTTTGTCTGCCAGCAACTGTTCTATACTCGATCCTGCACAGGCGCACGCCCGCCACCACCACGTGTTGCTCGATGGGGTCGTGTTTTCGAGCCGCTCGCCCACTATAATGGATATTTAACATACTCCCACCTATGATTTGGGGGAGCAAATCTTACAATTAAGATAAGTGATATATATGTGGTACATAAAAGGAGTTAAGCATTATAAATTAAGTCTCTGTGGTGGCTTGACCACGCGTCCACATCGAGTTCGCTTAGCCTCACTATGCTCTTCTTCAATTGTAGTATCTCCTTTGGATCGAAGAATTGGATCCCCATTTGAAACTTCCAGAGGGTAGATCTTCTGCACAGGGCGTATAAGGGTTCTCAGTTTTGTGCGAACTTTAGCAACCCGAGAATGTCCATCTCTTCCTGGAAACAGTTCCACTATTCTTGCCATAGGCCAGTGGAGTCTCCTCTTGTCTTCCACCTTCACTATAACCACATCACCCACACTCAGTTTCGGAGTCCTCTCATTGGCCTTCTGGACAAGCTGGCCCAGATATTCACTCCAAAAGCAACTTCTGAGAGCTTCTCGCAGCCTTTGGCAATGCCGATATCTATCTTGAAATTTCTTTGAATCCAACTTATCAAGATCTGGAACTCCCACGTCTTTTGATTCATGTAGAAACATGGAGGGTGATAAAGGAATCAAACTATCAAAGTCCTCGTGAATGTATGTCAGCGGACGACTGTTGATTGTAGCTTCTACATCACATAGGATAGTGGACATCTCTTCATAGTACACTGAAAAATGGCCCAAAATTCGAACAAGATCCTTGATGGAACGAATAAGACGCTCCCACCAACCTCCCCACCATGCAGCAGTAAGAGGTATGAACTTCCAACTTATCTTGTGAAGATTTTGGTCTAACACTATCTTCTTCTGAAGTGACACAATTATCAATATACAAACATTCCATCAACTTCTGACGGAAAACCTGAATCTGATGATTATTTTTACACCATAAGAATCTAAGATATCTCTATCTTCTTCTTTCACTTCAATTTGCAAAAAGGCTTTTCTAATGTCAGCAATAACTCCAATAGCCTTTTCTCTAAACTTCAATAAGATAGCTGGGATCTGTTCAATAACATTTGGGCCACTTGCCAAGCAATCGTTCAATGAAAGATTCCCCTTGTCCTTACATTATGCGTCAAACACAGGTCTTATCTTGGTGGTGTTGCTATTGGCTTTAACCACTGGGTGATGAGGGAGATAATGACACTTCCTGCTCAAATCTTCTGGAGACACCTTTTCAATAACACCTTCAGCTAGCCATTCTTGGAACACCCTATCATATTTGCTGAAGATCATTTAGCTCTCAATTTACGGGTTGTGTTGAAAAGTCTTCTCTCTGCAATATGATGATTGGATGAAATTCCTTTTTGGTTCCCCAGCCAAGGCTATCCTACACAAAAGCGTCCATCTTCCAGCTGATGAACAGTATTTAAGAAGTGCTGGTGTACTATCTTATCTTCTTCTAGCTTTGTGAGATTTTCCCTGGGATCTTTTATGCCAATCGTTTCTAAATCCCACAAATCATCAACTGACATATTTCTACTGTGCATACTGATGACCACCAGTGATGAGTAATCAGTCTGCTCATCTTTTTTCGGTGAAGGGCCACAAATTGTCCATCCAAGATGTGTTTCTATGGCTGTTAGACCATTTTCCAGCTGCTTCACACGTCCCGACAAAAGGCTTCCATAAATATCACTGCCGATCAAAAGTTCTATCTTGGGGCTATCTCTACCAAGATCAGACAGTCAAATTCTAGATCCTTTTAGTTCATTCAACCATGCTCCTTTAGGCGTCCTTGGAATCTCTCCACAAATAATGTTTTGACCCAAAAATTCAAATTCTCTCAGAGTGTCCAATTCTGATAGGTTGCTGCATACTGCAACCTTATATACCTTGTGGCATTTTGTTTCTGTTTGTGTACCACCAAACACAATGAATGAGCAATATTTACATTGCCCAAAGGCTTCAATTTTACTTCTAGTGCAGTGGATTCCAAAATATAGAACTTCTGAGAACCAGGGTCCAAGAGTGCTCGCACTCTTTTATAGCCATTATTTCCCTTAATATTAACCATCAAGGTCATTAAGGTTACATCTCTTGTACACTGCTGATTGGCTAAAGCACTCTGCACTACTTCAGAGACATGTGTCTTTTCCTTTCGGTTGCAGGGCAAGTCAGGACAAAGAACGTAGTGTCCTTTGGCAAAAATATTACATTGAACTGTCCTCTTGCAAGCCTTTGCAAGATGTCCAGGTTTAAGGCATTTCAGACAACACCTCTTTTCATAAATCTTTGCTCTTTTATCCTTGAATGGCATAGATAGAGCAGTGATGCAGTCTTTACTTTGGTGATTATTTTCACAGAACAAACATCCCATCTCCTTGGCAGAAAATAAACCTGCAGCGGTAGGTATATTTGAATTCTGCTTAATCTTATTTCTAAGTTTCTCTTTTGGGGAAGACCCTTCAATTCCCCTCCTGGCTAGAAGTCTTCTTTCTTCCCCTTCCACTTCTCTTTTAAGAAAGTCCAATAGATTGTTAAGGCGAGAGCTGGAGTTAGAATCAGAGTTTTTTGATGCTTCACAATTATCCAGCGGTGATCTCTGCCAAGCAACCAGCACATCTTCTGGCAAACAAGACTATCATTGGGAAAAGTCATGCTGTCCTTGGTGTCAACAGGAGACTCAAGAGGAGACCTGTGAATGAAAAGTGTGTAGTCCAAATCATTGAAAGGGAAGGTTGGTGGGGCTTCCGTGCCAAGATCCATAGAGCTGATTGATAGTGGAGCTTCCCAGGAAGTGGTTGGCATTCATTTCTCCACACAGCATCCTGTCCTTTGTTGTGGAGCCACACCTCCTACTACAATACAACCTCTTTACCTGGTCAGTTGGTAGATTGTCTTCATATTATACATCAGAAGCTGGACAAGTAATTTTACCAAAGTGGTTGCTTTCACGTAATAAATATTTTCTCGCACAGATAATCTAATAATAAACAATTTTGGTGTATTTGCTGTGCCAATCAATATTGTTTGTAGCTTATTTATAATATAGACCAATATAAACTTGGTGGAAATGTGTTTTCAAACCGAAATACAAGGTGGCATCATCAAGGAAGATGACAAGGCAGTATTTTAAAAATATGTTAAATAAGACAGTATAAACATAATAAAAATCTTGATAATCTAAATAATATATAATGTGACCATTGCTTGATTATTTTTGAATTTCTTAAAGGAGATTAAACAGTAACGCAATATGTGTTTGTCTACATGAAGCCAATATTTATGATAGGCAAAATGGAATCCTGTTAAACCCTAATTGTCAATCTCCCAAGGTTCTTTCAGTGTCCCAATATTTGGTGTTGAACCCCCAACTCTCCCTATTCCTCTGAAATCTTCCCCCACATTTCTTGAAGGTTGGGAATTTGATTATTTAAGCACATTTATAGGAAATTTAAAGAAACATTTTTTTTTAAATGCTCGGTTTTGAGCAGCTGAAAAAAATAGGCGTGTAGTGCAAAGATTTGAAGAATTGTTATATTTGTGTCTGCATTTTAATGATCACACACCTTGTAATTTCATACTATTTTTCCTTTTATTTCAAATATGGCTGAACTTTTTGTAGGGTGAAGTAAGCTCCATTATGTAGGACAACAGTGAGTTTGTGTACCCAGCCAAATACTACACCCACCTTTGGGCAAGTGGTGGATGTGAAAAAGAAGGTTAAAGCAATATGGGTGTTGAAAGTACATTGTAGAAAAACAGTAGAACCTCTTATGAAAGACCATAGCCCCCAAAACCCCTTTTTTTTAGAATGATGGTTGCACTTCTGTTACTGAAACTCTTGCATGCTTGATCAATCTTAAGGTGGTCTTACATATTGAGGGGGTTTACAGAGATTAGAATTTCTGGTATGTGAAAGTTTAAATGAGGAATCGAGATATTGGGCTGGTGATCAAACTTTATATTAAAGGAGAGTTGTCTAACCTGGATTGTTTCTAACACCAAGGTGTGTACGTAGCTTTTCCGTGAAGTAAGAATAATGAAGATGTTAGATCATCCCAACATTGGTAAGTCTTATCTAGCCCCTCTATATCTCTCACCCACTGACCCTGGCTGGCTGTCACAGTGAAACTATACCAAGTGATAGAAACAGAAAAAACCCTTTACCTAGTGATGGAATATGCAAGTGGAGGTAAGTTGGTTTGTTCTATTTTACACAATTCAATCATAAAATACTAAATATACTTTTTTTTTTAAATAGAGCCATCCATAAATAGATATTTAATTAAAAAGGCATATATTGGTAAAATTATATTTTGATCCAATATATGCCCTTTTAATTATAAATATACTATTTATGTACTTTTTGAATAGGTCTTGTTACTTTAAAAAAATATGGAAAATATTATTATAAAATGAAAAATATATTTATTTAATAATTGAGAAGGTTATGAAGAAATTCAATAAAACCTATGTGAGAAAGAGTAAAATATTTATAAACAAGGTAATAAGACCAAATAAATAAATAGTGTGTGACGTTTCGGTAACAACACTGTTACCAAAACATCACACACTATTTATTTATTTATTTGGATTTGGTCTTATTACCTTGTGTTTATAATCTATAATCCAAATTGTGCCTTATCAATAAAATATTTAAAAAGCCATATACAGTTGGACCTCACTATAAAAACATCCCATCCCAATAATTGGGATTCAAAATGTTGGGTCTTAGAATTAGCAAGCTATAACAGGGTTGTGGTTATAAAGAAGGTCCCATTGTAGATATGTAAAGATTTTTCAAATTTATTTGTGCACAGATGATTTGCCTTTTTTATCCCAAGAGTTAATTTGTATTGCAAGCACAGAGTGCAAACTCTTGTCTTGCTTGCTCCATGCATTTTTAGAAAGGTTGTAAGTGTTTTAAAAAAAGGGGGTTACTTACAGAATTGAAGAGGTTTAATCAATTCAGTACTGGATCCATCATGCAGATAGAATGGATTTGTTACCTCCAAGGAATAAGAAAACATCATTAAAAAGAAACAATGCTAGGCCATGTGGGTGTATTCTCCCACTAGGCCTTGAAGGGTTTAATCCCAGGACAAGGAAGGCCAAAAATGAATTGAACAAACAGCAAAGACATTTAGTGAGAAACATTTCATTTGTACTGTCCCAAATAGATTGACAATGACCATGAAAACAATAAAAATAATGATTTTTGTAGTTACTATTGTTAAACACTTTCATTGTTGGCCACATGTAAAAATATCTTTCCTGGTATATACTTACTTTTATGACTAGTGGCTCTTTCTTTTTATATCACTAAGTTTTCTAACCATCTAACTTTATTTAAATTGATTTTTATCCGTTACAATATAAAATGCAACAAAAGATTGAAATAAATAAACTGTACGGGATGTAGTCTTATGTTTCTATATTATCTATAATCCAAATTGTGCCTTATCAATGTAATATGTAAGAACAAATTTAATTTGGTATATACTGAGATATACTTGAGTATAGAGAAGGTATGGAAGGAGAGGTCCTGTGTGTGTCCCAGGGGAGGTGTTTGATTATTTAGTTGCTCACGGGCGCATGAAAGAGAAAGAGGCCCGAGCCAAGTTCCGACAAGTAAGTAGTCAGACTACCATCACCACCCATGTACCAACTCCCTGGTGGGTGCAGATAGTTTCAGCTGTGCAATACTGTCATCAGAAGAGGATCATCCATAGGGATTTAAAAGTAAGAAACTTCTCCCCCCTGAGACATAAGGCCAGCAAACATGGTTGGATGGGTTGTAGGCAGAGAACCTGCTCCTGGATGGAGAGATGAACATCAAGATTGCAGACTTTGGCTTCAGCAACGAGTTTGTTCCGGGTCAGAAGCTGGATACCTTCTGCGGTAGCCCTCCCTATGCTGCTCCAGAACTGTTCCAGGGCAAGAAGTATGACGGGCCAGAGGTGGACGTCTGGAGTCTGGGGGTGATCCTGTATACCCTGGTTAGCGGCTCCTTGCCTTTCGACGGGGCTAATCTGAAAGAGCTCAGAGAAAGGGTGCTGCGGGGCAAATACCGCATTCCTTTCTACATGTCTACTGACTGTGAGAACCTGCTGAAGAAGTTCCTGGTCCTCAACCCCGCCAAGCGAGCCTCTCTAGAGGTAATTAACCACTAGACTTCATCTAAAGATGTAATTTGTAGGAGCAGTGTAGTCACAGGATTTTGAAAAAAAATGCTTACCATGAACAATTGAGATTATTCATTTGATATAAAGTCCTAAGGTTCCTCCAAAGTGTTGACCCATAGCCTTGGTTTATTTGGTCCAGTCATTGAGTATTTTCACTCCTTCCATATAGCTGGGATTTAATAGTAAGTTCATTCACCTTTAGAAGCCATTTCTAACTTCAAGTGCAAGGGGGAGTACCCTCCTCTATATGAGATGGTGTTGGAAACTTATCTCAGCCTCTGCCCACTTCCTGTCATATCCACCACTCTAGGGCATGTATTGCCCAAATTCTGCCAGGTGGAGGAGATCTCAGGTAGGGATTTTACATTCCTAGGAGTTGCAACCTTATAGGAGGGAATTTTCCACACTCCTCCACTACGTTGGGGAGCTAATTGTAATGGGTAAAACACAAATCAAAATAACATGATGGCCAATAAGTAAGCTCGTAGGCTTTGGTCATCTTGTTTATTTTTCTATGAATCCCTAATGAGAAGGCTAACAATCCTGGTGTCCAGAGCATCATGAAGGACAAGTGGATGAACATAGGTTTTGAAGATGATGAGCTGAGGCCTTACTTGGAGCCAGAGCCAGACTTTGGGGATTCTCGAAGGATAGGTGAGTACGCTTATCCTCAGAGCCTATTCTACACACCTACAAGTGCAATCACTTATTATACTAATTGGCCATACACCCCAAAGAATATTTCAACTAAAGCCAAAAATGAACCTCACCTAAAATTGAGGTTTGGTTAACAGTGATGCAGAGTGATTAAAACAATCACCAAACCACCATTCGTATCTTACTTGTCAGAGAGGGTTGATGATGTTTGGTGGGTTGGTCAGCAGAGGTGCTGATGGCTATGGGGTGCTCCAAAGAAGAAATTGACGAGTCCCTCAAGTCCAAGAAGTATGATGACATCATGGCTAACTACCTGCTCCTGGGACGAAGGCCCACAGAGAATGAGTCCTGCGAGTCCCGGTCAAGTTCCAGCCTGTCTTTGCGCACCTTGCGGCCAGCTGTGGATGGAACCAGTGGACCAGCAGCTGCTGCCCAGAGTCCCTCCCATGTCAAAGTGCAGAGGAGTGTCTCTGCTACCACCAAGCCTCGTCGCTTCAGCCATGGAGGTGGGTGGTACCTTCTTGAGGATATCTCCCCTGTAGGGTTTCTATATGGCGGGGTAATGTACAGGTCACCAGGCCTCATCGGGGGGAGCTCCAGGCAGTGGCTACAAGCGACAAGATGCCCTGGATACATCTAAGGACTCTGCCTCCCCCAGCTATTCCTCTGTCAATCCCCGGACTGTGAAGCCAGCCCTAGGATCTACTCCTAAGTCCGCCTTGGACAACCAGACTAGTGAGTGGCTTCTTTTTAAATTTTGATAATTCATGTTTACAATACTCTTAGACAGTTTACCTAGTTGGTACTTTTTTTCCCCTGTAAATATATAATGTCTTATTTTTTCCTTTTGAATTCAACAGACCATGTTTGGCTGTAATAGGAGATGTTAATCAGAAATCTGAAGTACTCCCAAATTTGTACGAGACAACAGTTTTGGTTGTTGCAGGTTCCAGCCCCATTAAGGGCCTCAGCTCAATGCGCAAGCCAGCAGGCAACTCTCTACAGACTACATCTGGGGGCAAGAGCAACCTGGGCAGTGGAATCCCCATTCCGCGGCGCAACACGTACAACTACAATGACAACAAGACCAACGACACCACCTCCAGGTTAGTTAGCTATGAATGGGCTTCTCGTGTTATGTCGTCTTGGTTGTTGTTCCTTCAACTAACACAGAGCTAGCAGGTGCCCTCAATCTGGTGTGTTATTCTTTCATCCCTAGCACAACTCGAGCTCCAGAGCAGCAGTTAAAATAAGATGGCCTAAATAAAATCCATATATAAGATATACAATAAACAAGGTGGGAATTTTAAATATACAACCCCCCCCCAAATCGTTTCCATCATTCCCTTTCAAATTACCTATTTCAATTCATTCTTTGATTAAAGGCAATTGGTCAAGATGATAATGACAGCCATTAGGTTATATGTCATAGCCACCCAGATGAGAGGGCACCTCTAGACTCTGCCACTAACTACTTCTTCCATGTACCAATCCTGCCGACTAACCGTTGCGCATGTGCTGCACTGCTAACTTCAGCAGCAATGTGCTTTCCGAAGAGACTCCCAGCAGGCCCAAGGGCCATACCAAATCTGCTTCAGTCTCTTGTACCGTTCCCAGAAGCTCTGATTTAGAAGGACCTCTGGACTCACTGCGACCCAGGTGATGATGAGCCGTGTGTGCTTCTCTCTCCCTGTGTGTGTGCTGTCTCTTCTCTTCCTTCCTTCCTTTCTTTCCTTCCTAGATGGCCCGGGCTGTTGCTGCATGGCCTGTGGTGCCGGGACTGTGCATGCACTCCCCACCCACATACCTTGAACTTGCTGGCAACAATTGTTGGGTAGACTTGGTTTTAGGACAATTTTCAATATGAGTATGCACAAATGCCCTGAAAATTGTTATAGAGAGGGAGTGAAAATCAAGGTAAGTTTAAGATAATCAATGAAATTTTTGAAAATAGAAGGCAATACATAAATAGTTCTTTATTTAAGAAGGCATATATATATACATATTGAATAAAAAAATAATTTATTTACCAATATTTCAGTTGGCTGAACGCCAACCTTTTTTAAGGTATAACAACATATTAATGTCAACCATATTAATGTCAACAACAAACTCAGCACCACATAATGTCAATAGAATTAAGTTGAAAAAATATATATATATCGTAATTTAAACAATGTGATATGTGGGTAATAAAGTATGATGTCTCTTCTAGTCATCTCAAAGTGACACCAGCTTGCCACCGGATACCCGGGGGATCCAGAGTGGGACAAAGAAGGGGTGTTGGTCCGGATGTTGACAGTTAGGTTACAGTGGATATTTTCGGACAGGCCCGCTCTATACTAGGTCCATTTTCATCTCACGGCCGCCGTTTTGGTTCCTCCCTGCCTCCGCAGCTTCATGCAGGACGCCGAGCTTTCCTCAGTTAATCCTCAACTTTCCCCTGGTCCTTGTGCCACGTGAGACGTACTGGGAGAGCATCTTTTGATCCCAAACTTTGTCCTTACTGTCCCTTGCGGACTTCCCAATCTGCACGCCTTGCCACTCAACCCCGACTGTTTGTTGGATTACCTGGGTTTACTACATATATATATGAGAAAACAATAGATAAAAGCACATGTACTTTTGGTCAGGATATGCCTTCATTATTTTTAATGTATATATAGTTTTGACTATATTGACTTGAATTGGTCTGTAATATCCCTATATATAGTCACGACCGTCTTTCCTCATCGGCCTCTGTCACGGATGCGCGCTCACAGGGAGGTCACGTGCTCGCCGGCTCCCTCGAGCCGGATTTGAACCAGCGACCTAAGGATCACCGTTGTAACATCTACAGTCGGGTAAAACACGGGCGTTGCCCGGGTCATTCGGCTAGTATATATATAGTCACGACCGTCTTTCCTCATCGGCCTCTGTCACGGATGCGCGCTCACAGGGAGGTCACGTGCTCGCCGGCTCCCTCGAGCCGGATTTGAACCAGCGACCTAAGGATCACCGTTGTAACATCTACAGTCGGGTAAAACACGGGCGTTGCCCGGGTCATTCGGCTAGTATATATATAGTCACGACCGTCTTTCCTCATCGGCCTCTGTCACGGATGCGCGCTCACAGGGAGGTCACGTGCTCGCCGGCTCCCTCGAGCCGGATTTGAACCAGCGACCTAAGGATCACCGTTGTAACATCTACAGTCGGGTAAAACACGGGCGTTGCCCGGGTCATTCGGCTAGTATATATATAGTCACGACCGTCTTTCCTCATCGGCCTCTGTCACGGATGCGCGCTCACAGGGAGGTCACGTGCTCGCCGGCTCCCTCGAGCCGGATTTGAACCAGCGACCTAAGGATCACCGTTGTAACATTTACAGTTGGGTAAAACACGGGCGTTGCCCGGGTCATTCGGCTAGTATATATTTTTTCAAACATTGCTCCCCCCCTCATTGAGTATAAGCACAACTATATATATATGTATTTATTTTTAGCTTAATTCTATTGACATTATGTGGTGAGTTTGTTGTTGACATTTATATGTTGTTATACCTTGAAAAAGGTTGGTATTCAGCCAACTGAAATATTGGTAAATGATCCAATACATGCCTTTTTAATTAAAAATCAATGAACTTATTTGTAAAAAGGTATTTTTAAAATAATAATTCATTTTGTTCAGAGAATATACAAAGAGCATTTAAGCACTTTGGGGTTATCTACGCTATCCCAAACCTTTTGCCATTTCTGAATTGGGACTCTGTGGAATTCCTCCTCCTTCTCCCTGCCTGTTGCATGACAATGCTTGCTCCAGACCCACTTGTCTCATTGATGTTCTGGTTGTAGGGGGCTTTGTGCTACAAAAATATACTGCTCAGTAGTCAAGTTATTGACACTGCTGAGATTTGACTGAAAGTAATATTTTTATAGAGAGGGGGGATAAATTTCATAAAATGCTTGCGTCTAAAAACTATTCTGGACTAAGTTACCATCTAATATCAATCAGCATCAGCACAAATAATTGGATAGCTCCAATATAAGAAAGTAGAAATGCCAGAAACTTGGTAAAGAAACGTTGGTCACTAGAGTCAAACTGAGACACTCTGCTTTGTGCAGCACTCTGAAACAACAGTCCACCACAAGGGATTCAACGCAGCAGTCCTCGCTGACAGTCTCCCCCCTCACATCGCTGAACCGGCAGTTCCCGCGAGGCACAGCCAACAGAAGCACCTTCCACAGTGGCCAGACCCGGGAGCGGCGGCACATCTCTGGCTACAACGGCCCTGGAGGCACTGCCACTCACCTCACCACCCAGGACACCTCCGGCCTAGCAGGAAGGCAGTCTTTCTTCAGCAAGCTCTCCTCCAAGTTCAGTAAGAGGTAGGTGCCTTCTGATTGGCTGCTGGCTTGTTATTGTTGTTGTTTACTGTTGGCCAGGTGAGTAGTAATTGGCTGGCAGTTCGGGGTGTGTGGGTCTTTTTAAATCGGGGTTTCCTAGGTGAGAGGAAGTCTCTGGCGGTCGGTCGGCAAGTGAGTTAGTAGAGACCACACTAACTCTCTCCACACTCGCAAGCCTTTTTTTAATTATTATACTTTTTAACTTTGCCTTTATTTATTACTACTTTTTTTATTTACTTTATTATTTGCCTGTTTATTTACCTTTTTTTTTTCTTCTTATCCCTTTTGAAAAGAGAAATCTCATTTAGAAAAGGCAATTTCTCTATCTTTTTTTTTTTTTTTTTTCAAATCACCTTTTTTTTTTTTAATTCTCCTCTCATCCTTTATAATTTTTATTATGTTTTAATTTTTTTTTAATTAATGATAAAGAAACAAATCTCTATGCAGCAGCATATATGCAAGAAATAGTACTACATTCAACATTTTATTTTGGTCATTTTTAGTGCTGCTTTCATTTTTTTTGCTTCTCTTTATTTCAGCCAAATAATTCTCAGAGCTAAAACTCTTGCCTTATCTCCATCTAACAAAGCTAAGATAGAAAAAAAATCTCACTATTTTATATTACATTTTTGCTTAATAGATTAATAACCTGTATATATCTAAAACAACAAAAATGTATATAAAGTATTTTTACCAATGTTCCATTTGTAAATATGTACATACCTCATTTTTTTACACCTTCCTTCCCAACCCCTAAATTATTTTGCTTTATCATTCCCCTCCCAACCCCCTTTCTCCTTCTGGATTCTGTATTTAATTTTTAGAGATTAAAATTATGTTGGAGTGTTTAAGTCTTTAGTTGTGTTTTTTTTTTATTATTTATTTTTTCCCTTTTGTTTATTAAAAGTTTTCTCCCAATATATTTATTTATTTGTACATTTGTAGTATCATGCATCTTTAATATATTTTACTCCTTTTTTTTTTTTCTTTATAATATTTTATTGTTTCTATAAATCAAGTGGCTGCCTTCACAATGCATAGTTGTTTTCTTCTCTCTAGGCAAAATGGGAAATGCTGTAGTCTCTCGTGGCTAAGTGTATCAAGCTTAGATGTATTTTCCTAAAAGCATTGAAACAAGTTTGCCCTAATGAAATAATTTGTGCCTTATATTGGACAAGAATAATGTAAATAAAGATTTGATATAGTTAACCTACCTTCAGGTTTTTCTAGTTTACCCATTTTTCTTACTTCCCATACAAAAATCACCTTGTTAAAACTGGAAGCTAGTATGTGAGGAGAGAGTGTGTGGGTGTTAGGTCAGTGATTGCAAGGAATGATCTCAATACATTTTCTTATTCAACTTCAAAATGTCAAGCTTGTGAGCCAAGGCTTTTCAACAGGCCTATTACCTACCTAAGATCACCAGTTGTCAAATTTATATAGACTTTAAAATATATATATTGATACATTCAGTATAACCTCCTTAATTCAACCAAAAATTGTCTTCCCTTGGAGTGTTGAATTAAAGTAGTTAGACTGTATATGTTTGCCAGCTTGGTCTTGCAATTAGAGCCTGGGCAAGATACTTGGCTTAAAAGCTCACCCTTTTGAATTTGAATAAAAAAACTTATTGGAAGTTAATTTTTAGATACAGGGTAAATCCTCTCGGGAAGACCCTCCCCCAAAACATGGATACTCGTGGTGTGGTCTCTAATTGAAGGTAGGGTTGGGTCAAGTCACTGCCATATTTACCCCCCAAGTAGAGGTCTTGGTGGGATTACAGCGCTGATATTGATTACTAGCCAAATGACCCAGGCAACGCCCGTGTTTTACCCGATTCAATGTTTTGATTCAAATACTATTTGTTACAATTATAAATTGTGGTCATGTGGCCTAGTGGTCATTGCATCTGCCCGGTAAGCGGAAGGTCGTGGGTTCGATTCCCATCCCTTGACACTTTTTTTATTTTATCCATTCTGACCAAAATCTATCCGTGAACTTCACACAGACAGAATAAGGCAATTATATAAGTAGATAATATTGCAGAACAATTGAATGTATATTCCTATCACTTCTCTTTTCTAAGTGAAATTGTATATGTATTTCTAAATGTTAATCAACTTTTCTTACAACAACAAAATGTATACACAGCCTTGTTTTAAGGAATTGATCTCTAACTATAGGCAAATTATTATAATGATGTTCCTTAATACCAATGGGGGATTTATTTGATTGTGGGGTGGTGGAGAGAGGTTTTAATTAATAACTGTGAAACTGCATTATATATTTCTTACAAGAAGATTGGCAGCATCAACATTTTGATTGAAAATTTTATCCGCACAATATCTCCAAAAGGATATTGAATTATTAATTACAGTAGTTTGGTTGGGGGATTTGTAAATCAGTATATTTATTATATATATAATAAATGAGGTTAAATAAATATATATACAGTTAATAAAACTACCTCTATGTAAAAGACAAAACCTAGTTACAGAACCAAATTGTCCTTTAGGGAGATGTGTCCTTTTACTGAGTTGCTGGTTAGTAAAAATCCTATTTTTGGCGATGAAATGTATCCTTTGTAGAGAAGGAGGTTCTACTGTCTATAAAATTGTTGGCATCTATTATTTGTATCTCTTATATAGATAGATTTTAAGTGAAAAGTTCAAATCTCTTTTATCTAATTATTTTTTACATTATGATGAGAACTAAATTTTAAAAATTAAGACTCTAAACAGGTGTGTTGATGGCTATTTTTTTAATGCATGTTTGTAATTTTTAAAAAATATTTGTATTTACGTGTGTATTCAGAATTGTTTACTTCAAAAGTTTTTCTATCTACATTCAATTATAGATTCATGGTTCTATTTGAAAAGATAACTACAGTGAAACTTCTTGGAAACAGTAATGCTAACACAGTTTTCCCATTATTAGAACATGATGAACACGTTGAAATATGGCTGCTTCTTTCTTAAGGTCATTTCATTATTTAAGATCCTCTGTCCTGTTGAAGAAAATGGTAAAGTGAAGTGATTTGAATTAGTTGGGGGAAGTGGGATTTAGAGACAATGGGAAAATAAATTGATCCTTGCAGATGATGGAGAACATTACCAATAAATGTGTGAGATGAATTAACTTCACCTACGAAAATATACTCTATTGGGTATGACTAAAATATATGGATTGGTTGTTTAAAATATATTTTTATCTATTTGATTTTCAATGTTTCATCTTCCCTCAGGGAAAAATATATTTATATATTTGACACAGATCACTTAACATTTGTGAGAATATATTTCAAATTGAAAAAAAGTGTCAACTAGAAATTTAATTTTTTTAAAAATAAAGTTTAGTTGGTACATACAGTTTTTGATTATCATCTTCAGTATTTCTCTATTTGTGGTCTGGAATTTGTTTCATGTGAACATGCGTTATTAGGTTGCTGGAATAAACCCTACATATTGTTTTGTTATACAGCATATAAACTTATAAAAAAACTTAAGAAAAGTGTTGTACCCCGAGTTAAATATAAATTGTACCTAAGTGGGAGTATCTTCAGTCCCATCTGAATGCAATAAAAGAATTAAGACAACCATAATCTATCTTTTCGCTGTAGAAGAAACACGGGTCGGGGTTAAAACTATATATGCTGCCTTTAAGGTGCTATAACTAGGTTTTAAAAACAGAGCACGGATTTCAGATACTAGATGTTTAAATTGCTTCTTTCAGAAAGTAGAGCGAGTTTGAAACACAAAATTTAATGGAGGAATATTTTGGCGTCATTAATTAGTTTAGAACACTTGGTTTTAAGTATCTTAATTTATCATATTCGTTTTGTTGTTGTACAATTCTCTTTAAAAAGCCATGTTGTGTGAATGAGTTTTGTGTGTTTGAGTTATTTTTTTAGCTCAAAAATAAATATATCTGTGATAATATTCTTATTGTTTTAATGTCATGGTGTTAATTTGTATTAATGTTTTTAATTTTGTGTTTTTATTCTACATTTTTGGGTCACACTTGCCTTTGTGTTGTAAATATACTGTCTCTGATGGGAGGTAACAAGACCAAATTAATAAATTGTGTGCGACATTTCTGTAACAGCATTGTTACCCTTTTAAGGGCAAAAAAAAGTAATGAATGTGAAAAGTATGACAGCATGCTTTTCTCATTCAGTTCTTTTTGTCTGAGATAGTTACAATGCTGTTGCTTTATTAATTTAGTCTTATTACATTATTTATTTATCTATAATCCAAATTTTACCTTATATTAAAAGGTATAATATTGTGCATCTAATAATGTTTGTTAAATATTATGGGAAAGAAAGCAATAAAAAGGATTGTGAATCTTGCTTTCAAGAGTTAATAATAGCTTTAAAATTATCTTGAAAAGAGATTTTTTCAATACTGTAATACTTTTCAACCTCTGTGGACGTGTACAGTTAGTCTTATTAATTTTCAGCTTTTCTGGTTCTAAAAAATATTGTATTTAGACACAAAAAAAAAAAAATTTTTTTTTGTACTGCCTCTGAATAAGGGTTACATTTCTATAATTATCAAGAGTCTTAAGTTTTTTAAATAGATTATATATTTAATAAATTGCACCTAGACTTGGAATTGATTTGACTAAAGCAATTTTTCACTGCGATGCCTTTCATCATATACAGTGTGGGTGGGAGTGCATTATGATGATGATTATGATATGCAAAAGATTCATTCTATAAAATGGGCATGATTTAAAAGGAACCACATTAAAGTAGCAAAACAATACCAATGAAGAAATAAAGACCCATGTAATTTCAAAAATGGACGACTCTGCGAACCCTATTTGTGACATCTTGCAAGTACATTGCATACTTCCAAGGTTGATCCACACCCTCCAAATTATACCAATAACTCCCTTTCATGAATAATTCACTCGTATGCTCTGTCTACTTAGATGTTACGACCAAAGAACTGAATTTTGTGGTAGCAAAGAAACAAGGTAATAAAACCAAATAAATAAATAGTGTGACATTTAACAGTGTTGTGAACCAGATGTCACACATTATTTATTTGCATTTGTTCTTATTACCTTGTGTTTCTCAACTATAATCTAAATTGTACCTTATCATTAATCCTATTTAATTTTCTTTTTGTTTTTATCCTTATATTGTAACTCTTAAAAAATAATAAAGATGTGGCATAGAATTATTCACCCAATAATTTTTGATTCTCAATACAAGTTAACAAGACCAACTATGTAATTTATATGTGATATTTCTGTAGCAAGGTTTTTACCATCTTCAGACAGAAATGGCAAATATAAATTACTTCTATAGTCTTGTTACCTTGTGGTTCTTAGCTATAATCCAAATATTTTTCTTTATCCCCTTTCTCTCCAGATTATAAACCTAGGAGTGTGTAGAAAAGAGGTTGGCTTTGTATTTATAAGGTACTATAGCCATCATTTAGTTTCTTGCAAACTGGTTGGGTTGGACTTTAACAAGAAAACTAGAATAAAAACTTCTTTTTTCCTTTATTTTCTCTCATCATTCTTTTAACATCTCTTTGTTTTTCCTCAGCTGCTGTCCCTTCCTTTCACTATATGCATTCTTTCTTCTTCTTTTCTAACACCCATTTAATATGACATTTAAATTCTTTTTTTTTTTTTAAATAACCCCAAGCACTATAAATAGAACTACAACTTTTTTTTTTTAGCAGAAAATCTTTTGGAGAAGTCACAGGCTTAAATTGATTAAATTTTATAGGTATATTAGTGAGACCCAGTTCATAACAAAATTTTGTCGAATTTTAGCACAGCTATCCATGCACAAATTTATAAGAATAGAAACATATTTCCTAATATAAAATATAAATTCACTGCCAGTTTATAAGAAAGAATTTTCCCCCTTGTAGTTCACCTAGTGTATATGCCTGGAATGGGTAGCAGCGCAGCGGGTTGTCTCCCTACTCCTATCTCTCCCCCAGTGTGCACAAGTTTGATTGATTTCCTCTTTGTTGGCAGCAAGAAGCCCAGAATGAACCTCAGCCAGAAAATGCATTTGTTGTTAGGGTTGAACAGGTAACTATGCCTCATAGAGTTAAATCTTCCCTCTTCTCTGTGTGGCTTATACGCAGCAGTTTGTTTGGACGTTGTTTCAAGTTTTGCACAGCTCGCCCGCCCGCTTTCTCTTTCCCCTTAAAACTTACTTTTTATTGCACTTTGATTATTTTATTATGTTTAAATGCATTATTTCTTTTTTTTTTCTTCAATTTATTCTCTTTTTATCTCTTTTTTAGTTAGTTCTCTCTGTTGTGATGGGATTAGCTATATAAATATTTTGAAAGAGTGAGTATATATTATTCTAATAAGGGATAGTTTCAAAATGGGTCTTGAAAGAAAGAGGAAGAGAAAAACTTCAACCACTTTGGTTTAAATGATACCTTTATTTTATTGTGTATGTGTAAAAGGTAAATCACATTAAAAAGTTTATTTTTAATTTTCAAAAAAATCTAAATTTGTAAGTTGTGAATTGCATAGTTTCAAATTGTTAACCAGATATACAAATACTAAAGTTTGGGGAAAAAACTGGATACTGTAAAAATTTATCCTAATACTCTGCCTATCTTTGTTTTAATTAATTAATTTCAAATATATGCCCATTCAAATAAAGATTTCGCTACTTTCTTAAACGAATCTCTAAACAACAGTTGGTTCCCTGTAAAGTATTTTCTTTAAGGAAACGTATGAAGGAGGTCTTATGTGAGAATTAGTTTTGAAAGAATGTTTCACCCATTTCTTCCATTCGAATTTTGACATTTTTGACCTGACCAAAAAAAAAATCCATACAATAGCAAAATACTCAATGTATCAAATCTTTAGGAATGGATTAGAAATTGAATCTTTGGGAATATAAATGGTGATTTAAATAGGAAAAGGTGCCTTTATAATACTGCAAGATTGTTGACGAAACTGTTTGGGCAAATATACTTTTGTAATTATTCTTTGGAGGGGGATTCGCAACAGAAAATATGAAGACCTCCCTAGAGGTAAGTGGCTGTTTTATTATTGTTCCATAACCTACTTATTTCTGTTTCTCCCCATATAGAATATTCTAAGAGGTGGTGGGATTAACTAGATTAAATTTTATTTTTACAAAATACATTTTTCAGTCTGCAAACTTTTTTTCTGTAATTTTCATTTTCTCACTGCACTTAATTTAAAAAAAATTGTATAATTGGTTAAAAAAAAAGCTTTCCGCATTGTAGCCAATGGGTATCTTTTGAGGTATGAATATTGCTAGTTGAAAACTTTAACCAATAATTGGCAAAAACATATACATCATAATGCAGTAGAAACTTCATGTACAGACAAGTCTATACAAAGGAGAGTTTTCATTACCAAAATGATCAAAATGTTTGCCTATTAACTACTCTCTTGTAAGAAATCTTTCTCTGACACCTTTCTCTAAAGTACACTTATTTTCATTCAAGTGTCTTTGGGGAGAGGTGTTCTCTCACTGTTCTCTTCCCAGAGAACTACTCCTATTATTTATACAGTGGAAACTAGTTAGGGCAGCATCTTTATTATAATTTTAGTTTTGTTTTAACCACGGGTCTAACAACATAGGATTCAAGTGATGTTGTTCTAGTCAGATTCCACTGTTACTACAGCTGACAATAACATCTCCCTTACTAAGCATGAAGTTGGCAAATATACATTATTTTCCAAATCAGTTTTTCTGCATTTCTGTGGTTTTTCATCTTGCAGATTAATCAAAAAAAAAATTCCCAATGCAATGGTCATGGATATAGTTTTCTAAAACACATGGTACATCAATCTTTTTTACTCCTTTTCTAATGTATTGATGAGATACAATTTTGATTATAGACATGAATGAATGACAAGATTTAGTAAATCGCATGTGAAGTTTCTTGAAATGGCACACAAAAAGAATTTATTATTTCATATAACATTTTTCATCTTTTATTATAATAAAGTACAAATGGGATTTAGTCTTATTACCTTATGTTTGTTTTCCTTTTATTTTTGAGTGAAGACTATCTCTGAAAGTAATCAAATAAAAACTGTTAGGAATCACTGGCAGTAAATTGAAAGCATAAAACAAAACTTGTGTCCTTGCTTTGTCGTTTTTTTTTTTTTAACTTTCAAAGAATTATTTTCCAACATTGTGGAAAAATTATTGTTTATCCTCCTTGTAATATGCCTACCAAATTCAATTGATCATGGTCTTTGAGGCATTAAATAATCATCTAGCAGTGGAGACTTCTTAGGAGACTTTTTATTATTATTATTCCTAGTACACATTGTACAGGTCATGATAATCATAGTTAGCGACTGCTTTTTATGTACGTGCGCCACATGTCTACACGTGTAGAAAGCATTTTGACCTTTGCACTTGCAAATGTGCTTAGAGCCTCACTGCCTTGGTGGGGTTGGACTTTTGCAAGATGTAGGGGTATCAAGAGCAATTTTTTCCCCTATTCAATCAAAATTGACCATGCAGGATTTAATACCTGGTCATGGATGTTGGATATCAATGGTTTATACCAGAGCTTAAGATTGAATTAAATATTAGTTTTACTTTTAAATATCTGCGCCAACAGTAAGTGCATACATCACATGGTCATTGAGCTCACTATGCAACCATCCCACGGACCAATCAACAACATTATGTATGGAGGCTTACTAAAAATTTGCTTGCCATGTCTAATTAGATATCTCTTTTCATGGATATGGACAATTCTTCACAATACAATTCCTTTAAAAAATACCAAACAAAAGCTAGAAGATAAATTTATCAACTACATCTAGAACCTGGGGGTTATAGGATTGCTTCCCTTCTTGGACAAGGTCCGATTGCCTATTTGTTATCCTTTCTTCCACATTTCAAATTCTAATGTCTTCTATTTAAAAAAAAACTTTTTCTAAAGGACACCCAATTAAAGAGAGGTGTGTCCCCTTTTATTGGAGAAAAGCCATTTGTAAAAATCTGAAATTTTGATAAGGGTAAATTGCCTTTCAGCGAGAGTGTCATCTCATAGAGGTTCTGCTGTATTAGAATTTGTTTTTGATGTATAGATAACCTTAGAATATGCCTCCATTACCTACTTTGGTACCTTTTCCATTAAACCTTATGCCATTGATACCCACATATATCAACCAGGAATTAAAGCACAGGTAAAAATTAGCTGTTTTGTGTGTTTGCAACCTTCCCTTTGAACTTCATTCAGAAGGCTTACTCTCCACTAAATATTCTACAAAATTATTATTTCTCACCTTATCTCTCCATTGGTCTTTAAAATTGCGAGTTTTTCTAGAGCACATTATATGTCAAAGGTGTTTGAGGCTTTTGGGGAGTGAATGCCACCATATACCAGCATAAGTCTCCAGGAGGAAAGGGCTTCCAAAGGTTGATGAACCTATTAATAGTTTCTTATGGATGGATTATATTTCCCATGAAAATCCCCAATAAATGAATCAGTGAATCTTACCACCAGACTATGGCCCTTTATCAATCTCCATGGATAATGTCTAGTCCAGTCTTAGAGTCTCCTGAAATAAACGATTTCTCTCAAAAATAGGGGTAGAGGGAAATAATTAATAAGCATGTTAATTTGAGCTTTGATTAGAAATCTGTTCTAAGAGAATTTATTGAAAAATTTGTTGGATTTTTTTTCTCAAGAGAATTTTGTAGATATCAAGTTTTTTTTTTCCATTATCATGTCTTTCTAATTCTAAAACTTGTTAGGTTATCATGGAAAGAAATTTTATACTGTTCTACACACTAAATTCTCTCCGTGTATTTACGTACTTATTTAAACATAACGGGGGTATTGAGTACCTTTTAAATAAAATACAGAAAAAAATTAATATCTCATTTTTCATTTTATTCAGTGTTTTATGCCATAAAGGTGAAAATAAATCATTTGGTCAAATTAACATGAACCTATATCATAAAATATACACCAATAATGTTTTGCTATTTGAAATATTAATAAAATAACATACAGAAGACATGCCTGCCTTTTAATCAGCTAAAGAGAATTCTAGCCTTAAAAAGTAAATAACCCTAAAAGATTTATTTTTAAAATACAATTTTTATAGCCTTTTCTTAATTTATTTGCTTTTTCCCAATGAATTATTCACTTAGATTAAAACAGTATTTATAATTTTTCCTTTGTTCAAAAATGTATAAATGCAATTTTATCCAACATTTTTCTCCCCAGTGCCAATGGTATCAATTTACTTTATTAATAAAAAAAAAATTACAAAAGTATTTTCTGAAAATATTATTCCAATTATATATTTGGTTATTTGAAAAAATGTCGACTAACAGTGAATGTGGTGATGAAATAATTTAACTGAAAGATCTGATCCCTTGGGGTGTTGAATTAAAGAGGTAAGACTGTATATGATCCACACATTGTACCTTATTATTTTTCTTATAGGCTTTACTAGCCAAATGGCCCGGGCAACGCCCGGGTTTTACCCGATTAAATTCTTTTATTCAAATACTATTCGTTACAATTATAAATTGGCGCCGTGGATGTCATTCTTGTGAAACGTCGCGCTCCAAACTTTGTGTCTGAGAAGCGATATTTTTTTAAAGAGATGATCTGGCTTTGTGTCTTCTGCTCGAATAAATGTTTTTCTGTTAGAATTTTGTTCCTGCATACTAAAAATGAACTGGCTTCACCCGTGGTCTCTGCTTTTTGGAATTTTTCCGGATATAATTTTGTATCTGATAATCAAATATGATACAGCAATATTGTCATAATCATTTTCTGACTAAAAAAAAAAATTATTTTTGCCCAGAACCTGTCAATTTCAATTTTTCTTGGCTAAAAATGCGACAAATATCTCTTTCATATTTTTTTTTTCTATGTCCTGTTAAAACACGTTTTACATGTACATTAGGTCAGCTGATATTACCTCCCATCTTCACCGCTAGAGGCGCTGCTTGCGAGCAAATTTGCAAATAACTCGAAGAATATTCAATATAAGTTTTTCCATATTCTACTATACATACTGCTAAAATTTCAGTCATATTAGTTACGTATTTTACTTAATATTACGTAAAGGCATTCCATTCACAAAAGCAAATGATGACAGAAATGATGACTCTGATACTTGTATATTTTAAAATAATATAAATGAGTTTTAAAAATTGTAAAAAAAAAATGCATCGGATGGGAATCGAACCCGGGCCACCCGCGTGGCAGGCAAGCATTCTACCACTGAACCACCGATGCCTATAAAAAATGGCCATATTTGGGTATTTATTCCATTCACAAAAGCAAACGGTGACAGAATTGTTGATTGATGACTCTGATAACTGTATATTTTAATATTTGTAACACTGTAGTAAACAAAACTATATTATTATATATATACAATATTTGATTTAATTGTATGTTTAATTGGTTAAAATTTATAGGAAATGCCCCTTTACGATGTACAGAGGGGTATTTAAAATTCAGACTGCTTCTAAATGTATAAATAAAAATGTGGAGGGAAAAACCATCACAGTCAATATCAATTTAGAACGAGCTTTTAAAGGTATAAACATATGGTGCAACTTTTTGCAATGTGATCAATTTAGAGGAAAAGGCAGTTAGAACCCACCATGATTATCATGTTTTGTACTATGTGTGGTAAGTAAAATTTGTTCTGCTTGACAAACTACCACTAGATGTTCACTCTCTACCAAAAAAAGGAATAATCTCAAAAAGTAAGTTTTATTATTTTTTGTTATTTTTAACTTAATTTGAAACACATTCTAAAAAATAAAATATTTACCCGGCATACAACTCAGCTTGACCTAACAAGCTCAGGCAAAAGATAAAAGAGAGTTTGGACATTTCTGCTTAGATTTCAAAGTTTCATTGGATATTTATGATACTTACTGATTGGGTTTGAGTAACTCTACAAGATTATGAGACATTAAAGTATTTTTTTTTTACTTTAAAGCGTACTCAATGTATCTTTCATTTGCTATCTGAATGGAGAAAAAGCATTTAATAAAAAAAAAAAAGGTATAATTTCTTTAATTCAACTGCATAGAAATTAACACCATAATTCAATCATTTTAGAATCCCAATCAACCTATTTACTTCAATTTTTCCTACTATAATTCAACACGTCAAGTTTTAACAACAAAATGTTCTAGAAAAATCTCCACTACCAGTATGAAAATCTTGCAATGAAATAAAAATAATCTTCTATATAGACTTCTACCATAAATTCCTTGTGATGTGAAATTCCTTCCATTAAAGATGTGGCTGTATATCCAGTAAAATTCTTCTATAGTGAACTCCTATGGGACTGAACTTTTGTTTTTTTTTTTTTCTTTTAAAATGTTTTTGATCGTATGACCAAAGGACAGTCATACACACAGAAAAAGGATACACCTCTTAATAATGGTGCCTTTTTTTTTTAAATTCCATAAATTGGCTCATTTCTATAAAATTAATGCTGATGATCAAAATGGCCACAAAATATCTTTTATAAAGTAGTTCTTTAATAATAGGTTATTCCTATCTATAATCACAAATATACCTCTATGTCTAATTTGAAATTCAAGACAATTGAAGGCAAAGCTTTATCATAGCAAATTTATCACATTTCACTCTTTAATAGTCTTGCTTTAAAATCCTGTTCAAATAAAGTTAATAAGTATTTTTCTTCCATTTAGTTTCCACATATTCTTCCAAACCATTACTGGCTTAAAGTTTCATCATAGTTCAATCACCATAGTTTGTAGCTTAAAGAATAGCCTTCTGTTGCATAAGGACTCATTTATTTGTACATTTTTTTAGCCCTGGTTAAACACTTCTGAAAGGGGTACTAACAAGTGCCATTGTAATGGAAATGTTACATTTTAACATGTTCTGAAGCAATGTTGCCTGTGTTGTTTCACACTTTGAAAAGCTTTGATAGTGGTACCTTGTTAAGAGTACTTTTCTTTGATTTATTTCTCTATATTTATTGGAATCTATATACATTTTTTCTATTTTTTATATAAAAAGTATAATGTAAACATTTATATAACATGTGGCAAGAAAAGAATGTGAGGATTGATTGATTATCAATATATGAAATATCGATCTCGGAGCTGAAACAGGCTCTAAATTTTTCTGTTTCAAAAATATCTCAATTAACATTTTAAGTTTGCTATATAAGATCTTAGTATTTTAATTATAATTTAATATATTTTGGGACTTTAAAAATCAAGTTTGTTATTAAGTTTGTAATGGATTTGGGGGGTTAGCCTATGTTCATGTTATAAGTGAAGTATATATGTTATAGTGAAGTATATGTATATAAATAGCTTCATATTAATTGAGATACAGCCCTCTCTTGTGATGCTTTGTGGTATTTAGAGCTAATTATATTTTCACAAGTAAAATTTTCCTATGTACAACTCTTTACAAATTTTTTGTTTGATTAGAAAAGTGTATAGCAAAAATTCATATATACAGAGTTTTTGAAACAACCTAATGCCTATCACAGGAAACAAATAAAAACCTGAAGATGGTGTTTGGCATAACAAATATGAAGCCTATAAATATGAAAATACCTGATGATTAATAGTGTGTGTGACGTTTGGGTAACAGCGTTGTTACCATCATCAAAGAATAAAAAATGTTACCGAAATGTCACACACTATTAATTTATTTGGATTAGGTTTTCTTTGAACTATGAATCTATAATCCAAATTGTGCTTTATCATTGAATTCATATCTGTATCGCACAGAAAGAACTGGTTTTGGCCTGGGTACTCTTTTTATTTCAAAGAAACCTTTTATATGTGAAATTACATTTAGCCTGGTGTGTGTGATAGTGGATTCTAGAAGCAAAAAGCTAGAACAAATTATTAGATTATCTATGTGGAAATTAGTACAGTTAAACCTGTCTATAGTGCCCAATTTTAAACATTAAAATGTAAACAATTTACATTAAAAGTGACCTGTCTATAGCACCCTATTTTGGTGAGTCCCAAGAGGGGGCACTATAGACAGGTTTTACTGTATTTTTTCAATTCCTCTCATAAAATCACACATCCTAAGTGTATTTAAACTATAAAGGAAAATCTAATTCATTGGGGTATATATTCTTTGTATACAAAATAACCTTTCTATAACAGCCATTTTTATAACAACATAAAATCTTGGTACCAAGTGATGTTGTTATAGTGTTCTTTTGATCTCTTTGTTGGGTAGTAAAGATAGAGCCTGCGGCAAGCTCTAACAGCTCAAAATGTGTACTTTGTTGGCTTTTCAGGATCTTTTATTCAGTGTTGATATGGATTCCAGTATGTCGATATCTTCATCTTGCGATGTTTGTTCAAATTAGAGAGGCTTTGCTATTTTAGTTAGAATTTTATTTAGTTCATCTATCACTCTGGTATTGCTTAATAACTAAACAACCATCCATAATGTGGTGATGGTTTGTTAAGCTTGTGGAATTGAAGGGGGAGTGTTAGAGTGTGTAACGCACAATAGTTACTCTATCACTCCCCTTAGGGCTGTATACATTTTTATATCTACAGGAACAATGCAAAACATATATATTATTTTGGATCACTGGGCTGATGTGTTTCATTTTAATTCTTACCTATCAGGTGCCTATTCCTGATTTATTTTGTGGAAAAGCATTGCTCGATGCAGTTATTTATTTCTACAATTCCAGAAGCTTGTGTCTATCCTTAGTTTCTTTAGCAACCCACACATTTCCCACAATAGCTCACTATATAAGCTGATCATAATTTAGAATATTTCCATTTGAAATGTATATATCAGCATTCGACAAAATGCCTACAGCAACCTATATTTTATCTAGGATGTCGATATAAGTGGAACAGCCCAATACAATAATACAGTAGTTAAGTAGATTAAATTGACAAAACTGCTATTCACCACTGATGAGCCAGGCCTTCCCAAAATATCCTCAATTGCTGTAGGAACTGTGTTGTTGCTTATTCCTCAAGTCATTTAAGCGATCTCCATTAGATTCCATTGTCTCAGCTTTTCTATTATAGTCCTGCGGTTTTCCCAGAGGTCTTTTTTTGGAGGATTTGATACAATTCAATAGATGCTCAGGACTGGCTGGTGTAGGAACTGTATTTTTCATATAAGGAACGCCAAATAGTCTACCTTTTGACCATGTATCAATTGGTGTTGAGGCCATGTAACAACGTTGTTACCTTCCTCAGACTAGAGTACTGATACCAAAACATATCTGGTCTTGTAACAATTTATTTACTCGATGGCGGTGACGATTTCATAATAGTAAATCACAAATTATCCTATATCTGAAAATGATTTAGGTATTTGTTTATTTGATGAGAAACTACCATTGATTTTACTACAGAGAGATGCTATATAAATAAATATTAATGGTATAATTATTCACAATCAAAGGAATGAAGAACTTGTAGAACTAGGCCCACAGCTAAATTGTATAGATGTATGTTGAGTAATTTACATACCCGCAGTGAGTATATGTAGATTTGTCAAAATAATGGGCTGTATCACTTTGTACTATATGGCTTCTTTGTAACAGATCACTAAAGTATGATAATGAGCATTTTTAAAAATTCCACATCTAAGCTTTTTTAGCAATTGTGATTGATAGATGTCACTGTTTTTAGTTGTGTCAACACTTTAACATTTTTTTTTTTTTCAGATAGGGTAGGGTCTGATATTGGTTATCCATTAATGATATCACACCTACTTCAAATATAAGTGTCATATAAAATATAAATAGTATTTTAAACAATATTTGTTGGGCAAATATTCATTTGGCTATATATATACAGTAGAACATCCTTGTAAGGACACTCCTTCTATTCAAATGACAGTTTGCATTGTAAACATACTATTAAGCACATCTCTCATCTCTCCAGTAAAAGGACACCTCTCTCTAAAGGACACTTTTTAACATAATACAGCAAGTAGGTGTTGTCCTTTAGAGGGAAGTTCTACTGTATTGTTAGGTTCAAATATAATGCTCACTTTTATATGATGTCCAAATGGATAACTGTGATTTTTTTTTTTTTTTTGCAATTTTGGTATTTTCCTTGTGTGTATGTTGGCATTTATGTGTGGGCTCCTCTTTTTTATTTTATTTATTATTTCCCAATGTTTGGAGACAAAATAAAAATAAGATTTTTATATTTAATTTTATTTGATTTTTCTTTTATCCATAAACACCTTTCACCATACCAATTGTGGTTAATCCTCTAAGCACTTTAATTTATTGTGTATGAAAAATTTTCTAAAATAAGGGAAATTTTGTTTTCTACAGTGGAAACCCAGTGGAAAAAAAAGACATGTACTACCCACTTATTCAGCACACCTATTTTTTTTTTTTTTTTTCAAATAAAATAACTTCCTACTGTTTGATGGAAAAATATTGGGAGGGCCTCTAGCTCGTAAGTGGTGAACCTGTCCCTGTTTAATTACAGCAAAAACAGTAGGAAGTTCTTTTACTTGGATAAGAAAAAAAAAATACCTAAATGTGAAAATCTTTTAAATATTTGTAAACAATGTTGTGTAATCCAGTGGGTAACTACCGAGTTGTTGAGATGTAAGATCACGTATTGTACTGATAAAGAGAGGGAGAAAAATTCACAAAATAATATGTGAAAAATAAATTTGTCATCCTTGTTTTTTATGGAATATCAAGATCCTATTCATCAAAGAAGAAACTTGAAAAGAATTTAATATGATTTTTGGCTACCTTATATCAAAGTTAGCTTTGCCAAATGTAACTGATAAACCATATTTGTGAATAACCAGGGATTCCGATCAATTGAAATTAGAAAGAACACATTATATATTGTTGGAGTATGTGACAATGCTAAAAAAGTTATTTTCACATGACCTCTCTTCCCCTGCATTACTTAAACCTTTAGTGTTCCCCCACCTCATTCAATGACGAACCTGACAATGAGAGAGGCTGTGTGTGTGCGCAGAACCATGAATGATGAACAGGTCAAGCCTCGCTCGTTGCGTTTCACCTGGAGCATGAAGACCACATCCTCCAGGGATCCCAATGATATCATGCAGGAAATCCGCAAGGTCCTGGAGAAGAACAGCTGTGACTATGAGCAGAGGGAGAAATTCCTGCTGCTGTGTGTACATGGCGATCCCAACACAGACTCTCTCGTCCAATGGGAGATAGAAGTCTGCAAACTCCCACGGCTCTCTCTCAATGGAGTCCGTTTTAAACGGATCTCCGGGACTTCCATTGGCTTCAAGAACATTGCCTCTAAGATCGCCAATGACCTCAAACTCTAAACTTGATGCTAACTACTGCTGTTGTTGCAAAATGATATAAGAGAGAGAGAAAAAAAAAAAACATCCACCCTCTTTCTTTCCCCCCCCCCCCCCCCCCCTCCTTTTTTTTTTTTTTTTGGTTTTTATAAATTTCCCACCACCTTTTTCACCTCTCTAAGTAAAACAACTGACTTCACGTTATTTGTTGACGCGCTGACACCAAAACAAGGCTGCCAATGGAACACGTGTTTCAACCCATGTATAAAAACTATGTTGTTATTTAATAGCCGCTACTCCCTCTCTACTCTAGCCTTTGGTATTTAGATAACTATACTCTCTTTGATTTCCCCTCCATTGTGTATTGTAAGTAAACAATATACTTTTTTTTTTTAGAAAGTTTATTTTTGTCAATTTGAAAGAAAAAAAAATCATTTCTCTCGAATTTGTCTTCATCTTTCCAATGCAATCATTCTTTTTTCTTTTTTGTATTGTCCAAAAAAACATTCTCTAGGTTTCATCAGGATTGTTTTTCCTTTTTTTTTTTTTTTTTAATATAGAAATTTTTGTGTTTTTTTTTCTTTTCCTTCAATAATCCACATTCAAAGCTCTAGGCAACAAAAAAAGCTATATTTAGGGAATTTAACTAACTAATAAAATTTCTTTCAGAATATTATTATTTTTTTTAAAGGGGAAAATTATAAATGGTATTTTACTTTAAATTATTTATAAAATTTTAGTGGTAAATAGAAATATAAAGGTAATACTTTATTATTATTATTGAATTCTCAAATATTATATTTAAAGTTTTTTTTTTTCTTGGGGTCTATTTCTTTTATAATCTCCTCCTCACACAAGGGTTCCACTAAAGTTAACTAATTCAACATTATAGGCAGCACATGATTTGTTTTTCTACTCCTCCTTCTCTTTGTTTTTTTATTGTTCCAGGACGAGGGTCATCACTTACTACTGCTAGTTGGTCACAGATGACAACCCTCATTTATGTAAATAAATCTTTTTCTTTTTTTTTGACTGAAATATACACGAAAATAAAAGCTACTGAGGGAATTTTTATAATGATTATTTTGTAATTTTTTTTTTTTTTTATAGCTATAGATAATGCTTTTTTTTTTCTTTTTTCTCACACCTCTCTCACAGATAATATATATATATTTATTTATTTTTCTGTTCAGCAGCAACAACACTAGCTTTTAAGAGAAACTTTTTCTAGTTGACTTTAAAAAAAAAGAATGTTACAATAATTATTGAGAGAGGTTAGGAATTTAAAAAAACAGCTTGTGCTTAGGAACTGTATATGAATGTACATTATATATAAATTTTCTAAACATATATATATATATTATATATATAAATGAAACAGCAATTTTTCCCCCCTTTACCATCCTCCTGTTTCTCTTTTCAGCATAAAAACTGATAGCTATGTCAGTAATTAAAGTTTCTCAAAACCCTCTCAGCTACGATGAATATATAAACTTTCCCCCTTATCTTTATTATTACATTTCTCTGAAATCTTCTAAATTGTTTGTTTTTACTCCCCCCCTCTTTATTTTGGGCATGAGGATTTAGATATATGAAGAATGGAGGGAAAATGTGATATGGTTGGGTTAAAATTGTTAATTTTTTTTTAAATATATTTTTATTTAGCACATAAAAAAAAGTTCTTTATATTTTTTAAATCCATCTTTTTTTTTTCTTTACACTGAAGTGTTGTTTTTGGTCTCCTCAAAGTTATTTCTTTCTTAGCATTAATTTTTCCTCCTATCTTCTACTTTTTTTTTTTTTTTTAGTAATTTATATTGTCCCTCTTCCCAATCCTTACCCCAAATATTGAACAGAATAACTTCTTCTCTATTCGGGGGAACTGACGTTCCAAGACTTTCCTTTAGAGAAGGAAATGTTAAAAAGAGTTTTTTTTTTTTCAATGAAATGTAAAACAATTTGGACCATCAAAAAATCCGATTTTTAATAAATCTGTAATAATAAAAAAAAATAGACTATATATATCTGAGGGGTTTTATTGTGTGTATATATATTATATGTAATATTTCTCATTATTATTAGAGTATGTGTTTGTAAGGGAGCTAGGGATGTTGACCGCCCAGTTTTGGAGAGGTTGGTAACTTACCACCACCACCCCACCTTCTTCATTGTTGGTATATTTTTTATTTTTTAGATATATACAAAATAAACAAAAAAAAGGGCACTGCGCGCTATATATATATAAATAAATATATTGAAGGGAAAGCCTTCCTTCCCCAACATTTGTTTCTACTCTCTATCCCCCCCTTTCAAAGAAACAGCAACAAAAAAGTTAAACACAATAAAATTTACTTTTTCTTTTTTTTTCCTCCAATCTTTATTATAACCTTTATCCATTGTTGTTTTTAGTACTTAAAAAAAAAAAAGGTATAGTAAGGATGGAGCAAAAGAATGTGTGTAAAATGGTAAAAATTAAGGGTATCATCTATTGATTGTGTAATTGAATGTTGCTGATTGCACTATGCTGTTTGTACTATCTTGTGTGGGTATGTAATCTTAAGTAGAAATTGTTGTAAGGAACAGATAAGTGGGTGATAATACCCAACAGTGTGTGACATTCCCGTAATATGTTATCAAAATGCCACACACTTTATTTATATTGATTTGGTATCTTGTGTTTCTAATCTATAATCCCAATTGTATACCTACAGATGAGGTGTAAAGGTACAAGAAAATAAGACTTAATCCAAATAATTTATTAGTGTGTTTTATTCTTTTGTCTGATGGTGGTGAAAATGTTGCTGAAACGTCACACACTAATAAATTATTTGGATTAGGTCTTGCATTATAATCCAAATTGTGCTTTATCACTTTACCACCGAGGTGTAAAGGCAATAAGGCTGCCATAATAATGAATTATTATAATCATACAGGCATTGATTCATCCATCGCCAATCCCCAGAAGACACAACTCCATTGAGTGGAGTTAACAGCATTGTTACCATCTTCAGAGATATAATTATTGAGTGAAACAAGGACTTCAGTAACTAAGTGTCTAAGAATGGTAACAATGCTGTTATATCAAAATGTTTTATCTAATTTACTATTTTTGTGATCCTTTTTTTTTTTTTTTATAAATCCAAATGATACCATATTGAATCAAGAAAAGGTTTTGCTCAATTGAATTAATCCAGAATGGATTTTTATATAATGGGAGATATCCATTCTGGTTACTTTTTGTTTTATATTACATGGGATATACTCTTGTTCCTTGATATAAGTGGAAACAGTTTCAGTGAAAACATTTTGGCAAGTTGGCCATCACTAGTGTCGTGTAGTATTTTGTAGATGGTTGTAGAGTTTTCCTAGCTGTAACAAATGTTTTGAAAAGATTGAAAAGAAAAATCTCTATTTTTATCTTAAAGAGAAGTAGTTTAAATAAATAATTGCAACTTTTAAAAATCAATAATAATAGAGAATTCTAGTGTATTCCTCACAACCTAAAGATATCTCTAAGAATGAGCATGACCAGAAAGCTTCTTCATATACACAATAAAATATATTTTTAAAAATATATATATAGTTCCAGTTATATATTTAAACAATACTTCTCTTGTAAAACCAGCATGAATTTCAAACTAAAAGTTTGTCATAATTTCTCTTCAGGGGCTTCTGCTAAGAGCACCACTATACACAAGAAAGATTTATATACACTCATGGACAAAACTTGAAAAAGTTGAAGTCTTTGATGTCGTCTTTTTTTTTTTTTTTTTTTTTAAGGAAACGGAGGCAATTTTGTTCACACTTGATTATCTCCTGTGTCTTCAATAAAGGTTACTGTGTATCAAATATCTTTCAGAGTTATTGTTTGAATCCTGATATAAATGCTATAAGGTAATGTTTTGTCCATGAGTGTATGGAGGCAATCTAGAAAGTAAAATTGGGGGGATGGTTCAAGGAGGTTGCAGGAGCATTCTCTCTCTACAACTTTGGCTGTATTTGATAACAACATCAAGGAGTTTAAATCACTTTTAATGAAAAATAATAATGGAACTAATACACATACCAGAAGGATCATGGTGCCATGATCAACGAGTATCCCTACACCCCATTCCATGAGATACCTTATTTTTTGTTACAGAATTTGTGAATGGAATAACACACTTATCTCTAAAAACAAACCTATGCAATGCTGCCCAAATTGGTTGGAAAATAATATATGCCCCATAGGCATTTATCAAAATTTTGGATCCTTTACAAAGTTATTTAAATTTGTTGTATCTCACGGACTTCAAGGAGAACCAATGGGAATATCTCAGAAGAGCTAAAGAACACAATGAAGCTTCCATTCTGAGATGCAGTAGACTTTCCCATGAGAGACCAAAGCCTAAACAGGATCTCTCCTGGACCTCTTAATCAGAAACTCTTTGAAAGACTTGGCCTGACATGGCAGGGTCTTAATATAATAGACCACCTTCATGAGAGAGCCTGGCTTTAGCCAAGTTTTTAGTTGATCTCTCACTGTACTATGGTTGTTGTGTGCTCAGAGTAGAGTGCTTGTTTCAACAAGTGCTCAAAGAGGGAGAGGAAGACTTACTTCAAAGAAATAAGAAAGCTTGTTGAAGATAAGGAGAGAATATATCAGCAAGGTCAAAAAAATCTCTATAGTAATGGAATAATACAAACTACTAATTTGCATATTTAATTTTTTTCTTACTTTGATTTAGTATATGATGGTGAATGAATATACTAGCTCTAGAAAAGGTAATTATTTATAATGGGTCCCTTGTAGTCTTCTCAGTTTCACAACATTATAATCAATCAATGTCATTTAAATATTTTAGTGGACTTTCTCACATTTTATATGTGACATACTATAAATATATTCTCTATGTATAAAACAGTTCAAATTTGCATAAACTCAACCTACATAGTTCTAGGTCCTCAGTTGATTGCTTAGAGTTTGGACATTTGTTTAAAAAATATTTATATAGGGCAGTCAATTCTTCTCTCCTAGTGTCTTAACAATTCACCTCCAGACTAAGCTTAATGCTTTTTCTAATATATGCAAATATATCCTTATGAAAAACTTGATATATCCTGGGAGACAAAATTGTATATTAATTAATGGAATTAAAATTGATACAAATCATTAATTGCTATTAAAAGATGTTTATATACATTACCTAATTGGAAATTAATTGTTTTCCTATTGGAACACAATAAAAGTAGAATGTTTTATAGAATTCAACCTTGATTCACATGTTCATTTGAGGAGAGCACGTGTGGGTTTTTCAATTACTACTTCCTCAATAGAATAGATCCGTCCTTTGTACACAAGGTCTCCAGCTACTGGCACATGATTGCAAGTCTGTGTTAGCATTTTTTAGCACTAGTGTTCCTTTGGGTTGAAGAACATTATTCCAACAATTCCATAAATCTACATCTACTGATGAAAACTTTAAATTCTTGTTCCAAAATCACTTTATTAGGTACCGCTCAACAAGAGTAACCTAGTTTATGATAATTACAACAATGACTAATATGTGACGGTTATTCACATATTAAACAAAATGTTAACGTGAGATTCAATCCCAGTTCATGACTCGGGAATCGAGGATGTCACCCACTCGTCCACTTTTAAACTTTAAATTGGCTAAAAAAAAAAAACTTGTTAAAATAATTGAAACTTTAGAATGATGTTATAAAAGAGGCTATGAGGTTTGGTAAAGGAGTAGCATAAAATATTGATTTTCAGCAGCAGTGATCTGGAGTTAAATCCCACATTGATTACATTTTTTCAAAGAAAAACACAGCCCTGATTCTTGAAAAGACACAATTTGCATTATAGATTATAAACACAAGGTAATAAGACCAAATAAATAGTATGTGACATTTTGGTAACAGCGTTGTTACCGAAACTTCACACACTATATATTTATTTGGATTTGGTCTTATTACCTTAGGCCCTGATTCTTGCAAAAGTCCTACCCCACCAGTGAGTACAAAAAGGAGGTTTACACACTTGTAGGTACTGATGTGTGGCCATGTGACCACTTAGAGTAAAAGCAGTTGCTAACTACCCACCTCAATTATCACGGCCTGTACATGGAGTAAAAAGAAAATAACAATAAATGAGACTGTTAAAACAAGGTTCCACTGTAATTGTTTAACAAGGCTCCTTGCTATTTAACAATTACCACAGCTGATCCTACCCAACTTTGGTAAATGGGGTTAATAACCAATGTTGACACCACCTAGAAGTTCATGACACAATTTTTTTTAATGCGATAGCTGTGTGACATCTACTGTTTTTGTTTTCCAGATTCCGCATCAATTTACAGTAGACCCTTATTATAACTTCAATTGCAACTGTTGTTATAACCAAGTTGATACGTATATATATGTGGGCATCAACGGCTAATATATGTTGTTGTTTATTATCCCCTTGTGTAAAGAATGGCTGATATATAATCAATAGGCTGATATAGAGGCATCCATGTATACTAAAAACAGCACCATTAATCCAGTAGTACTAGGTGGTATTGTTTTTTTTTTTCTTATACCTAGTACACGTGGAACAGGCCATGATAATCATGGTGGGTAGAAGAAGGTGACTGTTTTTACCGTAAGTACACCACATGTCTACACATGTGAAAATCAGTTCGACTTTGCACTTTCAAATGTGCCAGAGCCCTGTTTAGTTACTTGCAATCGCTGGTGGGGTTGGACTTTTACAAGAATCGAGGGCTATTGGAGCATTTTTTTTTTATCAGAAAAAAAAAGTGCCCAATGCGGGAATTGAAACCGAGTCATAGCGGTCGAAAACCAACGGTTCAGACCATCCTTCCACCGACCCCCAGGTGGTATTGTTTGATAAAATACACCAGGTTTCAACCCAAGTAACTTACCACATGCTTCCAAGATAATAGATTGCTGAGCATAGATCTTTAAACCAGCACAGTGCTTTGCTAATATAGGTTTTTTTTTAAAAACAGCCATTTCTATCCATAGTTTATAGATGGGAATTCTATAGCATAGATTGTATTATCTTTTGTAAGTGTACACCTAACCATTAAGCTACGCTTGGCATCGTAAGTGTAGATGCTGAGAAACCTGGATTTTAGGTTGGAGCAGGGGATAAACAAGTTTTACAGTTTAAAAATATCTAGAGGAGTGAAATATAACCTTTCTATTCAACAAAAACATGGTGATATATTGTGATAGCCCAATCGCCATACAATAATTATTTAAAACTAGAAAGCAATTCTATATAGAAAAAGCATCTCATTGATCATGCATGCTGCCAGCAATCAATCTGCTTATAATGATTCTAATCTTTATATGGGAGAATCAAGGTGTCCTGCAAAATGGCAACAGAAGTGTAGGCCGGCAGAAACCAATCTGTGTATAATGGTTCTGGTTGATATGGGAGAATCAAGAATGTCCACATCCTTCAAAATATAGATATGGAAGTGGACTGTGGGGGCTACCAACACCATCCGGCGGATGCATTGGTCCACCTGTGCTGACATCACTGGCCACACCAGCACCCCTCATTCATTCCACATTTCCTTGTTCCAACCATCTTTGCAAAAACCAGTGCACTGTGGAGATGTCTGTTCATAGAGATTTGATGAAACAACCAGCCATTCTAAATCCAATCATCATACCTCTAATAAAATCATCTGGCAGCGTCCAGGCATTCTCTCCTACTAAATGTTTTTTCCAAGTCAATTTTTTTTTTCAAATGCCTTTTGGACAGTTAGACAGAGAAGTGTGAATATTGGCAAATTTGCAAGTTTCTTATATCTAAATCAATATGTGAGGGATAGCTGTGTTTGTGTGCCATTTACATAACTCTGTGAGCTAAATTTACCCTGAAAGTTGCATATTTTTATGTCCGGTAATTCTTGGTTTTGTAAAGTTACTAGATGACATCATTTATTACTGCTTTGCTATTCGATACAATACTGACCATTAAAATTGATTAAGAGTTAGTACAGTTTCCCAGGGGGGGGTAATAAGGTATAAAAATGTGCTGGGAATGTAAACAAGAGGTGACTGGATTCATGAGTGGTACTCCATATTATCACTTCAGCTGCTGACCAGTATGACAATGTCAAATGCACACTAGAAATGTGCCTTTTCCATGATAATGCCAAACATGGATTAATGGTGCTACAAACAGAACCTGGATTCATCTGAAAACGTGTCAGACCATTAAAGATACTCCTCTCTGTGATGTCTAGCCGAAGTCATGCAGAAACTTTGTAACTTCCAAACAACCCCATTTTTAAACACAAGGTAATAAGACCAAATAAATAAATAGTGTGTGACGTTTCGGTAACAGCGTTGTTACCATCTTCAGACAAAAGTACTGAATGAGAAATTTTACCACAGCCTGGTTTAAATAGTTATTGTTATCAAGTCAATTTAAAACATGCTGTGGTAAAATTTCTCATTCAGTTTTTTTGTCTGAAGATGGTAACAACGCTGTTACAGAAACGTCACATACTATTTATTTATTTGGTCTTATTACCTTGTGTTTATAATCCAAATTGTGCCTTATCAACCCCATTTCTTAACTTGGGGATCTGGCTGTATGATCCATGTGGGTAACATGTCAATCTTCTCAGCTGTTAGCAATTACAGTCCACCGAGATCCAGTATATCATTCCGTATAACCATCCTGACCCCATCAATTCCATATTTCTAATAAGTCATGGGATCTCAACCAATGCAAGCAGCAATACTGCAGTATGATAAACCACAATCCCAGTAGACTACAATTATACCACATGTTGGTAAGCATTTCTCCTTCATACATTAGGCATGAAAATATTCAATCTCTTTTCCAAGACATTGTGTGTTGCTACTGGCATCTTTTTTGCATGAGGCATTTAAAACCTAATCATTGGAATAGCATAGCCTATTCTTCCTATATGTTGTCTTCTTTAGGTAGTAATATCAATGGCCAGTACTATCCTTTGTTACCATGACGACAACTTGAGAATTTTTAAAAGCATTAAATGACCAGTCTGAAAAAGCTCCTCCACAAATTTCACCTGCCAAGGGGTCAAAAAGATTTGATCAAAGCATTCATGGCAGAGGAACTAACTACTAAAGGTTATTAATCCTTAATGTGTCAAACCCTATAGTCATAACTATGAGTCATAGGATGACTCATCTCATAGTATATAGTATCTCAATATATTTATTTATGCTTATGAGGTGATACAGCAGCGTATTTACAATTAGAGAGGAGACAAAATGAATTAAATCTAGAAAAAAGAAGTGAGGACATATCGGTCATATCTCAATATATTAATTTTTTTTTTTTTTTGACACTGATTAAACTTGGTGTTCCGATATTTCTATCCCAACTTTATTATATCTCAATATAATAAAGTTGGGATAGAAATATCGGAACACCAAGTTTAATCAGTGTCAAAAAAAAAAAAGATATGCAACAATAATTAAATTTCATTTGGATAGGAATGTTGATTCAAGCATTGAATCCTGCCAAAGTTAATCCCTTGTTCAAGTCATGACAAGAAATTTTCTAACTTCCATTGAAAATCCTATTAAATTTCCTTCTATATAGAGAGAGGGAAGAGGTAAAAGTACCACATACATTGGTGGCTTTTATTATATTGAATCATTCCGCCAATTTATTATACCTTTATTAGGGTGAAGTAGAGGTAGAAATCATTTTCAACAGCCACAACACGGGAAATTAAATTGGACACTTTTTTTGAAGACAAATCTCACCAATGAGTGCAAGTAAAGAAAAAGTTGTGAAAAATGTAGGCACGTGGTGCACTTACAGTAAAATAAATTGCCAACTATCCTCCATAATTATCATGGCCTGCACCATGTGTACTAGAGATATTAAGTATGGGAGGTCGGCGGACCATCAGGACTGTTTCTGACAGGACATGGGCACTTTTCTGAATAAAAAATTGCTTAAATGGCCTCCAAATTCATCAATCGATCCAGTGTGTGAAAAAAACCGAATGGGACGGCTCACCTTGTGTACTAGGGATAATAATGATATTTTGGAAGCTGCAATCATCAGAAAGTCAATGTCTACACATATTTAGAATAAATCTTGGTAACTTTTGGTAAAATAAAATAATTGTGCATTTGTATAATAAAGTGGAACCTTGTTACAACAGCAACTTGGTTATAACATCACACAATTCCCAAGTATTTTAACAATGGTTATAACAAAAGAAAATATTGGTTGTGTTATTACAGAGCAAGGTATATAGGCCTTTATTTTTACCAAGTAAATGTATCTATGTAACACGGGGGTCGGTGGAAGGAAACCATTGGTTTTTGACCGCTACAACCCGGGTTTGATTCCCACATCGGACACTTTTTTTTCTGATTTAAAAAAAAAAAATAATGCTCCAATGGCCACCGATTCTTGCAAATGTCCAAACCCACCACAAGCAGCATCTAGTATACAAGTACGGTATTGCAGCAACATTAAGGTCACCTGCCCAGCCCTATATTTGCATCCAACTGTGAAAGATAGCATTATTTGCTTAGATAACACCAATCTCTTGTCTGTACAGACATCGTAAATGTCTCAGGCAATTTAGTTATAGACAATACTTTGGTAGTACCACATTAGATCATCTAGAGACAATAATTGTGGGGGTATGGTTTCCTAAAGAAACTACTAATCAAAATTAAAACAATGGCTTGCCGAATTTTCCATTCACATTTCTACTCCTTGAATTATCTACTCCTTGAATTATGTGGACCGAATTTTGAAATATCCTGATATCTATATTTCTCAAGAAAAAAAAATCTAATCCCGTGAGATGTTGATTTTAAGGAAGCTTTATTGTATTTTTTTAATACCCTACTAACAATTTCTTCAAAACATAAAGAATTATTTAATTGTATTGTGCATCTTTAATTGTAACTTCTGACAAAAGAAAATTATCTGCAACTTTTTTTTTCTTATGGGATTATATGCTTTACACCTCTTTAAAACCATTTTCACTTGAACACATAGGTTACAAAAATCAAAAGGGTTTGAAACTAAATAAGGAGTTAGTTTGCAATCTCTCCAGTTCTCAAATACCAAGGTTTAGCTCTCTTGTTCAAATTTGCATAACTGGTAAATTGCATGTTCCTTCCTTGTGGCACAAGAGTGAAACAAGTTGGCACTCACCTGGCTGTGACAGTGGGTGCCGTGTGTCAAAAATTATATTTTAAAAATTCAATATTTTAGAAACCAGAGAGTAACAAATGTACTGGTCTAGAAATTAAAATCAGACACTGTGTGGAAAGCAGCAAATTTGCAAATTATTTAACTAAATCTATCATGGATGCATAAACTTCCAGCAGCACAGATGAGTTTTCTCAAACTGAGGGAACCATAAGCTTTTCAACCTTCATATTCTCATAAAAGAAAAATTATTAAAGAGAAAATCATGACCCAATTAAGTTGTAGCTTTCCTATTTGATTTCTAATCCAAATTGGGGCAAATCTCTAAAATTACCCAACAAGTAGGAACAATGGGGGGAGATAACAAGACCAAATTAACTTCGTAGTAATGAGAGAGCTGTTGTTACAAACCAGATTATACTTTTCTTATAATTTATATAAATATTTGAACTGCCCCTTTTTTACATATTGGTCACAAATTGTCCTATCTTAAAATAGTAAAAGTTATGAACATGGTACCTGGAATAAACATATTTATGAAAGTGAAAATCTGGATTAAGCGAGCAGATAGGGAAGAAAATATGAGTAGGAAAAAACATTTACTCCTAATATTTAGTACAAGTTTAACAAGGCCAAAATCTGAGGGGGAGAAAAAAATTTAGAGAAACAAGAAATTTACACAAAAATAAAGACAAAAAAAAGGCACACTCCAAAGAAATTGCTAAAAATTGTTTTTCAATTAAGCCAAATTTCAGCTTTGCAGAGAACATGTAAGCTGATATGTAGAAAAACAAAACACAACATATCCGACTTATATATGTTTTTATTTCAAAAAAATTAAAATTATATATGTCCCTTCAAAAAATAAAAATAATACAAAATATGTTTTCAAATGCAAAAATGAAGGGGGGGGGGAAGGAAAAGGGGCAAGGAAGAATAAATATGAAAAAATTCAATTTTGAGGAGGAGGAGGGGGGTGGGAAAAACATCTTCTAAACAAAATAATAAATACTTGGATAATAATATATATAAAAATTTAATACATCTAGTTTTTTAATAATATTTCTTTAACTGGTTTGGAGCTAATAATAATAATAATAATAAAAACTCAACAAAGAGTAAGAAAGACACTTTTGATATATATGTAATATATATATATATATATATGCATATAGGGTTAATTACAGTTAATAGTTTTTAAAAAAAGAAACAACAAAAGAAAAGAGCTGTCAAATTGCCAACATTATTTTGTGGAAGTGAGGAAGGGTAGCACGGCTAAACAAATATAAACAATGATCCGAGCATCAATCAACTTTATAGAAGCAGATATTTAAAAAAAGCCAGCAGTGGCGGCGGTAAATTGCATATATTCAGCAGTAGCAACAATAGCTAGGAGAGAGAGAGGGGGGAGATGTAACAACAAGCCAATTTATTGGAACAGCCGGATGAAGTGGAGGGAGGGGAGGGGAGCTAGACAGACATGAAAGGCTAAGATAGAGAGAGAGAGATACAAGATAGGATATATATGGTGCTGCCGCTCGCAACACTCTATATAGTCCAACACTAGGATTTTGGGGAGGTTAGTAAAGCGACGGAAGGACAATGCTGAAGCCAGAAAAAAAAATTGTGTTCATTCATCTTTTTTCTTGTTGCCAATTGGGATCTTGGCCCGAATGCTGCAACAATAAAGAGTTAGTAAAATGTGTGCTAGGTGTGCTGAACCTGGTAAGGTTGTTGAGGAAAGGGCAACAACACCTACTTGGTGTAAGTTTCTTTGACCTGAGCGATGGCCAGATTGAGGCAGGTGTCAATCTCTGTCTTGTAGGTCTCGTACACCTTGGGGATGGAGAAGACGGATGCCACGGACAGGATCACCAGGGTGAGGCCGTTGAACCAGGCTCCAATGTAGGTCATTATCCAGAGAACCAGGGCCATCTAAAGATACAGCCACTTTTAGATTCAGTAACACACAAACACATATATCCATTGTCTTATATCATCATCTTCCAGAAAAGCCACATTGAGTCCCACAGCCAGCTCACCTTGACACTGTCCACAATATCCTCAATGAGGAAAATGCTCCGTAGCCTGGCCAGGTTCTTGTTCAGGATGGGGACTCCCATCTCCACCAACCTCTTGACCTCCTCCACATCCACATTCAGGTCCAGTTCCATCAGAGCTCTGGAACCAACCAACCACTTAGTACATACACTTAAGACAAAGGAAGACTGAACTTACTGGTAGGGGGCCCCATCCGAGGTCTTGTGCACGGCCTGCAGGACATACTTGTAGGTGCGGTAGAGGAAGGAGCCGGCCAGCAGCAGCAGCAGGGAGGTGGCCAGCACAGAGATCACCGAGCAGTAAGCCAGGGAGAGCAGCACAGTCAGGGAGCCACCCAGCACTGCTCCACTCTTCCTTGGGTCTCTCCAGTACATCAGGTCCCTCACTGAAACCCAGCATTGTAACCATGAATATGTGATTTAGATATCAATAAATTATTGGAATTTTCTGCTAAATTTCAAATTGTTATATAATAAGAATTTTTTTTTACTTGATTCATTATCTGAGACAACAAGTACAGAGATTGATAATGCAAATTGTAGCTAACCACAAACAATGGTGACACACCAAGGAGAGATAGCATTATCAGTTTAAATTGCACCGGCAACACGAGGTCCAGAGAAGCTAACAAAGACAGGCTTCACAATGTACGCTCAGAGCCTGTCCTTCCATCCAAAATCTTTATCCAGTAACCCAGCAAAAGGTGATATGTATATATTCCCTTTTTCTGGGTTACTTATATTAATTTATATATATATAATCTGCCTAAAGCCGAGAGTGGCCATTTCATATATGACATATAAATAAAATTTGGAATTTTACAAGTGAATAAATCGATATAATAAAGTTTCTATTGAAAGAAATGGTAAACAGAAATTAATCAATTTGATACATATAGAGAGAGTGGATAACCTGATCAATTCAACACTGCAATAATTCAAACCTGTTTTCATGTCTTAACCTCCAGCCTATTAAATAACCAATGTTAATTCAACCAAAACAATTATTCAACATTTTTTTCAAAAACTTGATAATTCAATACAAATATTACTGCTAACAATACAATACCTTGCCATGCGGGGAACAGCGGCCATTATAGCGTAGGTGCTCTATGCTTAAAGTGTTACAATGTGGAGTCTCAAATATTGCCGACGTTGCACAAGATTTTTGTTTTCTCTTGGCTGATTTAAGCCAACTTGGCTAAACAAAAAGGTTACAACAAATGTTCAGCTATTTGAAATAATATCCTGAAGACATACGTGCCTTTTGAAGATTAATCTGCTAGAAAATGCAAACTAAATAGGAGTCTAGCCTAAATGCAAAAGGACAAATATTTATTTAAAATTATTAAATTCAAATTATTAAAATGTTTGTATGATATTTCAGTAACACACAGCAATTGTTACCATAGTCAGACAAAGTATAAATGCATTTAGTACTTTGTCTGACGATGGTATCAATGCTGTTACAGAAGCATCACAAATATTTCAATAATTTGGATTTAGTTTTATTTTGATTCTAACCTATACAAATAATTTGTATTGGGTTTTCTAAATTTAATCGCCTTATTCTCATTGCATTTATTTCCTTGATTTAACAATTTCCTTTGTTTAAAAAAAAAACAATACTAATGCACCATCGCTAAAAGTACAAAAATTGGTCCCAATCCATTTTTTTTTATATATTTTAAATATATAATTGAGTATCTTAGAAAAATGCCAACTGTTATGTGATGAAAAATTCCAATTAAAGCTCTTATCCCTTAGAGTGTCAAATTAAAGAAGTTTCAATTCAACTGAAAGCTAGGGAGTAAAATTTAAAAGGTAAGACAGTATTATAGGATATTTAAAATGTTATTTCTCTCTAGCATAAATTTAACACACAATCAAATAGATTTCTTTAAAAAGAATACTCTCATGCCCTAAATGGTAGAATACAAATGTATAGACAAGGGGAAAAAAACTTACAAGTTAAAGTTTACAAGAGTTGGGGAGGTCTCTCTCAGGAGAAATGCACCAATTACTTTAGAATATTAAATTTTAGGTAAAAAGTTTACAAGACAGGATAGATTAGAAAATGTCTTATCCTCAGAAATACCAAAAGATTTTTTAATAAATGTATTCTAGGCTTATATCATATTTAGTCTCAATATCTTCAAAACAACAATTATAATACCTAATCAAGTTTATATAAAACATTTTATATTAAAAAAAAAAAAGATAATAAAAATAAATATCTTAATTACTAAGATTTAGAATGAATCTGATCCAATTTTAGAATTATAGATTTTCAGCAAAACCAAAAATATATGCTACCTCTCCCAAGCAAGCATCTTTGTTCTTAGCCTTTGTAAACAATGCCTTTTATAAATTATAGAACAATAATTACAAGAGTTTCAATAAAACACATTCCTCTCCTCAATCATTATAAAAGTAAAAGAACTAAATAAATCACTATTATACTTTTATTGCAAACTTTTCTTATTTTAAACCATGCATAATTGAAATTAATATGAAATGCATTGTTGCTAGGTATGGTGCAAGAGGAAAAAAAATTTAAAATATTAAAAATACTTTTAAAACCTAGAAAAAAATTGTTTAGTTTGACCTAAATATATATCCCCAATTCAAAAATAACCAAAATGCTATTTATAAACTTTTTCACTTTCATGAGACCAAAATATCTTCTGCTATTTTTGTGAAATAAAAATAAAAACACTAAACCTAGTGAAGTGTTTAAGGAAATTTCCTTAAGTGCAATGGTGCTTGTCTAAAAAATACATGTTAGCTACATTTAATAAAAAAATCTAAAGATAGAATAGTTTTAAAATTAATAGATTTGATGACATGGCATTTCCTACAATGTGTGCAAAGTGTATTAATGAAATTAAGTAACCCTGTTAAGCATATCCTCTTAAAATATTATTTAATATGAAAAGGCATTTATTATTTAACTATTGCAAAACTCAATATAATTTTAACGGTATTCCAATTACATAATTTTCATTTTATTTTAGTAGTACCAAAAGATCGATACGAATTAGCATACAAGTTACACCTTTAAATATTTATATAATTATATATATTTTATACTGCTATACTCTTTAAATAAAATATTAAAAAAAAAAAAAAAGGTTTATATGTGAAATGTATATTTACCTGTTTGGTTTGACATTAATGGACAGGAAATTGAATTACACCAGGTGCTGCCATTTTGAGCCTTAGACTCGTTTGTTGTACTGTGAGCTTCGGATGCCATTATTTAATTAGTTAATTTTCAAATGTATAGAAGAAAGCTTAGTTAACGACAAAGACGTATTAATAACGAGTCGACTACACGCAACTAAAGGTCAACCATCTTGCATTTAGCTAACGCAGCTTTTTAGCGCCCCAGAGTATATTACTCTACGATTTTAAATTTATATATATTTTTTTTTTTAAGTAAGGAAAAATAAAAATTACGATACTTTAATTTAGCAAAGTTTATATAGTATTTTAAATATATATAGCCGTAATATTATTTTTCATTTCTATTTTTTAACATTTTTTTTTTATTTGTATTTTTTTTTTAATCTTATATAATGACGATTTAAAAAATGATTTATTACCAATATTTTATTTTTGCTTTTTAAAAAGTGTTACTTTAATTTTCAACAATTTATTTTTAACATAAAATTTGGAGTTAATTTAAATAAATTATTTCTTGTAAGGCACATATCCCTTTTAATTTAGCTGAAATAATTGAGTGGAATGAGATGATCAATGAATTAAGACCAACTTAAGTACTTTAGCATAAAGTTTATTAGTTCATATATTCCAATAAACTCCTGGATAGTGGCCTCAAAGAACCTTGGTTAATTACACATATGCTCAATGGTGAATAAGCCAGATATGTAATTTGGATGAATTCATCTATTAACTTAAAGTAATATCTAACCTTAGATTAATATCTTCAGAGTATACTTTTTATTTATTTTTATGAAAAACCCAATATAGGGTTCATTTTAAACTTTGAATTTAAACAAATATTTTTCTTTTAGAAAAATTGTCAGAGGCACTTCAAATTAGCTACAGGTTTCATAAAAATTAAAAATTTAATGTATGAGGAAATAATAAAACAGAAGTGGTAAAAAAGCATTCATTTTATATTTATACTTATGGCAGGATAACAAATTAACGATCTCTTCAATTTTGATTTTAAAGGAAGATATAAATTAGATTAACCAGTGTTACTGGAGCACATAAGAATAAATAAAATGTCCATACTTTATCATAAAATAGTGGCAAGTTTTAAAATTGGGAATGTACGAGGAAATAATAAAACTGGTGAGAAGTGTAAAAAAAAATATTATAAATTCAACCCTATGACTAAAAGATAAAGATGAGGGCAGTAGTATGAACATTTTTTATTCTTGCTCTAGTAACACTGGTTATTCTAATTTATATTTTTCTGCAAATTCAAAATGGAAGAGATCATTAATTTGTTATCTTCTCTTTCTTTGGCTGTACACTTCCTTAAATGCTATGGGCAAAGTGTTTCCTTATAGAAAAATACATCTAAACATCCTTGTTTTTCTCACAAAATATCATTCTTGCCTGTTATAATAATCCACCAAGTCAACAAAAAAGCTTTCTAAATGAAAGAATGTTTTTTTTTTTAAATGTAGATTGTGAATATTTATTATGGTAACTACAAAAACATAATTATTTAAACTTTTGGAATTTTTAATTTATATTACAAAATAATTTTTGCATTTGTTATATAATAAGAATTTATTTTATATTTCAACCTTTCTCTATTTTTAAATTCCCATATTATTCAATGAAACTCTTCCACTCATTAACATTCATTTTATCAGTCCAGTACAGAAAGTTGTTGTAGTACACTATCACCATCTTTACTTTCTATACTGGGCTGATAAACTGACTAGTATTTTGTACATTTTGAACAGGAAGGAGCAACCTTGCACATGAATATCATCCTCCTGTAGAATGGCCAAAATCTTGAGAATGCACTAATAAAATGAAAAGAAATTGTTGCATTATTTATATATATTTAAAATGTTATCTACACAGAGTGAATATAAAAGGTTTTAATTTATATTGATCCAAAATAAGCTCTTCTATATATTGTATTTTTTTAATATAAATTTAAATTAAAAGTTACAAAAAATTGTATTAAAAAGTGTAACTAAAATACTCTGTGATCTCTTTTTTAATACAAAAGTAAATTTATAAAAGGTATCTTCTGATTGTACAACTAAAAGTGATGATGGCTTCTTGTACCATCGGAATAAATATCAACTAAGCATTGCTTTTTAATAATTCCAGAATTGGCCAATACCCTTTCTTGTTTAATAAAGAAAAGCTAACCATGTGTCTAAGGCAGTTTTTTTTTTATTAGTTTAACCACCTTATCTTAGTACAATTTGACTTTTTACTATTTTATCACATTGTTTGGCATTCTCACGCCTTTCTAGCCTTAACTACCCATTTCATGATACCCAAAAGACCAGCTTTTTTAGTCGTTGAGGTACAGCTTTCACCATGCTGATGAGGGCCAACAGCCTGAAATGTGTATGTGGTTAGCTTTTCTTGATTAATCAAGAGAGGGTATTTGGCTAATTCTGGAATAATTGTGAAAAATCTGCATTTCCAGCAAAGAACAATAAATTATCTTTATTAGAACAGAATATGCCTATATACACATTGCAGTCCATTCAATATGTTATGTGACCACCACAGGTGGCTATGCAGACAGCAACATGTCTTGGTACTGACTAAATGGCATGCAGATAGTGTTCTGAGGCATGTCTGCCCATTCCCTGTCAACCATCTGCTACTGTTCATCTTTTGAACGTGGCTGTGGCAGCGCACACAAATGACATCCAATTAGGTCCTAGATGTGTTCTATAGGTAAGAGATGTGGAGAGAATGGTGGCCATGGAAGCACCAAGGTTTCATTCAGGGCATATTGGCTGATGTGTGAGATCGGATGGTATCCTGTAATATATATATAGATGGAAATTTTGCCGGGAGGAAATTGATCTTAAGAGACAAGGGTCGCCTCTCCCGTCAAAATAGACGTCTAAAACCATATATATATATAATGGCATTTAGTCCCCTTAGAGGGAGGGTAGTATCACCAGCCACAGCACATCATCCATGTATCATCGGACCATCATAGTGCCTTCAAAATAAATCAGATATGATATTTTATCATAGACAATGGCTTCCCAAACCATAATGCTGCATTGTCATGAGGTACTGCTTTCCTCACAAGTGGCCGGATTGGACCTATCACTAAGAAGGTGCCAAACTCTTACTCAGTGTCATTGCTAAAACATAAACAAGATTCATCAGAGAACACTACCCTGTGCCATTCCACTGTACATGTGGCTCTATCCTGATAAAATTTCAAACAGAGGTGTTTGTAACATTCAGTCAATGACAGTCTTCTTAACAGGTGCCATGAGTGTAGGCCGCCAGTGACCAATTTGTGTATAATGGCTCTGGTTGATATGGGAGAATCAAGAGTGATCTGCAGGTTTGCAAAAAGGCGACAGAAGTGGAATGTGGGGCCGACATTGCCATCTTGGCGGATAAAATGGTCCAAGTGTGCTGACATCACACTGGGCCACACTCAATCATGCCACATTTCCTTGTTCCAACCATCTCTTACCATAGCTGGTCCACTGGGGATGCAACAAAGTGTTTGTTTGTAAATATTTGAGGTATATATCAACCAGCCCTTCCGAGTCCAATCACCAAACTTCTTGTGAAATTGTCTCTGTTGGAAATGCTTTGTCCTGGCCTTCTCTGCTACCAAACATTTTCTTCAAGTCAAAATTTAAAATGCTTTCCCTGTCAGACAGAGAGGTGTGAATATTGACCAATTTTCGAGTTTCTTCTCTTATATCTCAATCAACATTTGCAGGGATAGCTGCAAGATTCAAATGATTTGCATAACTCTATGAACTAACTCTACTCTGAAATTTGCATATTTTCTGCCCAGTAATTTTTAGTGTTGAAATTTGTGGTGAATATATTAACAAGTTATTTTTTATCAGATTGCTAACTTAAGATCGAATGGTAATGTGGTTTACTGCGTATTGTTATACATTAAGTTAACATGATTAAAACATGCTGGCACAACACAAGGGATGATTTAGAACTGGTCTATGTCCAAAATGCCAACAACCCATCAATATTGAGCTATCTATATTTGTTGGCAGTGCTATTTGGTAGAAGTATTTATAATGTCTCAGTATTTTCACATTTTGGCATCTTTTTCCACATATTATTTATAAACATAAAATTTGTATGGTCATGCCTAATTTAGCCCTTTTGCTACTGATTGCATGTCTTCGGTTAGATAATGTGCCTTTACTCAGGTGCTAATCCTGTGATTTAAGCTCTAACGTTTATTTCTCCTGTTGAAATCTGTATATATGGCATTTTAACTCTGTCTTTTGTTATCTGGGGAAGTAGACATTTAGCAGTAACTTACCATTGACTTTTGGAAAACACAGGGGGTTTCATTTATTGGATAAACTGTGTATTAAAAAAAGGAGAAGGCTGGCACTTTTGGGGCAAGTTTACTCCTATGGTTGTCTGAAAGTCTTACCAGAGAGTTGCTATATAGTAAAAATGGTAATTTTTGCAAATGAAAAAAAACTGTCTTTTGTATAGAGATGACCTCTAGTGCGAGTGTCCTCTCATGGAGGTTCCACTGTACCACTGGCTAACATGTGCTGGCACATCTTACAGAAAAAAAGGTTAAGGTCTAATCTCTTCGATATTTTTAAAATTTCCATTTTCACACACACACACACAAAACATAAACATGCATATATATAACTAAACCAATGACTACCTTGGCACCCTTTCTATTTGCCCTGAATAAGCAGGTTTATTTTGAGTTTCTCCCTCCATCTGAAGGAGAGAGCCAAAGTAAACTTTCTTACATGACAGATAGTCTTTCTCTGAGAGAGAAAAAAACATTGTATTGGGCAAACATTCATTGCAAACATCTACACATACAATCCATTGCACCACCAAAGATAAATATGCAGAGTCATGCTATGGTTCACTTATTTCTGACAACCCAATGCATATCTAATTTCACTCTCTGGTTTAGATTGAGAGGGAGGGGAGGAATGACATACATTTATATATACAAACATATAAACCATTTTTTTAAATCTATAATAATGCAGGCTATTTTTCAGCTCTGTGCTTATTTCACTTTAAATATGAAAGATATTAATTCCAAACACAAGCATAAATGGAAATATTAATAAGGATGACATAGTAAATAGTAAAAAGTAGTGATAAATCAAATCCAAATTGAAGTAAGATGTGATATGAAATTCCAACTGCAGCATTGCTATCTTCACTCAGATGGCAAAGGTAACTACGACTAACCGGGTAAAAGAGACAAAACCACTCCATTGTTAATTCTCATGATAAAGCACAATTTGGATTATAGATTATAATAAAAGAAAAATAAGACCTAATCTAAATAATTTGTTAGTGTGTGACGTTTCAGGAACAACATTGTCACCATCATCAGACAAAAGAATAAATTCATCAACGTCACACACTAATAAATTATTTGGATTAGGTCTTATTTTCTTTTATTGTTAATTACTCAATAATAAAAAGTGTATGTACAGCTTAAACTATATTCCCTAAAACACAAGGTAAAACATGCCCATTAAGGATTATTAAAAATAGTGGTCTACAGAAAACTCCATTGGTCTATTTAAATCAACAACAACAACAAAAAAGCCTTTATTTAGGGTCACTGACCCTATACAGGATTCACCAGAGGTATGCATGGTCTATTTAAATCTTTTATTAAGGTTTTTAAAATTATTTAAGTTTTTTAAATTAAGACTCTACTCATCATTTTGAAATGTAACCCAAAAAAGAAGTAAAGGAGATTATCAATTAGGAAAAAATGAAATGTAACAAAAGAAAAGAAGTATTTTTAGCAGCTTATTACATTACCATATAAAGTCAATTTGAATGGCCTTCCTTTATTACAATTTAAGCCTTTCAGGGGGGGATCAGTAGAAGTCTAGTCTAAACCGTTGGTTTTCGACCGCTACGACCCAGGTTCGATTCCCGCATTGGGCACTTTTTTTCTGATAAAAAAAATGCTCCAATGGCCCCCAATTCTTGCAAAAGTCCAACCTTACCAGTGAGTGCAAGTAACCAAACGGAGCTCTGACACATTTGTAAGTGCAAAGTCAAACTGCTTTTCACATGTGTAGACATTTGTTTCCTACCCCTGAGTCACCACCATCAAAAAAGGTAAAAATATTGAGATCTCATCAGAGAAATTTATAGGTAACTCTTCCTTTGCAGGTCCCAAGCCTGGATGAATATGGAGGGGCAGCAGTAACAAGCTTACAAAAAACCTGGGCTCAGCTGGTCCGGCTAAAAGGCCTTGTAAGGGCTTTTGATTCAGAGATACAGGATGAGCAGCATTTGTATTCTATGTTAGGAGTGGTTGCATATGGCATCTATTCCTCATGTTAGAGGAGGCCATTTCATATTGGAGCTAAGTGCTACTGAGTAATGCTCCCAGTTTTAATGTCAAAATCAGATGCACTCTACTCACCCAATCATTATGGATATCAAATCTCCTTTGATGAGCTCTACTCATCGTCAGCATACACTATTTAAAAAGCTTAAGCTCTACAGGCTTGATACCCTAATATGATTGAGTGGAGATAAGAAAGAAGAAGACTATATAGGCATCTGAGTGAAGGCTTTAAATCACACTAAAGGAGCATTAGCAGCTAAAAGGTGAATGTAGAGAAGCCAAAGTATGTGTGGGGGGGGGAATCTGAATTAAAGGAGATTTCTAAATTATCTAATTGTGATAATGTACCAAAAGTGGCACCTCTCTATTTAGTTGTGATGATGTCTATCAAGAGGGCAGAAATTGGTAAAACTTAAGAATTAGCGAAATCTCCTATGTACAGTAGAACCTCCCCGTAAAGGACAGCATCTAGTTGCAGTCAAAGTGTCCTTTAGAGAGAGTTGCCTTCTTACTGGAGAGTTACTAATTAGTAAAAATGGTATTTTTTGGTGAGTGTAAAAAGCATTTACTTCTTTCTTCTACTCTTCCCCGGCAGACACCATCAAAAGTCTCAAGCTTTACATGCTTGATACCTTAATATGATTGAGTGGAGATAAGAAAGAAGAAGAAGAAGAGGGAGGGTACTGGGTGAAGAAGACTTCTCTCTCTATTTTCCTTTGCAGACTTTGAGGTAATCAATGTATAAAAGACTATATGGTCTTTCCATCAGAGTACTTATCATTCATCTTTAAAAAGACAACACTAAATGAGAGAGATTGCTTCAAATGTACTACATGTAAACTGTATATTTTTTTCTACGTGTTAGGTTATAACTTAATTAATGTGTAAACAGTGTGTAAATTAAATACAAGGTAATATGACCAAATCCAAATAAATATATGATGTCTGAAGATGGTAACAACGCTGTTGCCGAAAGATCACACACTATTATTTGTTCATATTACCTTGTGTTTATAATCTACTAGCCGAATGACCCGGGCAACGCCCGTGTTTTACCCGATTGAATGTTTTGATTCAAATACTATTTGTTACAATTATAAATTGGCGCCTTAAATAATTGCATATGTTAGTTAATAACTATAGCCTATGTGCTTTATCTATGTACTGTTGGCTTCCGTAGGCGTCTCTTACTGGGAAAAAGAAAGAGAGGATTCCATTTGGTTATTATCTAATATATGCATTTATTTAGGGAGCGACCCGCTCCAACACAATAGTTACAAAGACGAAAGAGCGAGTGGGGGGGCATGATATGGGGGGGGGGCAAAGGTGGCGTGACCGTAGCCAACCAATAGGAGGGCGCCATTCCAAAAAAAAAAAAAGCAAACGGTGACAGAGATGAAAACTGATGACTGATTGATTAGGAGATGAGGAATGACTCGTAACTGTATATAGAATAATTCAAATTGTGCCTTATCAGTGTGTGAATTATCATTATAAATTATTAAACAGTGTGTATATTATGATGCATTAGCGCACCATCTGTTATCAAAATTCGAAACTATTATCGACGCGTATGATTCTTTCAAAATAAAATAATTTCCACTGCCCTCTTACTCTCATTAATTTTTCCATTGCAGTAAGGGCAGTAGAAATTATTTTATTTTAAAAAGAATCATACGTGTCTATAATAGTGTGTATATTATAGGCTCAAAGACTGTGTTCAATGCCCTCTGATGACATTTCCCAAAATATAAGAAGCATGGGTGAATCACCAATGTTGGACAGTAGAATGACAAATATGGAAAGGAGAGAGAGAGGTTAGTCATCTCTACCCTTTGGTCGATGACACTGATCAATACTTTCTCTCCCTCGCCACACACACACCGGAGAGGTTTTACAGTAAAACCTTTCTATAGTGAACTTCAATGGGACTGAACTTTTAGTTCACTATAGCCATGGTTCATCATAGCCATAGTTCACTGTATTATAAAATAAAAATGGGGATTATTTGTGGTTCGTTATAAAGGAAGGTTCACTATATTACTGAGTTCATTTTAGTGTGGTTTTACTATGTTTTACCTTCAACTGCACTTTCTAACTGCTGGAATATTTCAATTAATATATCATGATCCTAGTAAAAATGGCATTTGTTCACCGACTATATTAACCTTTGATATGAAGATAGTTGTTATTAAAGTTTAGGTCTTAAATTATCTCAAATTAACTTATATAAGAAAAAACACAAGGTAATAAGACCAAATAAATAAATAGTGTGTGACATTTCGGTAACAACGCTGTTACAGAAACCACACACTATTTATTTATTTGGATTTGGTCTTATTGCCTTATGTTTATAATCTATAATCCAAATTGTGTCTTATTATATAAGAAAAAAAATGTATAAGAGTTGATCACACTTCATATTCTTAGGATCCAGGATTGATGAGAGGCTGCTTAGTGGAAGTATAAAAAGAAGAGACACAATGTTGAAATTGAATATGATTAGGAAAGATAAAGGCATTTCATTTATAAGACAAAGTAGATAATTATAGAGACATTGGTATTTTCTGTGGTTACTTATGAATATGAGAGCTGGACTCTCAAAAAATAATTTTTGATGCCTTTGAAATGTGGACATGGAGAAAGCTACTCAGAATGCCATGGATAAACAAAACGACAAATTAAGAAAAGAAAAAAAAAAGGCATCTCCTTATAGTGAAACTGAGTATAATAGAAAATAGTACAAATGTGATATTGTACTGGGATAAAGTTCATGAATTAAGGAAAGAAAAAGTCATTTCCTTATCGTGCAACTGAAAGTTGCTGATGGCTTGCGCCATCTATTGGAATAAATATCAACGAAGACAATAACGAATAGTTGATATTTATTCCGATTGATGGCGCAAGCCATCAGCAACTTTCAGTTGCACGATAAGGAAATGACTTTTTCTTTCTTTAATTTATGAACTTTATCCCAGTACAATATATCACATTTGTACTATTTTTTTCAACAAGACAAAGGTTTCATTAAATTAATCCTGGTAGATCCTGAGAATACCAAATATGTAAACAAAGACTCTGACACAAGGTAATAAAACCAAAGCCAAATAAATAAATAGTGTGTGACGTTTCGGTAACAGCGTTGTTACCATCTTCTGACAAAAGTACTGAATGAGAAATTTTACCACAGCATGTTTTAAATAGTTACTTGTGCCTTATCATTCAGTACTTTTGTCTGAAGATGGTAACAACGCTGTTACTGAAACGTCATACACTATTTATTTATTTGGATTTGGTCTCATTACCTTGTGTTTATAATCTGGAATCCAAATTGTGTCTTATCAAAGACTCTGACATATTATGGACACATAAAAGAAAATGGATTTGAAAAGATGTTGATGTTGGGAAAATTGAAGGGAAAAAGGAAGAGGGGAAGGAAGACCTGCAATGAGCTGGATAGAAAGGGTCAAGAAAGCTACCGGAAGATCACTAGGTGAGCAGCGAGTGATGATCATCAACAGATCAAATTGGATGATAAGACACAATTTGGATTAGATTATACAAGGTAATATGTCCAATTCTTATTTATTTATTTGGATTTGGTCTTATTACCTTGAGATCAAATTGGAGAACATTCGCCCATATAGTCACCAAAAGTTTAACTCAACTTGGACATTAACAACAGCACAACACAATTAATTTTCATGGTTAAAAAAATAATAATAACTTCCAAAATTTACTTTTGCTCTGGAAAGGAAAAGAGATCCCTGTACAGAGAACCAAGAAGAGTTCTTGAACTTCTTTATGAGCACGACCTCCAAGATCTTATCTAATTTAGACTAAAAGGATAAGTAAAAAAGAAAAAAATTACTTTTACTCTATATTTAATATCATATACAACCACACAGATTATATTGTTTTAACACATAAAAGAAAAAAAAATCACTTTTCCTGTTACTAACACTCAAAAAGGGAAAAAAAACTGGAAAAAAAAAAAAAAAGAATTCTTATCTTAATATTTATATATTATTTGTGCCATCCACAAAATCCAATTTGATTAAGATCTGCCATTTGGTGGCTTATCATACAAAAATCAATGGGTAGAAGACACGCCCAGACCATTTTGGAATAGTCTCAAAAAAAAAATCTGGATAAAATAAGATTATTTCTAAGTACTAGAACCATATAAAAAAAAATCTATGATTATTCCATCAATCTCTATGTCTAAATGAACATCTCAAAGTACTAGAATGGGGTCATCAATCAGAACAATACCATTGAAAGCCAATATATGGTTTGATGACCAAAGTAACATGGGACAGCAGCTAGGCCATTCCAAGGATGAGGAAGTGGTGAAAGAAAGACATTCCTAGGAAGGGAGGGAGGGATCAATAAGGAGACAGACAGTGGCAGCAGACAATCTATTGATCCACAGTTGAGTCAGAGTGGCCAAGCCGGCCGGCCGGCAAGCTAGGATGACTAAGCTGGTACATTAGTTACCATCGCCAACAGGTGGTGATCTACAGGTGGCCTACCATTGGTGTTGCAAGAGTGGGACAAGGTTGCACCAAACCTGCTGATTAGACAGATCTCTTTTGCTTACTAAGGAGACCCCTGCTCCATTACATTCATAGCTTTGGTGGAGCATGGTTGTCTATGATTGCTGTGATTCCAACCACAACCATACAAAACTTTTCATTAAATTAAACTTACTTACCATGGCCTTTATTTGATTGTTGAAAAAATGCCCATTCTTTACTGTAGAGTGCAAACATATGGGTGTTTTTTATATATATATACAGTTAAACCTGTCTATAGTGCCCCTCTTGGGACTCACCAAAATAGGGTGCTATAGACAGGTCACTTTTAATGTAAATCACATCATACTACGTATTTAAAATCGGGCACTATTTAGAGGGGGCGCAATAGACAGGTTTAACTGTATATATATATATATATATTTAGGTACAAAACCAAACAGTTTCTATACAAGCATTTCCAACTTTTAAAACATTAAAAAAACTTCTTCAAGAGAAATTGAGAGCAAAAAAAAGTATAAAGACAAACCTATTGTGTGAATCCAAAAAAAGGTTGGCATTCAATACAAAACTATGATCAGTGGTGAATATCTAATTACAAAATAAAGAGCATGCAATGAGATTTGAATATATATGCAGTGAACAAAGCCATTGTAAAAACTTGAGGTTAAATGATTAGTCATTATTGCCTGCAGTCTGTTTTTTTATGTTCAATGTTTTGTTTTTTGCATTGACTGTAAAATCTTCCTATGGGAGGGATCAAAGTCTGAGAACTTGACAACAAGCCAACCTTAACAAAACTCATTTTTTCAATGGAAAGAAAAAAAAAAAAAAAAAAAACATGGAGGCGGTGATCTTGGCTGTAATACATAAGGAAAATCTTAATAAATATGGAATCAAACCTCATTATAAGATCACTTGTGACCTTAGAATTTTGATGTTATAACCATGTCGCTGTGTTATAATGGTATTCAATTATGATAAGGCACAATTTGGATTATGGAGTATAAACAAAAGGTAATAAGACCAAATCCAAATAAATAAATAGTGTGTGATGTTTCTGTAACAGCGTTGTTACCATCGTCAGACAAATCATTCAGTACTTTTGTCTGATCATGGTAACAACGCTGTTACTGAAACATCACACACTATTTATTTATTTGGTCTTATTACCTTGGGATTCTATTATATAAACTGCAAAGGAGGAGATTTTACTGTGTTGTGTTTAAATGTGGTTCCATGTATGTATACCAGGTCTATTAGTATGAAACGTGAAAATGGCCGCCAGAAGGCGCTGTGCAACTTTATTTGAGCCGACAGTGGCGCTGTTGAAGGCATTTTGTTTTTTGACTCACGTGGCATCAGCACACGTGCAGTTTTAGAAAAGTTCAAATTGTGGAAAATTTCTGGAGCCCGTGGAAAATGGCAATTTCCGAGCCAAAATGTGCCAATTTGCGGGAAGTTTTGTTGTTTGCCTTCAACTGGAAGAAAAGTGCCACTGAAGCCCACCGAATGCTCGAGGAAGTTTACGGCGACCACGCTCTGAGCAAATCGCAGTGTTACAGGTGGTTTAAAAAATTCCAAAGTGGCGATTTCGAACTTGATAATGAACCACGTGGAAAACCGCACCAAAAGTTTGATGACGCTGAACTGCAAGCTTTGTTGGATGAGGACAGTACCCAAACGCAGGAGAAACTCTCAAAACAGCTTCAGGTGTCTCAAGATGCTGTTCCCTACGTTTAAACAGCCTCGGAATGATCCAAAAGCTTTCCAGATGGGTCCCCCACGAGTTGAGCGAAAGGCAGCAAGAACGGCGTCTGGTAACCTGCGAAGGGCTGCTCGCCAGGCATGAAAAGAAGCCATTTTTGCACCGAATCGTAACTTCTGATGAGAAATGGATCCACTTCAGCAATCCTACGCACCAAAAGTCGTGGGGCCTGCCCAGCCAATTTCCAAAACGGACGCCTAGGCCTTCGGAAAAAAGGCAATGCTTTGTGTATGGTGGGACCAGACCGGCGTAGTATATTTCGAGCTCCTGAAACCTGGCCTGAAACCTGGAGAGAAGCGTTGAATGAAAAAAGACCGGAATGGCGTGAAAAGCACAACAAGCTGATACCGCAGCATGACAATGCTCCAGCCCACAACGCTACGGTGGTCAAAAACACCATAAAAGACTTGGGCTGGAAACTCTTACCCCACCCGCCGTACTCACCAGACTTAGCGCCGTCAGACTACCACCTTTTCACATCTTTAGGACACGCCCTAAAAAAACAGGAATTTTCGAAATCAAACATACTCAGAAAATGGCTTGTTGACTGGTTCAACTCAAAAGGAATAGAATTTTTCAGACAAGGAATTCAAAAATTGCCTGAAAGGTGGTCCGAGTGTATAGCTAATCAGGGCAATTACTTTGAATAAAAAATCTTTTGTTGTATGGAATTGGTGAACTTTTGAATTCACTGAAAATTTTCGTGTTTCATACTAATAGACCTGGTATAAGCTGTTATGGTAAGCCTCAGGTGGAACAATGTGTAGATTAGACTGAAAGAAATGCATTAACACTGCTATTGTGATATTTTCAAAATTGGAAATGATAGCTGTAGGTTGGTTTTATCCTGGTGAAGTTCACAACAATAAACTATTGTGTTGTGATGGGGAAGTAATAACTAAATTGAGCTGGGGGTAAGAAAGATGGGTAAGAACAAAGCTTGGAATAAATAATTGCTTTCACCCCACTTCCTATTTAATTGCTTCCTCCCTATCAGGAAGTAGGTGCTGCTCTACTTGAGCACCCACACTCCACCAATTCAAGCTTTCTTTTCCTTGTAAATAAGAAATGGATTCAATTGATAAGGTACAATTTGGATTATAGCTTAGAATTGAAAGATAATAAGACCAAATCCCCTTCCACAAATAAAAAAATACAGTAAAACCCCTCTAAAATTACATTCCCTTATAACAAACCTGAAATAATCCCCATTTTCATTTTATAATACAATGAACCATGGCTATAGTGAACCACTGGTTCGGTTCCATTGGGGCTTACTATAGAGGGGTTTTACTGTATTTGAATTTATTTTTATGTGTCTGGTTTTATATCAGTGAATAAATGAAGACACAATTTGAGTTAGAAATGTTAGGGTAATCAAAGAAATTAGAACTATTATCTAAGTTTCAATAGCAGAACTGCTAATATCATCATGAGACTAATGTACTAGTTAATATGGATTGAAACCTCTAACATCATTGGGAGATCATCTATTGGCCATACACATTGAGTGAGTGATAGACCAATGAAGGATTGGTTCTCAAGGTATCCTCTAGAATTAGAAAATGAAGTACTCAGAAAAATGGTGCTCCAAGATGGCTGACATCCATTTGGAGAGATGGCTGAACTACTTGATGAATGTTCTAAAATAATTAGGGCAACACCTGTGTACTCATATGGACCTTCATCATGCTTGTTATCCCTAGAGGAAATGTGTGACATGTGTGTGTCTTTAGAATCTAGAACCTTTTAAAATATTCCACAAACAGTTCTAAAAATCACACTCATTTTTTTGTGCTTCCAGCCACTTCTGTGTAGCCATTCTACGGACATTTCCTCTCTTAGAGACTCCACTTACAGATTCAATTTTGTCTTTCATGCTGTTAGTGAATGTCTTGCAGAGTTTAATGATTTGGTCTTGTTACCTTAGGTTTCTAATCGATAATCCAGATTGTACCTTATCATATATATAAAACATTGCGAAAGCAAACCTGGGATATAGCGAATCTTCCCTTATAACAAACCTGAAATAATCCCCATTTTATAATACTGTGAACTATGGCTATAACGAACCATGGCTATAGTGAACCACAAGTTCAGTCCTATTGGGGTTAGCTATAGAGGGGGGGTTTACTGTCGTCTTCTTCTTCTTTCTTATCTCCACTCAATCATATTACGGTATCAAGCTTGTAAAGTTGACAAGTTGGGTTTTACTGTGAATTGGTAGAATGTGTTGGGAGGGAGGACTACAGGGAGGACTGTGAACTATGGCTATAGCGAACCATGGCTATAGTGAACCATAAGTTCAGTCCCATTGGGACACTCTATAGAGGAGTTTTACTATGAATTGGTAGAATGTGTTGGGGGGGAGGACATATGTTGTGTAAGTTGGTGTGACATTTGTGTGAGAGGTGACAAATACATCTTGGCAGCAGTTCTCTTATCAGACCACTTTATTATACCCTGGAGTGATAGCGACAACCACTAGAGAACACAGTCATCACATTTTACTTCTCCACATTCCACCATTATTACCTCTCAGCTGGAAGCAAGCATTGTTTATGACCATTAAGAAACTACTTTAACAACTTTTATGGTTTAAAAAAATATACGGACAAAATTGCTCCTATTTAATTTGGTAGCAGGACATCCAAATATCTTAGAGTGGAACCATGTTCTAACAGCCTCATTTATAACACCAGCTTGGTTATGACATTCTGATTCTAAAATCACTCATCTCAAGTTCCGATTGTATTGAATATAACCATGGGAATAACAACATCTTGGTCCCAAGGGAAGTTATTAGAGTGAGTTTTGATTGTAATTTTTAATTCCCTACATTCCAAATTGTGGGAGAAATAAAGAGTCAGACAATGAAGGAGATCAAAGAGTTGTCATGCAGAAAAAAAGTAGCTTCTATTGAATTAGTCCAAATTGCTAAAGCACGCCTACATAAATAATACATCAGGGGCATTAATTATTTAAAAACTAGCAACAGTTCTTAATTGAGGAAATGACAAATGTCTGTGATCCATCATTGCCACATCCCTTCAGAATTAAGCTATTAAAAGCATGTGATGGGAAGAATATTTCTAATTCCAGCTTAACAGGTATTTTCAAAGATGTGTGAGTGGTTTTCTGGCTTATTTCAAGATAAATTATTAATGCGAAGAATAGAGAGAGTAATTATAAATATCTCCTTGATATCTCTATTTGTGCTTTTATGGAAATGAATGGGTAGAGAGTAAATTTGTATTGATGCATCATGCAGATCAGAGATGGCCAACACAAGACCCACATGTGAAAACACTTAGTCATGCAAACAGCTTTTTAGTCACATGAGGCACATCAAATCACAGGTTGGAACACAAATTACTGATTTTCTTTTTAAAGAACTGCGTGTAACAGACACCAGCACTTTTATTCAAAATATTCAATAAATAAGTTTGATATATTCCCAGAATTACATTTTATTTTCTTCAAATTTATTACGTTAAAGCAGGCAAGAGTTTAACCACTATCCCACCTATGAGGAAGGGATGATGTAGTCTGTTGAAGCTGTAGCATACTGTTTCCTTTAACAAAAATAAATAGGTGTGTGGTGCCCCAGCAGGAAATATCATTCTGGTCTGCTTGCTGAAAAGATTGGCCACAGCTCATGTAGAGCCTCCTAGTTTTACTAACAATGGAATAACTACTCCAAGAGAAGAACACTCAGAAGACCGGACAAATCATTGTGTTAACCAAGCACAGTGGTATGATATTAATTTATTTTATTCAAAGAGGCAATTATAAGATTTAAGAGATTTTTTTTTTTTTTTGCTTATCCCTAGTACATGTGGAACAGGCCATGATAATCATGGTGGGTAGAAGTAGGCGACTGCTTTTACTGTAAGTGCACCACATGTCTACACATGTAAAAATCAGTTCGACTTTGCACTTACAAATGTGCCAGAGCCCCGTTTTGTTACTTGCACTCGCTGGTGGGGTTGAACTTTTGCAAGAATCGGAGGGCATTGGAGCATTTTTTTTTTTAAACATAAAAAAGTGCCCAATGCGGAAATCAAACCCGGGTCGTAGCGGTTGAAAACCAATGGTTTAAACCATCCTTCCACCGACCCCCCCAAGAGATTTGTGCTGTACAAAAAGTACTGTACAAATCTCATCTAGATGTATATAAATAATTTAAAGTCAAAGTATTAGAGGATATACACTATTACCCCATCAACCTGATCTCCTTTCTTTTTTTTTTCCCCCACATAGAGCGGATTTATAATTCTTTATAACAGAAATTTGGTTTTAACATCTTCCATCATTTTAAAGTTCCAATTGTTACAATTGGAGTTATAACAACAACAAAAAAATCTTGGTTCCAAGTAATGTTTGTTATAGTGAGGTTTATATCTGTGTGTACATGCATTAAAAAAAAAATTAAACCTCTCTCTTCTATTAAATGCATTAAAACACAAAGGAATTTATTCTAGCTTTCTCTTTAGGTAAGTTCGAAATAATGAAAAGGCCACAAGACCAAATCCTAGCAAAAGCTAACCTGTAACCCGTGGTGGTTTTGAGCAATGGCCCTCATTGGTGTACAGAGGCAACTGTGATTATGTGTAACAAATCCCCAAGGAAGGAATTATTTTAATGCATTTATGATAAAGCACAATTTGGATTATTGATTATAGCTACAAGAAAATAAGACTTAATCCCAATAAATTAATAGTGTGTGATGTATTGGACACACTATTAATTTATTGGGATTAGGTCTTATTTTCTTGTAGCTTTAATGCATTTATAAAAAGGGAGATTTGGATTTTATTTGCATCTGATTCCCCATGTTAAAATTGATTTATTAAGAAATAAGATTTAACCATTATAATCATTCTGTGAATACTTTTTCTTGTTCTTCGAAACACAGAGTAAAAAGACCAAATCTCCAAATAAATAAATAGAGTGTACTTTTGTGTAATTTATTCTCATTACTTTGTGTTTCTAATCTACAATCCAAATTGTACCATATCACTTTCTTGTTCTTCATATTCTCTTCAAATTGCAGGACCCAAAGTAGTTTTTTTCTTTAAAAAAATCTCTCTTGTTCAGTTTTGAATCTATCTGAATTGCAATAAAAATGCATTATAATGATAAGACACACAATTTGTATTATAGATTATAAACAAGGTAATGAGACCAAATCCTAAATAAATAAATAGGGTGACATTTCGGTAACAGCGCTGTTACTGAAATATCACACATTATTTATTTATTTGGTCTTATTACCTTGTGCTTAATTGCTTTATAATAATGTAACTTGGATCTAAGATTTTATGTTGTTAAAACAACCAAGGTTAAAACAATTGGGAATTGATACTTGGGGAACACTTGAATTATAATGTTCCAAGGGAGGTCGGTGGAAGGCAGGTCTAAACCGTTTGGTTTTCGACCGCTACAACCTGGGTTCGATTCCCGCATTGGACACTTTTTTTCTGATTTGAAAAAGAAAAAATGCTTCAATGGCCCCTGATTCTTGCAAAAGTCCAACCCCACCAGCGAGTGCAAGTAACCAAACGGGGCTCTAACACATTTGTAAGTGCAAAGTCGAATTGCTTTTCACATGTGGTGCGCTTACAGTAAAAGCAGTCGCTAACTACCCAGAGATAAGAAAGAAGAAGATCTAACCAAGTTCCACTGTGCCTAGTGTATATTTACAATGCCAATATTGGGGTGAAATCCATTTTAAAGTTACTCCAGTGAAAACTGTGTACTTTCATAAATTAATTACCACTTCAAGGAAGGAAGCACCCAGTTTCTAGGGGAATATATGGAGGGGGAAAGAGGAAAACGTCAAAAATTTTCCTCAAACTTTTTGATCAGAGTCCAATTAAATGTCAGAATTTCATGGGTGGCAACAGGACCTAATCTTTGTTTGTTCTCAGCTTTGAGAAAATGATAGGAGAGGTATGTAACTGGAGAATTCTGTCAACATTAGTATTCTGTGCCACAGGGCTGATGTAGCAGAATTAAACAGCACTGGAGCCATTTATGGAACCTCCTATTAGAATAGTCAGCAAAATCCTAGGTGTTTTTTTTTTTTTTTTTGCTTATCCCTAATATATGTGGTACAGGCCATGATAATCATGGTGGGTAGAAGTAGTCGACTGCTTTTACTGTAAGTGCACCACATGTCTACACATGTGAAAAGTGTTGGAATCCGGCCAACGGCTTCTGTACAGATTGTGAAAAAATATATATTTAAATATATATTTCTCTGAATAGTGTTTTTTGGTTACAGGCAACATTGTAATTTCTATATTTAGTACTCCAGATAGATATTTGAATACTCTAGATATTTAAAATACCTTCAAAAAGCAGTTCAACTTTGCACTTTAAAAATAGGTGTAGTAGCTATGAGCATCATTTGGAACACACCAATCTCAATGGAAGCAACTTTATTTGGTGAAAAATCATTTAAAAATAAGTTTCTTTGAAAAACCCCTTCAAAGTAGCTTATCCCTGAACAATTTTGTTACACAAGAGATTTGAGGCAAGAGATGGAAGCAACTTTCTTCATTTAAAAGTGCCCAATTCTTTTTAAAGTCCAATCCTACATGTGCAAGTGTCTAAACTGAAATGTAATTTGATAAGGCACAATTTGGATTATAGATTATAAACGCAAGGTAATAAGACCAAATCCAAATAAATAAATAGTGTGTGAAGTTTCAGTAACAATGTTGTTACCAACTTCAGACAGTACTTTTGTCTGATGATGGTAACAACGCTGTTACCGAAACGTCACACACTATTTATTTGGATTTAGTCTTATTACCTTGTGAAAAGTAATTTAAAATTGTTCTTTCTAACAATGGGTAAAGGTTTACTTACTTTAAGGATATAGAAACCACCACTACCATTGTTTATAATTCAAGATCTCAAATCAATTGGTTAAGCATTTGTGGCTTCAGAAAAAAAAAAAGAAATCTTCCCTGTGTCGGTGACAGCGTTGTTACCGTCATCAGACCATTTCTAGCAACATTTATTCATTTGGATTTTGTCTTATTACCTTGTGTTTTCGAATCTATAATCCAAATTATATCATTTTATAATGTTTTAACACCATGGAAATTTTTACGGATGAATGCCATCAAAATGACACTAAAATTAAGTATATAACACCATGTTTTTATTACAATATTTGGGGGAACTGTAGAATAATGATTTTATAATAAGGTTATTAAGAAGGCAGTTATTAGAAGGTTGCACAGTATCTAAAAAAAAACTAAAGAAAAATTTTTAAAAATAAAGAAGGTTTAAATGCTTTATTTGCCTGATAAGGCACAATTTGAATTATAGATTATAAACACAAGGTAATAAGACCAAATCCAAATAAATAAATAGTGATTTGGTCTTATTATCTTGTGCTTTATTTGAGCTATAAATTCAACTTGCAAAAAAATAACATTTTCAATAATGAGGGATATATCCAGGTTGTGTTGTGACAAAATAAACAACCAGTTGAGAGTGAAAGCTTTCAGTCTCACCCCCACTGTGCTCCTACCTAGCCACAAATCTACCCCACACAATGGGTTGGGGATAAAAACAAAAATGCATAGGGGAGAATAACTTTCCAACTTGTAACTCCACCGGTACCAAGCCTGGATGAAAAAGAAAGAGGGGGAGCAATAACAAGCTCACTAAAAAAAATCTGGACTCAGCTAACTGGGCTAATAGTACCCTGTGAGAGCTCTTGATCCAGGGATAACAGGATGAGCAGTGTCTGTACTCCATGTTAGGAGCGGCTGCACATGGTGTCTGTTCCTCATGTCAGAAGTGGCCATTTCATATTGGAGCTGTCAGCCTGATACTGAGAGATACAGAAACAAGTTTTTGATTATTTTTTTTTAAATACTTTAAAATGTATACAAATTTACAAAATTGATATGATTAAAAAAAAATTGTCATTCAATACTTTTGGTCTGACGGTTGTTATAACACTGTTACCACACAACTATTTATTTATTAGGATAGGGTCTTTACAACAGGAGCTATAATGCTGGACTTCCCCCGAGGAGACATTGTAGTCAGGTCCAAAAGCTGTCCACATAATGGCAGGAAGCCTCTAGGAATGCACTGAACCTGAACTACTGAGGTCACAAGTGCTGAGTCACTTCCTTTATTAGGATGGGAAAATGGAATTACAATGTCACCTAACCATCCACATATAGTAACTGTCTGTTCCTCCTATCTTGCTGTATTACAGCCTGTCTGAGGCCAATTAGATGACCACATCTCTTCTCTTTTAAGGATCAGTTACTTCTTCTCTTCTTCTTCTTTCTTATCTCCAATCAATCATATTAGGGTATCAAGCTTGTAAATTTGAAACTTGGCTGGGTGAAGTAGTATGCGTCTGCCTTTGTCATTAAGACTGGGAGCAATACTCAGTAGCAGGCCGACTTAGCTCCAAAAGAAATGGCCGCCTCTGACATGAGGAACAGACGCCATGTGCAGCCACTCCTAACATGGAGTACAAACGCTGCTCATCTTGTATCCCTGGATCAGGAGCCCTTACAGGGTACTATCAGCCGGGCCAGCTGAGCCCAGGTTTTTTAGTGAGCTTGTTACTGCTCCCCCTCCTCCTTGTTACTTCTTTATTATAGTGAAAGAATAGGACAAATCTAGTTTTACAATCCTTATATATATATATACAGTAAAATCTTGCTAAAACAAACCTGGGATATAGCAAACCTTCCCTTATAACAAACCTCAAATAATCCCCATTTTTATTTTATAATACAGTGAACTATGGCTATATAACGAACCATGACTATAATGAACCATTGGGGTTTGTTATAGAGGGGTTTTACTGAATTCATGTAAAATGAAATGCTAAATCAATGTTTATTTCTTACCACAAAACTCTTGAATTAATCATTAAAGATATTTATAATCTATAATCCATATTGTGCCTTATCATCTTTAATGATTAATTCAAGAGTTTTTTGAAGGCACAATATGGATTATAGATCATAAACACAAGGTAATAAGACCAAATCCAAATGAATAAATATTGGGAGTACAAATAGGTTTTGAGGGATTTGCAAAAGAAGCCACAACAAATATTATATAAATAGCATCGGACCTTGTAAGGTTTCATCTTAAGGCTTCATCATTTCCCCAAAAAATCAGAAGGATTCTTTTCACTCAAGTGTGAGGAACATTTTTTTTTGGTGCTCTAACCATGTCAACCTTTTTGCCAACAAAACACTATTTGCGGGAAGCGCTGCTTTTATGTTTTAATTTGAAGAAAAGTGCAGCTGATGGACATCGATTGCTGTGTGAGGCATATGGGGAACATGCTCTATCAATAAAATCATGTGAGTACTGGTTTCGGCGTTTCAAAAGTGGCGATTTTGACACCAGAGACAAAGAACGCGGAGGGAGGCCAATAAAGTTCGAAGATGCTGAGTTGGAGGCTTTTTTGGACGAAGATTCAAGCCAAACTCAAGAGGAGCTCGCTGAAACCTTGGGAGTGACTCAACAAGCAATTTCGAACCGTCTCAAGGTAATGGGTATGGTGCAAAAAACAAGGAAATTGGGTTCCATATGAACTCAAGCCAGGAAACATCGAGCGCCGTATTTGCACGTGCGAACTCCTTCTTAAAAGACAAAATCGGAAGGGTTTTTTTGCACCGAATCGTGACGGGGGACGAAAAGTAGATTCACTACGACAACCCAAAGCGCAGAAAATCGTGGGGTAAGCCCGGTCATGCATCAACTTCAACGGCCAAACCGAATATTCATGGCAAGAAGCTAATGCTGTGCATCTGGTGGGACCAGCTCGGAGTGATCTACTATGAGTTACTTCAGCCTAACAAAACCATCACTGGAGAACGTTACCAACAACAATTGATGCGATTAAGCAGAGCATTGAAGATCAAACGCTCACTATATGCCAAAAGACATGACAAGGTGATCTATCAGCACGACAACGCTCGGCCACATGTTGCAAAAGTTGTCAAGGAGACTTTGGAGGCGCTTCAATGGGATGTCCTACCCCACCCGCCATATTCACCAGACATTGCTCCTTCAGACTACCACATGTTCTGTTCGATGACACATGGCCTGGCCGAGCAGCACTTTACTTCTTACGAAGAGGCGAAAAATTGGGTCGATGTTTGGATCGCCTCAAAAGACGAGGAATTTTTTCGACACGGAATCCGTATGCTGCCTGAAAAAAGGGATAAAGTCGTAGCTAAAGATGGACAATACAGTGGTACCTCGACATACGAGCGCCCCAACATACGAGTTTTTCGAGATACGAGCCGACGAGCAAGTGATTTTTTGCTTTGAGTTACGAGCGAAATTCGAGATACGAGTTCGGTTCGGTAGTGTTGAAGATATTAATCTGTGATTTTAAATGGGAATTTTGTATGGGGAAATTTGCTTCGAGATACGAGTAATTCAAGATACGAGCAAGGTTGCGGAACGAATTAAACTCGTATGTCGAGGTACCACTGTACTTTGAATGAATAATATTGTACTGAATTCTCTGAATAAAGTTTCGAATTTATAAAAAAAATCCCTCAAAACTTATTTGTACGCCTAATAGCATGTGACGTTTTAGTAACAGCGTTGTTACCATCTTAAGGCAAAAAAGTACTGAATCAATTCTTCAATTCACTACCTTCAGTACTTTTGTCTGAAGATGGTAACAATGCTGTTACCGAAACGTCACACACTATTTATTCATTTGGATTTGGTCTTATTACATTGTGTTTATAATAATTAAGGAATTTTACATGAAGGCAAACTCCGCCTTTGCCGGTCTCAAGCTCGGATGAAAAAGGAGGAGGGGGAGCAGTAACAAGCTCACTAAAAAACCTGGGTTCAGCTGGCCCGGCTGATAGTACCCTGTAAGGGCTCCTAATCCAGGATGAGCAGCGTTTGTACTCCATGTTAGGAACGGCTGCACATGGCGTCTGTTCCTCATGTCAGAGACGGCCATTTCTTTTGGAGCTAAGTCGGCCTGCCACTGAGTAGTGCTCCCAGTCTTAATGACAAAGGCAGATGCATTCTACGTCACCCAGTCATGAATGATTGAGTGGAGAAAGAAGAAGACATGAAGGCAGCTGAATACAGTAGAGCTTCTATGAGAGAACACCTCTCTACAAAGACCAACTAGGTGTTGTTCTTTAGAGAGAGGTTCTCTACTTTAAATATCCAAATTATCATCAAGATGAGCCAAGGATTTTGTCGAGCAAAAGGAAGGAAGAGTTAAGCTGAGAAAGCAACCCACATTCAATTTTAAAAAAAAGAGCGTATGTTGGGTAAAAATACCGGATTTTAAAAATAAGGGTGAAATGATGCAAGAGGAGGCAAGTGTTTGCAAGGAAATGGGCAACCACTGCTATGAAATGGAAGTTCTAACAGTTCTGTTCTAGCACCTTAAAGCTAGTCATAAAAGTTTAGTTCATTGTAGCTTTTAAACAGAGTGTTTAGCAATTTAAAATAATGGAAAACTTTAATAGAGCAAACCCCAATGGGACTTAATTTCACTCTGACCATGGTTCATTATATCAGAAAAATGGATTTTATTTCAGGTTCGTTATAAGGCAAGGTTCTCTATATCCCTGTTTTGTTTTAGCAAGATTTTACTAAAATGATAGGCTATTAAGAAAGAAAGGGAGAAAAAGCAAACAAGAACACATTAAGGCACAATTTGGATTATAGATGAGAACTACAAGGTAATAAGACCAAAAATCCAAATAAATTAATAGTGTGTATGTTATTAATTTATTTGGATTTGGTCTTATTACCTTGTAGTGTTCTAAAAAGAAGAACATTTTTTTTATTTCACAAAAAATAGCACCCATTTAAAATTTACATTTCACAAAGTTGATAATAAATTATGCTGCTATAAAATAAATACAGCTAAAATACAAACATATAAAATAGGAAAAAATAGTACAAATGTAATATTGTACTGGGATAAGGTGCATAAATTAAGAAAATGGCATCTCCTTATCGTGCAACTGAAAGTTTCTGATGGCTTGCACCATCTATCGGAATAAATATAAACTATTCTCATTGATTTTTAATTATTCCATAATTGGCCAAATACCCATTCTTGATTAATCAAGAAAAGCTAACCACGGACGCGTTTTGGGCTGTTGGCCCTCATCATAATAAAATAGGGTTCCTTAGTTCCCTGTAGTGCTAGTTCTCAGAGGGAGGTATGACAGCCGGCCATAGGCTAACTTCATGCCATAATTATTAATGTTCCAATAGCCCCCTATTCTTGCAAAAAGTCCAACCCTACCAGCGAGTGCAAGTAACGGGGCTCTGGCACATTTGTAAGTGCAAAGTTGAACTGCCTTTCACATATATAGACATGTGGTGCACTTACAGTAAAAGCAGTCACCTACTTCTACCCACCATGATTATCATGGCCTGTACCACGTGCACTAGGGATAAGCAAAAAAAAAAAAGCCATAATTATCATCTCTTCACCAATTCCACACCATTTTATTAGATTGATCATTCCTAACTCCTGGCTCAGCTGGCCCGGTTCATAGTACCCTGTAAGTGCTCCTGATCCAAGGATACAGGATTAGTCTGTACTTCATGTTAGGAGCGCCTGTACATGACGTATGTTTCTCATGTCAGAGGGTGGCCGTTTCATATTAGAGCTAAGTCAGCCTGCTACTGAGTAGGCAAACAAACAAAAAAAAATTTTTTTTTAAATGAAGCTAGCAGGAGACAACAGAAGTTAGAATAAACAAAGTGAAATAAAAATGATCCAAACCAAACAAACCCCCTAGCCTTGATAGTAAGTTTTTGACATATAATCTTTAGCATAAATATACATACAGTAAAATCCCTCTATAGTGAACCCCAATGGGACAGAGCTTTTGGTTCACCATAGCCACGGTTTGGCCTTTTTTTTTTTACTTTTCTAATTTTTTAGACCGTATAATTAAAAAACAGCCATACACACAGGAAAGGCAGCCACTTAATAATGTATAATCTTTTTGTATATGAGAAAATAAATATTTTTATATAAAGATAAATTTCTGATTAATTTCTCAACATTTATTTTACATAGTTTCTTGTTTGGCATAAGTCAGGATGGCTGAGTGGTCAAAGGCACCGGATTTATCCCATAGAGGGAGTTGTGAGTTCTCTGACGTGGGTTCAAATCCCACTTCTGACATGTTTTTTTTTTCTTTTGTACCTCAATATTTTATGTAGATAAAACTCTGTGAGACCACAAGAAAGATCTTCCCAAGTCACAGGCGCTATCTCTACTTGACCTATCATCTTTATTTGTAAATACAGTAGAACTACCTCCCTGTACCTCCCTTGACATAGACCCCGAACAGCAGCTTTACACACCCAAGATAGAGGACATTGCGACTGCTGTGATAGAGATGTATGGGGACATGTGAGGCTCTTCATTGGACACCACAACAACAACAGAAAATTGACATGGACCCAGAACAGCAGCTTTACACACCCAAGATAGTGGACATTGCTGCTGCTGTGATAGAGATGTATGGAGACATCTGAAGCTCTTCTTTGGACACGACAACAATAACAACCTCCCTGTAAAGGACAACACCTAGTTGCAGAGCCAAAGTGTCCTTTAGAGAGAGGTGTTCTCAAACCGGAGAGTTGCTAAATATTAAAAATGGTAATTTTACAAATGAAAACTGTCCTTTGTAGAGAGGTGTCCTCTAGCACGAGTGTCCTTTCATGATGTGTGGTTCTACTGTAATTGAGAATTATCTTATGACAATTTTCTTAATTTCTTAATAACAATTTATAAATATAAATGATGGTAACAACGCTGTTACTGAAACGTCACAAAGTACTAATTTATTTGGATTAAGTCTTATTACCTTGTAGTTCTAATCTATAATCCGAATATTGTACCCTTTCAATTTTAAAATATAGTAGACCCTCCATGAGAGGACACTCCTACTTGAGAACATCTCTTTACAAAGGACAATTTTTTTTTTTAACCCTTAAATGGACGGGTTGGGTAGATCCTGCCCATGCATAAACTTAATATAGATTAAAAAGATTTTTTTTTGTTTACCTAGAGCTGCCAGCTTTCGTGTATTCTAATTTTACAGTGATATAAACATTTTCCATCCATCGTTTATAAATTTCAGTTTTGGGAGGGGGGTTAAATTTGCATGTTGGGGCGGATTCTGCCCAGACCCTCCAGAGCGTGAGAATTTTTTGTTTCAGTGTTAGTTCGTGGCTCATACTTGAGTCTCTATCTTCCAATATTTTTAGCTTCCTTTTATAAAATAACACTTCTTTCTTTGGATAAGTATAATTTTCAATCACGTCAACAGAGAGAACTATCCTTGCCAACCCAAAATATATATAGGTTTTAGAGATTAGTCAACCACACTTTGGAAGAAATATTTCAGCAGACAATTGATTCACTTCAGTATAGAATTAGTTGATAAGTTGAAACAACATGGCCTTACATATTTATGAACAATGAGAAAGAACAAGCCCTAGATTCACCAAAATTTCAACCGCACCCTAATAGAGAATCAGGATCATCTATTTTTGGTTTCTCTGGAACAACCACTTTAGTGTCCTATGTTCCAAAAAAATAAATAAAATAAGATTGGTAATCAGATTGATAAAAAGGGTAAAAAAGAAAGGATTCATTTTATTGTTGATCTTGGGAGAGCATTGACTGATGAACACCTGGCCACATGTAATCTCAATTCTCTCCCACTGGAATTACAGACGACAATTCAAGAAAAATGATGGTTCAAGTAAACCAAGTGAAACTACGATGCCACAACAAGCTGATACTCAAATAGGTGCTACAAATGTCCATCAAAAAACGCAGTAAAAAATAAAAATCCTTTGTTCTGTATGTCAACTAAGCGTTTGCAAAAACATTTCTTATAAACTTCTGAAAACTGTAAATAGATTATATTCAGAATTTTTAAAAGTCAAAATCTGTATATTAACTATATATTAATTAAATATTTTTTTAAATATTGATTTCAATCATCAATTAGCGCTTATTTCATAAAGTTACATAAGTGGGTTGAATCTACCCAACCCGTCCAGTTACATAAGAAAAATCCACCCGTCCAGTTAAGGGTTAATTACAATTTTCAATTATTTATAAACTCTCCGGTAAATAGACACCTCTCCCTAAAGGACACTTTGACTCTGCAATTAGATGTCTTTTACAAGGAGGTTCTACTTTATATTTATTGAAATATTCATGGGATGATTAAGGAATGGCTTTTTTTTTTAGTTTGTTTTAAAATCATTCTAACTGCCAAATGCTTTCATCAACCATCAGAAATTATTTTTGACAATGGCAAAGTAAAAAAAAAAAACTTAACCTATCCAAACCTAACTTAGCGGATTGCTATACTTTTTGTCGTTGCTACAAAAATGAGTATCTGACCCAGAGAAGTTTTCTGGACCAGGTTACTGATTTGCTAACCCTAACCAGAACAGAACACCTAACTGAAATTAACCTATCCTAAAAGAAACTAAACTTATTTGAGCTTATTAACACTTTATGCAATATTAGGGTTAGCAAATCATCAATCTAATACCGAGCCATCCCACACTCTCCCTTTTGTAATTATCATTAATTAAAATTGTTTTTACTATCAAATAATTGTATGACACGTGTGTTAATATATAATAATCTCAATTATGTTTGATGGTAGCCCTCTAAGCATTTCAAAGGAATATGACAAGAGTAAATTAAATGATGCTTTAAATCGCGTTTTGGTTTCTATATCTTTTGGTAAAAAATAAGCAGCCTGTTTTCGCGAACAATAAGATATGGCAAAAGTGTAAAATAAAATGGTGATTTAACATAATTACGTGTAAAAATACAAAAATATAATTTAAAATAAATTAATAATCACTTACCGTTAAGATATTGGCACCAAATTTCTACATGGTCGATCGAATCAGTTTTTTCAACTTGCTTTTCTTTTACAACAGGTTCTTCCTTTATCTCCTTTATTTCTTCCTTTTCAATAACTTGATTTTGAACAATATCCTGCCCGATGCAAATTAAATCTTCTGTTGTGGATTCAGGTTCCATATTTGTAACAATCTCGGGCTCCATTACTTCATGAATTCTTTCTTCGGGAATCGGGATCGGCGAGGACTCTTCATTATAGTCTCCCGTTAAAAGATCGGCTTCCATAATGAATGTCAAAAATATTATAGGCTCAAGTCAAATGAGTAAATATACGGTAATACGGTAACGTCAACGTTTACCGAATATTTTCTTCAAATGTTTGTTAGCCGGGGTGCTAGGCTGAAAGTGTGAGAAATTGTCTGAGAAGTTTGACTGGTAACTTAGTCTGACCCCCTTTTTTTTTATCAAAAATAATAATATAATATTCATTACGATTTAAAATACCTATTTTATAAATGGTTAAAGAGAAATATAAAAATTGCACAAATTTTAAATGTATTTTAAAATTTTATTAACGCAGGTTCCTAGATATTAAATATCAATATTTAATTAACATAGTCTCTGCATGGGGAAAATGGTAAATATGGAGTAAATAAATAATTTTAAAAAATTACAATAAGTATTATGTTGCTATATTTAAAAAAAATCAAGGTTCGATCTCCTTGACTTTATGTGCTCCGGGATCCCAGGTTTATCGCCGTTTCGATTTATAGGTGTTGCATTTTTAAGACAACATTTTACACTTTATTAACAACATTTTCATTTTTAAGCGATATATTTTTAGTTTATTTGAAACTTTAACAGTAATATGGTTTGTTTAATTTAAACACGTTCATTTTAAATGAAATTGGTTTATCTGATTACTTTTTGTTAAGGTCAGTTTTGATTTTTAAAAAGCACATTTTTGATTTTAATAAAGACATATTTATTTTTGTGCATATATGCCTTGAGTTTTTAAGAAACACATTTAACAGCTTAACAACATATTATGGTAAAATATCTCTATCTCTCAATATTTTATAGTTTGAAAGCGAATATTTTAAGAATTGAAAACAAGCGCGCTGAAACAAATAATCACCAGTGATGAGACAAGGATTTACGCGTCTACGACCCAGAGACACCATGCCATTCAAATAAAGGGCTGAAGAGAACAACCAAGGCAAAAAAAAAATCAAGAATATCAAAACAAAGACTGAAACTGTGATATTTTTTTTTTTCGATTTATAGGTATTGTTTGCGTTGAATTTCTTTAAGAAGGTTCAATAATAACCCTATACATATATTTGGAAATTATTCGAGACTCAAAAGACCTGATTTATGGGGGGAAATGGATCCTGTTACAGTTAATGTTCGACCTCAAAAGACTATTTCGGTTGCTCAATATTCGGCGAAGAAAGGACCCCCCTCCCTACTTTCTCACCCTCCCTATTCCCCTGAAATTTCCCCCCCTGACTTTTTTTCTCTTCTCAAAGATAAAATCTCGGAGGGTAAATATTTTGAAGAAGTATTGGTGCAATTATAGAAAATTTTCGGAAAAAATTAAGAGCCATTCAGAAAAACGAATCCATGTTTGAGAAGCTCGAGAAAAAAAAAAGATGGGATTGGATTGTTGTGTAGAACAATTATCATACTTTGAAGTTTATACTAGTTGGTATATTTTTATATACTGTAATAACATTTTGACACACACCACACAGCATTGTCTCCCTACTTAATGATAACACTTTGTATTTTGGGATGAATAATTTTGGCATCCTGCATGTGTGTTTGGTGTATATTTATTTAAGATATCATGTTTGACCATGATAGGCAGTGATTTATTGTACTGTAACTATGATTTATGCAGCTTTAAACATCCTTCAATTGTCTTTTTTTGTCTCTCCAATATATGTGGCTTGTATTATAATAGACATTATTGTAGATAGGGTGGTTCAATGTACTATAAATTTCTTGTCTCGATTTCTTGGTAGGTTCACAAGTGTTCAACTACCTTGTTTTAACTACCCAAAATTCCTGTGGGAAAGGATTCAGATAGCTCTTAGTACTTCCTTCCAGACTGACTCTCAGTCTAGATCTACCTGGATAACTTGTTCTCTTCCACAATTCATTATAATTATGTATAACACTTTCTTCAGAAATAAAATGATGAATATAAAATCTCAAGCCTTTACAATGATGGATTTTCCCAATTTCTAGCCAGGATATGGCCTGGTATCAATGAATTAGCTTGGCTAGAGGACTAAAAATACTGGTTCAACATTGGACCAATCTGCCCAGGGGTTAAATATATCCTGGTAAAACAATGATCCTCTGTGAAAATGTATTGAATAGGTCCCAATACAACAATTGGCCAGTCTAATAAGGGATTAAATAAGTCCTGGTACCACAATGAGCCAACATGACCAGGAGGTAAATAAGGCCCAGTACAACAATGTGCCAACCTGACAAGGAGAGAAATAAGTCCTGGTACAACAATGTGCCAACCTGACAAGGAGTGAAAAAGGCCCCGGTATAACAATGTACCAACCTGACAAGGAGTGATATAAGTCCTGGTACAACAATGGGCCAACCTGACACAGAGTGAAAAAGGCCCCAGTATAACAATATGCAAACCTGACAAGGAGTGAAATAAGTCCTGGTACAACCATGTGCCAACCTGACAAGGAGTGAAATAAGTCCTGGTACAACCATGTGCCAACCTGACAAGGAGTGAAAAAAGTCCTGGTACAACAATGTGCAAACCTGACAAGGAGTGAAATAAGTCCTGGTACAACAATGAACCAACCTGACACAGAGTGAAAAAGGCCCCGGTATAACAATGTGCCAACCTGTCAAGGAGTGAAATAAGTCCTGGTACAACAATGTACCAACCTGACAAGGAGTGAAAAAGACCCCGGTACAAAAATAGGCCAACCTGACAAGGAGTGAAAAAGACCCTGGTACAACAATGTGCCAACCTGACAAGGAGTGAAAAAGACCCCGGTACAACAATGGGCCAACCTGACAAGGAGTGAAAAAGACCCATGTACAACAATGTGCCAACCTGACAAGGAGTAAAAAAGACCCCGGTACAACAATGGGCCAACCTGACAAGGAGTGAAAAAGACCCCAGTACAACAATGGGCCAACCTGACAAGGAGTGAAAAAGACCCCGGTACAACAATGGGCCAACCTGACAAGGAGTGAAAAAGACCCCGGTACAACAATGGGCCAACCTGACAAGGAGTGAAATAAGTCTAGGTATGAGCCAACCTGACAAGGAGTTAAATAAGTCCCAGTACAACAATGTGCCAACCTGACAAGGAGTTAAATAAGTCCCAGTACAACAATGTGCCAACCTGACAAGGAGTTGAATAAGTAAATTTACGTTTTATAAAAATGGCTTAAACCTTAATAACAATGATATCATTTTTTTTAAAATCACACACAACAAAAAAAAAAAATCACAATAAAATATACAAAAAACAAAAAGCATAAGTGTTTTATTATTAATTTTTTTTTATTAAAAAAAAAATCAGATATTTTTAAAATATATAATTTTGTTTTATACACATGATCATACAGACACACTGAAGAAGTAAAGCTAACAACAAGAGAAGGAAATATAGTTCAAACTTTATCGATTGTATTTCAACAACATCCAGAATATTTACATTTAAAGTTAGAGGAATAGGGAGAAAAACCCTTTTAATAAAACATATATAACATCATAATAATAAAATTTATAAGGGATGCAATAATTCAAAACAGAGAATCACATAAAACACACACATGCCAATATATAAAGGGTGAGGGGGAAGAATAAAGAAGAAGGTAAAAAATGAACATACGTACTACTCATACACACACATTTAATATCTACAAAAATATTTGTGTTTCTAAAAAAAAAAGAAATAAACAGCAACAAAAAGATGAGATAGAAGTATTAGGAAGGAGAAAAAAAAAGCATAATTATAAGCAAAGAAACAAAGAAAAAATTCTATAAACATTTGAAAGACTTTCTGTAGGGAAGTGATGAAATTGTATAATATGGCTTAACATTACCAAGAAATCTTGGGGGGAGGGGGGAACAAAGCAGATATAGTAGTATATGCAACTAGGTAAAGAAAAAATTGCAAGTATATGCAACTAGGTAAAGAAAATATGCAAATTGAAAAAAAAAACTTTAGAAGAGAGACTGTAGGGGGATGAGAGATGGTAGAAGAGGCAAGATGGGTTGGACAACCGTTGCGGAGCAGCCGCCGTGTGATTAGACTTGGTGGATTATGGCTGTCAGATGGCCTCCATTGACATTTTCAGGGCGATTTCCAGCATCTCCTGTTCTGTCATACTGGAGTCATCTGGATCCACCACACAAAGTCATATTACCCCTGGCACAATTATAGATTATTAACTACAAGGTAAATAGTGTCAAGCACAGATATTTCATCCACTACCAATGGAATTTCAATTTTAACTTAAGACTAATGATAAGGCACAATTTGGATTATAGATCATAAACACAAGGTAATAAGACCAAATCTAAATAAATAAATAGTGTGTGACGTTCTGAATCAACTTCCAACAAACAAATGATCTTCGGAAATGATACTCAAGTATAAAAAAAATATATAAGTTGGTTGAGCGGGGATCAATTATTCACTTCCAAGCAAGTGTGGACTATATCTTGCGACTCTCTACAGGCGTAGAGAGAGAGAATTGTTGTTTCTTATCACCTTGTGTAAAGATTACACAAATTCCATGAGTTTATGCTCCTTGAACTGTTTTATGATAAGCAGCGGCCTCTCCCAAAGGTCCTGTTTAGTGCATCTAATGCAAGAGAGAGTACCCACCACTAGGTGTGCTGGTCTCCCCCATGCTGGTCTCCAGGGCCTGTCTGAGCTGCTCATCATTCTCATCACAATCCGGTGGAGTGGGGTTGACCAGCCGGACCTTGGGAGCTGTGGCTGGAAGTAAGGTGAGCATCTGGTCGGCCTCACAGTTGGGGAGTTGGCCGCAGACTAGGAAGATGGAGTACTCTGGACCCCAGCAAATGTCAACTAGCCTCGTATCCTCCTCTATCTAATAGAATATATGCTAAGTCTTAATGCTTATAGGGTGCTCAATGATTGGTCCTCTACTATCACATGACCAAACTCTGCCAATCAGCTTTGAGTTCATTATCCAATCAACCCGTATTTTTTTTTAGCTCAGTAGTTGTATCTAACTACAAAGTTTTATGTTAAATATGAGTTCATGGGTTTGATTCTCAGAATTTCTCTTCTTTTTTTTTTTTTTGGCGATTCAAAAAATGTTTTTATAATCATGGACAAAACTTAAGGAAGTGAAAAGTTTTCTATCAGATTATTTTTTTAATTTCATTTACAGATTATTACCAATCTCTTATTCAGCATATTTTTCTTTCTCTCTTTAACTTTCTGTTCTTTTGATAAATCACAATTTGGATTATAGATTATAGCTACTAGAAAATGAGACTTGATTTAAAAATATTAATAGTGTGTGACATTTCGGTAAACAACATTGTTACCAAAACGTCACACACTATTAATTTATTTGGATCGTGGACCATTTTTTCTTGTAGCTATTTCTGTTATGTTAATCAAAATGAATCGTGGCAACTTCCCTTTTTCTATACATATAGGATATATTGGCTTTACACTTCTCTCTCTCTCTCTGTATAAAACAAAAGAGATAATTCCCTTTGTTCCTTCAATCTTATTTATTCAAAATTCTGGCTCGGCTCTCCATGACATCATCATATAGTGGTGTAAGTGCAAAGTCAAACTGCTTTTCACATGTGTAGACATGTGGTGCACTTTTACAGTAAAAGCAGTCGCTAACTACCCACCATGATTATCATGGCCTGTACCACGTGTACTAGGGATAAGCACAAAAAAAAAATCATATATAGTGGTATCTCAGATACAGTGGTATCATGGGATTACAAACATATCTCACCCTGCTCTGCAGTTTTCTAGGATGGCGTTGTTTTTTTTAAATTGCCTCTTACACAGGCTTAGAATTATTTTGTCTATAATGGTTATTTGGGAGACTGCCATACAACTCTTTTGGCTGTGTGGCCTTGAATACTGTTTGATTTGTCTGTGTGCCTTTAAAGGCTGTGTTTTTTACTGGAAATCAAGGACTGCTGTTCCCTTGGGAGAACAGAATTGATGTTTGTCCCACTATAGAAGAAGTGACTAAAAGTAGCTCACTAAACCTGGGGGAGTGGTTGGAGGAATATTTGCATCATGCACCAAGTTAGTTGAGTAAGGTGTCACTCACTCTCCTGCTGGAGCTGAGCCAGGAAGATGGAGAGGTAGGTCTCGGAGATGAGCTGGGGTCCAGAGAGCAGAGAGTTCAGGTTGAACCACTGCCGTCCCAGCCGGCGGATAGTGAACCAATGGTTGCGATAGTTGCAGATGTAGGCTACTTGCTCCCTGTACAACACATTCCAACATACAACAACAACTTTTATTAAAACAATAATAAAATAAATAGGTAATCATCTATATACAGTCTTATTGATTTTTTTCCCCTTATCCTTTTATTAGTCTAAATTAGACATGATCTTGGAGGTCGTGCTCATAAAGAAGTTCAAGAACTCTTCTTGGTTCTCTGTACAGGGATCCTAGTCTTATTGGTGAGACATTAAAACCATTGAGTGATAGGTCGCTCAAGAAGGAGGTCAGCACACATGGGAACACGGCCTCAAATTACAGGCAAAGTCAGACTCTCACCAAAATGTGCCTAGATCATGGTACCATGATTAATGAAAGCTGCACTCCTACACCCCATTCCATTGGAATTCGTGAAATCTTTGCACAAGAGGATAAGAAACAACAACAACACACATGGGAGGTGGTATCTTCCCTAGACCAGCAGAGTCCATGTTGGTGAGGCTAGCAATGACAAACCAGGTGAAATAAAGAAAAAAATGATTCTTATAACATGAAGCTGGTTCCATTCATCCTTGAACACCTCTCTCTTTCTTATCTTTATAACTGAATTTGACACCTATTTAAACAACCCCTTTGATAATAATAAAAGAATTACACCTCTTCAATCAAAATAAATACTCAAAAATTATTGTATTATCTATTGGCCTTCTCTGTATTCTAGGAGACTGATCCTCAGCAAAGCCCCAACACCAGCAAATTCAGAAGATCATAGTTTCGGGATGAAGACTTTGATATTTAGTAAGATCCACAAGATATTCATTAAATATTCAGAAGTGGCCAAAGAGACTGGGCCAATTCCATGACCAAAATATTGAGAAAAAATTTTCTGGATGGAACAAAAAAAGCACATCTGTCAAAATAGAAAGGGGAAAAAAAGAAACCATGCATCCTTTATTGACTGTCTCTACAATTCTCTGGTTTATTGCTATGGAATTGTTACTTTACCAGCTGAACACCTTTTTATGGCCAATTTGGCCAATATCTCATGAATTTCTTGAGGATCACTTGAAGTCACTCAGGGGACTGACAAAGATAAATAGCTGTTGAAACATGATCTCTGGGTGAGCATTACAAATTTTTCCTCCAAATTGTTGTCACTGAGTTGAGTCTGCTAGATGCAGACATAGTCAATAGATGGTACATAGTTTCTACGGCTAGTTTGATGAAGGGAGAGACTATCTTTCTATGAGATTTTTCTTCTCAGAAAATGTTCCCAACAATGTTTTTAATGCGTGGTAAGGACGAAATATTCAGGAGATGAGTTTCTTTCAACACTTTATTAGGACATCAAGCTTTCGGGCACAGCGTGGCCTTTCTACAGGATCAAATGTATAAGAAATTTCTTATACATTTGATCCTGTAGAAGGGCCACGCTGTGCCCGAAAGCTTGATGTCCTAATAAAGTGTTGAAAGAAACTCATCTCCTGAATATTTCATCCTTACCACGCATGTAATTGGGAAGATTTTACCGTTTAGAAATGTTTTTAATATTAAAAAGAACACCTCGGCCAGATTTTGGGGTGCTCTGAAAAATATTAAAGCAAGCTTCCATAAATACATGATTTTATTTTAAAACATATTAAATGCCTTCTACATAATTTATTCTGTTTCAAACCTGACATGTGGTGGTGCTTATCTCCATGGTTAAACCAATTCCTCTCCAATTTTGCAATGGGAGTTATAAGCCTGGAAAATAGGTCCTCTATTGTCAGTTCTGAACATGATATGTTCCGGAGAAGCTTCCACATTATTGCATTTCAAGCAGTTATTGAGAAGGTTTTTTTTTGTCCATTTTTTGAAATTTTAAGGTTTTTATAATATATTTATTATAAAACTCCAAAAACCTGACATGTAAGAATGTTATTCAGAAGGAAATGTGGTAAAAATGAATGAGTCTCATCTGGTTGCCAAAGTTTGAGATATCCTGAGGCACCTACGTGGGGCTGGCTCTGGCAGTCACGGCGCGTGGATCCTGGCTGGTGAAGGGCACCAGCTCCAGTCCCCACACCCGCAGCGCGCTGCTGATGACCTGGACTGAGAAGTAACCGCTGTCATCCACGTTACCGGACGGTTGCTGCACAGCCAACAACTCAGTGTTTAGTTCCTTGAATGGGAGGACCAACAGCATGTGAAACTTGGTGACTGTCATTGCTAAAACATAAATGAGAAGATTAATACAGAGCAATTTAAATCATTCTGAAAATAGAGCAATCCATATTTAAATCTTTAAATAATAAAAAGGCATATATTGAATTGAGAGAATAAAAGATGTATTATCTAAGTCAATTTAAATGTAATTCTACTGTCCTAAAAGCTTGTCTATATTTTGCTCAAATACTATTTCTAAGATTCCACCCTTCAGTGTAGCATATATAAGCAGAATGATCCAATACAGTATTAGAGCTTTAAAGAAGCGGTCTGGTAGATAAAAAAAAAATTGACAAAACCATTGGGAGGGTTCACCACCACTCAATTTATTTTTTTTATTGCAGTAAGGACAGTATAAGTTTGATTTATTGGTGAAAAGAAATATTTGCGTCTTAATGTTTTCATTTGTTATAAATGAGATTCATCTGAGAACATTACTCTGTGCCATCCCATCCTTGGTATCTGAACCAAAAGCCTGGAGCTATTCTAGAATATGGGATGAACCAACAAGCAGCAACCTGTATCTCCAGGCTCAAAACTGGCCATACAAGACTCTTCCAGGATGGTGTAAAGATCTTCCAACAATGCACCATCCGCAGGACCAGAGAGGCCTCCTCAGACACCTCTTGGAATGTATGGAAGCCTCAAGACAGGACCTGTATTCTAACCCTACCAAGATTGTGAACTTGATTAATGAATATAGTCTCCATGACCTTGTATAATTATACAATGGGATAATAATTTTAAAAAAACAACTGTGCCATCCCACTGCCATGTGGCTCTATCCCGACAAAATTGAAAATGGAGGTGTTTGTGTTGTTGAGTTGATGGCAGTTTTCCTAACAAGTGCCATGAGTGTAGGCTGCCAGCAACCAATCTGTACATAATGGTTCTGGTCGATATGGGGGAATCAAGAGTGTCCTGCACATCCTTCAAAATATAGAAGTGGACTGTGGGGCCACCAACGCCACCTGGCGGATAGGTCTGTCCACACATGCTAACATCACTCTGGCCAGCACCCCTCAATTGTGTCACATCTCTTTGTTCCAACCATCTTTGCCAAAGTCGGTGCACTGTGGATGCATCGAGGTGTCTGTCTGTAAAGATTTGGTGAATGGACCAACTGGCCCTTGACTCCAATCACCATACCTCATGTGAAAACATCTCTGTCTGCTGGAACTGTCTTGGCTGGCGGTGTCCTGGTATTCTCTGCTACTATACATTTTACTCTGAGAGGTGCGAATATTTGCAAAATTCCTTTTATTATATCCCAATCAACATTTGAGGAATAGCTGTGCAATCATTTACATAACTCTGTGAACAAACTTTACCCTGAAATTTGCATATTTCTCTACCCAGTAATTCTTGGTGTTGCAAATTCAGAGTCACGTGTAGTGTATGCATATATATATATCGAACCCTCTACTAGATCTACACACAACAACAACAGACCTGTAGGAAGCGACTGTACTCCTCGTTGTTCACTCCTCCCTCCGCCATGCGGTGCCGCTCCTCTTCGTCCATCTGGTGGGCAATGGTGGCCAGGTCCACCGCGGTGTAGTAGCTGCCCTGGAGAAGTGTGTTGAGGCAGTGCTGGCCGCACAGGGACCCTTCTTGCTGCCGTCACAACAACTCTCTTCAACATTGGCAGACATCATAGTAGTCAAACCTCATTATAAACACTTCACTTGGGAACCAAGCTTTTGTTGGGATAGAAACCACTGTTGAAACCATTTAAAAATGTAGAATTATGTGTGGGTTTTTTTGATAGCCTGGTCTAAATCCCATATTGGGCACTTTAAAAAAATGCTTCACAATGGCCTCTGATTCTTTCAAAAGTCCAACCCCACCAATGAGTTACTTGCACTCAAACTGGGCTCTCTCTGGCATACAATTGTAAGTGTAAAATTTGAACTACTTTCTAGAAGTGTAGACATGTGGCATACTTGCAGTAAATACACAGTCACTAACTACCCACCATGATTATCATGGCCTGTACCCATGTGTGTACTTGGTATAATAATAATAAAAGAATAATGTTCTAGCTAAGTTGATGTTATTATCAGAGGTTGTACAGTATTTAGAATTTCTCTTCTGCAACTATTAAAACAAAAAAGCAGGAGAAAAAATTTCAAAATTTTTACATTTACCAAATGGGGGTTTTAAAAGCTAGACTATAGGAGTAGTTCTATGTCTATAAATGAAATTGATGATTCCATCCTGCTGCTTATCCCATCACTACTATGTATTAAATGGTTCTGTGAGCTCATCAGATGGGCTCATCAAGCAGCATCTACTGTTCTCTGAAGAGGGCCACAAGACTATTGGCTTATCCATTGATGAGCTATACTCATCCTTAGCAGACACCATCAACTATCTCTACAAGCTTGATATCCTGAGCAGAATTCATTTGAGTATTTAGATGTGTTTACTGTTGATGGGACATCTGAGACACCTGTAGGTAGGAATACGACTGTTAACATTTAGCTGGATATAGTGGGACAGCCTTGGGTACCAGGAGTTCAGAACTCCAGACATACTTCACCTGTCCTGTCCAGAGTCACCCCCTGCCACTTTGAGGCAGTTAACAAGTCTTGTGGGGTAATAATTGATAAAATAAAAAATTGATACCCTAATATGATTAAATGGAGATAAGAAAGAAGAAGAAGACAAAACAAAAACATTGTGTAAAATAACAATAGAAGCTGTAATAAAGGAAGGAAGGAAGGCCAGTTGGCATGGGCAATATGTAAAAGCTGACTAGACAGTTATGTAAACCTTTGGATTGCTAACCATCCATATTTCCACACAGCCCTGGTGGAATTCTACCCATCATCCAATCAGATTGTTTCTAACAGCTCTGGATATAGTAATGGATCAACTCCATCATTTCTCTAGTTTTAAATAACAAATAAACAATCTGTGTGTGACATTTAGATAACTTATAAAATGAAAAGATTTAAAAGCACGAATGTTTCTTTTATACATAATACAAACTTCTACTGTCCTTACTGCGATGAAAAATATATTGGGAGGGCTTGGCTCATCAGTGGTGAACCCTCCCAGCGGTTTCGCCAATTTAATCCACCAGATCGCTTCTCAGAGCTCTAATACTGTATTGGATCATTCTGCTTATATACGCAGCACTGAAGGATGGAATCTCAGAAATGTGGTTTTCAAAAAACTATGGACATAAGTTTACTGTTGCAGTAAGGACAGTAGAAGTTTGTATTATGTATAAAAGAAACATTCGTGCTTTTAAATCTTTTCATTTTATATGTATAGATGGTACGTTATTGCTTTGTGTTAATTTAGGTAACTGTTACCAAGTCAATGAGTCATGTGTTGGATTGAAAAGAAAGTCTTCTAGTCAGATAATGAGTTCATAAAGAGAGTGGTATAAAGCTTAATGTGTTCTTTTGTGTGGGGGACAAAGACATTCCTGTGATATAGAGGAGCTGTGAGAATGGAGGGTGTTCACACTGGCTGCTGGTTGGGTAGGGAATCTTCTAGCTGAGCTTCTTTTCTCAAACTGCCTTAAATAACACAAATACAATGAAACAACCTCGCTAAAACAAACTGAGAATATAGAGAACCTTCCTTTTTAACAAACCAACCCATTTTATATGAAAAATAGTACAAGAGTGGGGGCAATGAAGAGGGGCAACAGCCTGGAATGTGTATGTGACTAGCTTTTCTTGATTTATCAAGAAAAGGTATTTGGCCAATTCTGGAATAATTAAAAATCAACAATTAATTGATATTTATTCCAATAGATGGGGCGAGCAATCAGCAAATTTTAGATGTATGATCAGGAGATGCCTTTTTCTTAATCTACCCATTTTAATTTTAAGTGAACCATGGCTATAATAGTGTTTAGAATTATAATCTACTGTATCAATTAGATTAATCAAATATAAATCTATCTTCTTATCTCCACTCAAACATATTAGGGCATCAAGTTGTGACCCTTGATGGTGTCTGTTTGACAACCATCATGACTGGGTGAAGTAGAATGCGTCTGCCTTTGTCATTAAGACTGGGAGCACTACTCAGTAGCAGGCCGACTTAGCTCCAAAATAAATGGGCCGCCTCCGACATGCAGCAGCTCCTAACATGGAGTACAGACGCTGATCATCCTGTATCCCTGGATTAGGAGCCCTTACAGGGTACTATCAGCTGGGCCAGCTGAGCCCAGATTTTTTACCAAGCTTGTTACTGCTTCCCCTTCTCCTTTTTCATCTGGGCTTGGGACCGGCACAAAGGCGGAGTTAATTAATCTATAATAGTGTTCATAGACAACCAAAATATCAGTTACATTGGGATTTGCTATAACAAGGTTTTATAGTAATTTCTCTTCCACTATGATCAATACCTCTCTTTAGTCATCAGGTCTATATCAGCCCTCTCTCTCTATATGTATGTAATATAAAATAAAGAAAAGAGATTTTCTGCTTGATTTTGGAATATCTTGAGGATCATACTATGGCAATGCAGTCGTGGTTAAAATCTTGAAAGAATAATAATAATGGTTTTGATCAGAGGTTGCTTTAATTGAGCTAAGGAATATATATATAAAAAAAAAACAATTTGATAAAAGTACTGCCTGGCTTAAGGCGTAAGAATAAAAAATAAAAGCTTATTTACATAATGTACAAAAGTTTTGAGCCGGCCATCGGGATAAAACAACAATGAGTTTTTATAGGGGAAGCGTGACCTCTGGCGGTCGATTTAATAGAGTATTTGAATCGATTAAATATAATTTTAAAATAAAAAAATACTTTAATATAACATAATTTTAAATAAAATATTTTAATATAACATGTATATATAGGTTAATGCTCCATATTTACATATTTCCAATATAACTTTGTAAATACAAATTTCTTTCTACCTCTTTTTTCCCCCACTCTCCTTATCTGGTATCTCTCAGGGGGATAACTGAATATAAGACTCTAGGTCTTATTAAAGGTTTTGGTCAATATAGTTCATTTAAATATGAGGCAATAGCATACACCCTAACAATGCTGTTACCGAAACATCACACACTATTTATTTATTTGGATTTGGTCTTATTTTACCTTTTGTGTTTATTTTTTAAAATAAATCTCTTTCTTACTGGAAATATTGGGAGGGCCTGGCTCATCAAACTCTCGGAATTTGAGCCAGTTTAATCCACCTGATCTCTCTACCATTATACTTGGCTGTTCTGGAGAGGAATTCTTGGTGGAAGAGGTATTTTAAGGTAACTTATAGATTTGAGAACAGAGTATAAATAATTACAAATATTTGAAAAAAATACACACACACATGTAAAAATGTGTCAAATAGTTTATTTTTCTCATCCATAAGTTGTCCATTGTTGAAATATAGAAATCCATATCAAGATTTCAAGGAAAATGTCTACCAATTGTAATCATTTAGTTTAGAGCACTTCATTAAAGGCTAAAACTCCTTTTTATTTGATACCAAGATAAAAACACCGTATAATTATTGTTGTACAATCTTTGAAGATTTATTTATTTATGCTTATGAGGTGATACAGCAACGTCTTTACAATAAGAGAGGAGACAAAATGAATCAAATCTAGAAAAAAGAAGTGAGGACTTCTCGGTCATTAAAGTCTGAGAGGCAAGGCCTTCAGCCAGTTCAGGGCTTCCGGGGTGACAGAGTGGAGATTGGAGATTCCTCCATTGAATTTGTACAGCGGGCAGTCATCTAGTATATGGGACATTGATTGTGGGACGTTGCAGGCACAATTTGGATCTTTGGTGTAGCCCCATAACTTCATCAGCTCTGCACACCTTCCCTGTCCTGTCCTAAAGCGGTTTAGAAGCACCCATTCTCGTCGAGGGAGGGAAAAACCTGGGATCTTGACACTTGGGCTTGTGATGAGGTTCTTGTTTGGGATATCGGAGCTGATCCAGGAATTTGTCCATGCTTCTGAGATATTAAAATTTTGGGAGAGAAGTTGGTTTCCTCTGGACCATATCGGATTCCTTGATTTTAGTCTATGTTTTGGGGGAGACTGTAGGATTGTAAGGGGAAAGATAAGATAATGAGTCAGTGCTAAGACACATCAGTTTCAAATGTTGCCATTTAAGACTTCTTCTTCTTCTTCTTTCTTATCTCCACACTGGGTAAAGTAGAATGCATCTGCCTTTGTCATTAAGACTGGGAGCACTACTCAGTGGCAGTCCGACTTAGCTCTAAAATAAATGGCCACCTCTGACATGAGGAACAGACGCCATGTGCAGCCGCTCCTAACATGGAGTGTCATTTTAGTAAATGTGAGACGTCAAATTATTTTCTACACAGTGATTGTAGCGCACTTAACTGTAGAACCTCCATGTGAGGACACCTCTCTACACAGTTTTCATCACCAAAGAGTTTCCATTTATACCAGTTAGGTGCTTCTGGATACCTCTCCCTAAAGGACACTCTGCAGCTAGATGTCCCATAAAGCAAGGCTGTGCTGCTAGGAAGTTTTAAATTCCCTCCCTCCACCTATCATAATCAAAGGCGTCTGCTTCCATGTTAGGAACGGCCTCAAACTACAGGCAAAGTCATACTTTCACCAAAGTGTGCCTGGATCATGGTGCCATGATCAAGGAAAGCTGCACCCCTACACCCTATTCCATGAGATCATGGAATTTGTGTAATCTTTACACAAGGGGATAAGAAAAAACAACAACCTATCATAATAGCATGATATTACAAGTTCTGCCTTTGACTCTCCAAAACCATATTAAAAAAAAAAAAAAAAAAAAAGGCTTTATTAAGATTCTTTGGTCAGAATCTCCGAGCAGAACAGAAAGAACTGGAGATAAGCAGCAACAACAAGCCTTTAAAATTTTTTTTTTTTTTTTTTAATTCAGATAAAAAAATAAAAAACAACTTATTAAATGTAAAATACAGTAGAACTTCTATATAAAATACACCTAGTTGCAAAATCAAAGTGTCCTTTATGGAGATTTATCTTCTTACCATGGATTTGCTAATTAGTAAAAATGACAATTTTGTTATGGAAACTGTTTTGAGAGAGTGTCCTCTCATAATAATAATAAAAAAAGTTTTAAATGAAACATTTGAGTAAATTATATCACAATTCATCATTAAATCAATAGAAACAATGTCCTTTTAAAAAAGAAGATAAAATAATTGGAATGACAAAAATTTACTTTTTACATATAAATTTATAAACAGTTTTGCAAATATTGCTGAAATATCTACCAATTTTTGCCTTTAGTATAAAATAATAACAAAATTATATTTGAAAATCATTACCAATTAATGTTTGATGTAGAAATACTTTACAATTACATCATTAGATGATGTGTATATAGGAGGGATATTTAAAAATTATTAAAGCAATTTAGGTTGGGTGCTATAATTTCTATGATTATCGTGTTTAATTACAAGACGTAACATGCGTGTAAAACTAAGTGTCATTGTAAACATAATAATACATGATTTATTATTTGTCTGTTATTCTATAAATAATGAGACATAGATGTTATCTTTAAAATGTTCATACCTTTTCATGAAATATATACTGCATTTTTTAAAATAATAGGAGGTAGGGGCTATAGATAAATAATTTTCATTAAGTTTAAAATATAACACACCTAAGCATACAAAACAAAACAATTTTGTTGATATTTTACTTTTTTGCCAAAATTTAAAAAGGCATATTCCTTTTTAAAATCAGAGTTCTTAAAATTAATATCACTGCATATTTTTGTAGGCTTATTTGTATACGACTAAAATCTTATTACAATTAACAATATTTTATCTCATAAGGAGTGTATTATTGTCTAAAATAATTAATATTTGAGTATTTTTTTAATTAATCAGAATTAAACTTCAATGATGAGTCTTTTTTATTCATTTCGGATTCGATGTCCCAGTTTCACTCTTTTCAAGAAAAACTATTCTTATAATATTAGATTGGCAAAATTAATAAAGATATAGATTTTAAAAAGAGGTGTCGGGTTTTCTTTTCTTTAATAATAATCAGTACAGTGAATTTTTTATGAGGTTTAAGCCTAGTAAATTTGAAAAGTAGTTGACGATCTAAGAATATTCTCTAAGAAATTAGGTACCAATATGTTAAAAATTTAAATGTCCTCAAACAAACATATATAAAAGACTTTGATCAGTATTTACAAAATATACATGCATGTGATTATTTTTTCACAATTATGTAAAATAAAGAACTATAAGAGAAGTACAGAAAACTGTAATGATGAACTCGATTCATACAATAAGGTATGGCAAAGGTTCTAATAAGGGTAGACCATCTATGTTCAAATTTATCCCTATAACGCATAACATTTTATTCTCTTTAGGATACAATGGATATATCAATCCTAGTATATTTTGAAGTTTATTTTAGATTAAAATAAAAGATAAGGAGTGGTTAAAAATTACAGGTTAAAAATTGTATATACTTGAGTCCTTATTAGAGCAATTGAAAAGCAAAGAAGAAATACAACAAATAGTTAGGCAGGAATATAAAGAAGAGTCAACAGCTCCATTGTTCACATTGGGTGACAATAGAAAGGCCATTCAAGAAGTATTGTAGTCTTACAGGGAAAGACCGAGCGTGAAGAACTACCTAGCTGGACAACCTATACTGCGGCATGTTCAGCCAGTAGAAGAGAGCCATGCAGCATATCAACCTGGACTTCATTGCAAGTACCATCCAAGTCATCACAAGACATGATCTTTTGCTCTTTTGAGAATGATTTAAAAATATATACATACAATAAAATCTCCTATATCGAACTTTAAAAAGCCATTTTTATTTAATAATTAAGTATAAATGTTAAAGTGAAACAGTGGCTATAGTGAACCAAAAGTTTGATCCCATTGAGACTTGTTCTATGGCGAGGTTTTACTCTCAATATATTAAATATTTTAAGTTTAAATTGGCTCCTCAATATCCCCATAATGCCGCGTTGTCGGAGGTGCGACGGATTGGGCCTGTCACCGAGACTGCGCCAAACTCATACTCGGTGACTGTCATTGCTAAATCAGAAGTGGGATTCATACGAGAATATTACCATGTGCTACTCCGCTTTCGATGTGTCTTTATGCAAACAAAAATTCAAAAGGAGGTGTCTGTTTCATTGGATCAATGGCAGTCTTTTTAACATGAGTGTAGGCCACAGCCACCAATCTGCATATAATGTTTCTTGTCCATAAAGGAGAATCAAGAGTCTCCTGCCTATCCACAAAAGCCCCAAAATTCCAAGGGTTTTTGTACAGCTCGGCAACTCCAATATCTGTGGATCAGCGACCCGTCGCTGGCGGCACAGGTGGCACGCCTCGAGGCAGATGATCAGGATGGGGTAGAGCGTGGAGGGCCAGCCGTAGGGCGATGTCTGCGTCGTGCCCCGATAAACAATTGCGACGCAGGTCGGCCGAGGGGATGGAGCGAGGCACATCTACGGTGAAGGTCAACCGTGCCACAAGCATTCCAACAGGATGCGTCTGCAGCCATTCCGAGTCCAGTGCCGGCGAGTGCTCTGGCTGGTGAGGTGGGTAATAGGCGTAGCCGATCCCCGCAGGACGATGGACTCCGCCTCGTGCTCCACATAATAGCTGGAGTTGGCGTTTTCCTGCAGGAGACGCTGACATAAGGACCCCAGATGCTGCGCGTAAAGGAGCGCGGCCCGCCGGGACGCTATCGGAGAAGTCACCGACAGTTGTCTTTGATCAGCCCTCGGTAGCCAGCAGGTCTGCCTGCCACAATTTCTGGCCCGCGATGTAAAGCAGGTGACGCCACCCTCGGAGACTGGGCGAGCCAGGATTTCCCGGGAAACCACGAGACTCGGCTCATACCCCACACGAAGCGCCCCTGCCGCCGGCCGATGGTTGTTTCGGGTGAAACGTAGCCGTGGAGATAGTGCAGGATGGAACCCAAGACTAGACTGTTGGCCGCGCAGGCACGACCCACCAGCGACAAGTCTGCGAGTGAAGGGAGAAAACCTCGCGATGGCTCGCTACAGCAGCCTCATCAAGTGGGAGACCAGGGAGGCGGCGGTGTTCCCTGCGGTGATAGTGCGGCTCAAGACAGTCAGCGACTCAGACATCTAGGAGATCCATAGGGGAGAATCCGTCCTGTGATTCCTGGAACCGCATCAAAACTCGCAGTTCTTACTGAAGTTGACAGCCATCTCGGAGGTCATGTGGACTGAGCGTCGTTACTGATGAAGAGTACGAGTTCATCAACATAGGCGACCACGTATCCGCGGCCCAAGATCCTCTCGAGACGGCGTAGCAGAGGCCCAACTCCAATTCTGAAGAGGGTGGCACTGAGCCGGCAGCCCTGCCTCACCTCGTTAAGAAGCGGAAAGTTCTTGGTGTAAACATTTCTGACCCGGATGGGAGAGTCTGCTTCCCCATAGGGGACAGAATCCACCCTAGAAGTGCAGATGGTAGGCCTATTTTTCCAAAAGGGTGATCAGGTAACGCCTGCTCAGGGTGTCGAACGCCAATTTCAGGTCCAGAGAGATGACAGCCAGCGGCGTGCAGATGACGGCTCAAACTGCCATGAGTACGCTGCTGAGGACCCTGTAGTCGGTCGTTGATAGGCTGATTCGCCGGAATGTCTGTAAACGCAGACTACCATGCGATTTGTAGCAGGATCACCTTGCTGCACCTTGAAGCTATAGGCAAAGCTAAAGACAACTTGCAGTAATAAATCCCAGATCGAGGCACGGCCGTTTGGAAGGCAGTGGATGGCTGCCGCTATCTGGTCGCGGGAGGTGTTGCTGAGAATGGAGGTGATTCCACTCATCGATCTCCAAAGGGGTTACTTCAGCGAGGAAGTCGGCGATGGTTTCTGCCGAGCTTGGAGCCTGGGCGAAGCGAATGCTTAAGCGTTCCAGAAGGAAACGCCTAAGCTGGCCCCCGGAGATGGCGTTGCTGTCGCCGTCGGTGACGGTGAAAGGAGAGTAACGTCTGGCTTGGAGGGAACGCCCGAGGTCCAACAAGGAAGGATAGTCGGAGCAGGCAGTATCGTCCCCTAGTTTCCGCCTCAGAAAGTGGCTTTATCTTTCAAATTATCCTTGATCTTTGACCATTGTTCCCATAAGTTTGGGGGAGGGCGGGGCGAAAAATTTGTTAGGTCTTCCGATATTTCATCGCGCGATGAACTTTTCCATTCGATCGACAAACAAGTCTGACCATAGCAGCTTGCCGATGCAGGGAAGTCTAGTATGAGCTGGGTCTCCTACTTGGATTAGGACGGCACGTCTGGCGGCATCGCTCTTTATGAGCATACGGGATATGGGCGCTGATGCAGGTCATGGATACTCTCCAGACGGTAATGTCGATAACAGTAATCCACGCCAATGGATATGCTTCTGGTGAACAACAAGCCCAGGCGCGAAGACGCAGGCGAAGCCTGATCTCACAGTGGTCGTTGTGGGTGCAATCATGGTGCTGTAGCCATGGCAGAGGTATCCTACGTCGTTCTGGGACATGACGTTCGTCTCCTTCAGGAAGCAAATGTCAATCTCATGCTCCTTGAAAAAACAGCAGAGCTGGATTCTCCGGCGAAATGCGGCAAAGCTGAGCGTGTTCAGGCAACCCTGATTTCGGAAGTTCGTTTAGGCTGCCGAGCAGAGTTTCTGACGCGCGAGAGCTTCTTGTACATGGTACTCCTCGTTTCCCCGTTTGCTAGCCAGGTTGGCAATGGCCTTTCTCTGTTCCGCGCTTAATTGGGAGAGAAGCCTGTCCATCTTCCCATTGTGCGTAAAGGCCTGGAGGATATTTTCTCGCTCCTGGCCCTGCTTCTGGGCACGACCTATGACTGCAGACAACTTTTCATTCTTCGGGAAAACGTCCATCTGAGTTTCAGCCATAGTGCGCCGTTCTTGGGAAGATTCAAGTACTTGAGGTTCGCCATGATTTTCGGCTGGAGAAGGAGTCATGTCGACCGCCTATTCTGTTCTCACTGTGTCCCTGGGAGGAGGATCTGCTGTGTGGAGGCTTTTGTGCGTGTAGAAGTAGCATCCACAGTGGACAAATACAAACAATGCACCATATCCTAAGGGACTGTCCTCGAAGATTCTTCCAGGGAACACTTGGGGATATCCACCGGTGCACAGAGGAGGCCCTGGAGTGGATTCGTCACCTCGACATTCCACTCTAGAGAAACTTGCCAACATTGTTGTATTGTGCTGTAGAGAACAATATCATACGCAATATATATATATATATCCACAGGGATCACCAGCTTGTCCTCTTGAAGGCCAGTCTTGCGAGGACAATACGCATGTTTGTGCCACCTGCTTATAACAAAGGGAACACTCTGGATGTAGTAGATAATGTAGACGTGCGTGACCATTGCCTTGTAATAGACATCCAACCGGGCAGGGATCTGAAACAGCTTCACTCCGTTTCGCAAAATGATAAAGCTTCCCGAAAAGCAAAAATAAAAGTCGGTGGATGAGAGGGTAACACGCTCGATTCCCGACAGTCATGAACCGGGATTGAATCCCGCGTTAAAATTAGTTTAATATGTGAATAACTATCACATATTATTCACTGTTTTAATTATCATGAACTAGGTTGCTCTTGCTGAGCGGTACCTATTAATTTGAATTTGAACCAGGTTCCCGAAAATCCCAGCAGGAGTCTTCAAGCTGCTTCATATTCTGGATGATGAACGTGACTTGTCCCTAAGGCCGCAGCGCAGCGACGAGGAATAGCTTATTGCCCAGAACTTTTCGCTCCGCTTAAAAAAAAAAAAGGCCTGCAGGGTGGCGTCCTCGATGTCAAGGCCCTCCTCAATAGGCTTATCGGCGAGCTGCAGGCTGGAGAGGCCGACCAGGATATGCCCCTCCGTTTTGTCAGGTGATAGAGTGCTTGCCCAGTTTTGTCTCAAGTGCCAAAAAGTACTGGGCCTGAATGAAGTCTGCGATAGTTGAGGGTTGATCTTGCTGCCTGGGCTTAGCCCCTCTTGGCTTTCCGCCTGCCACCACAACCTATACAGGCCTTTTCCTCCTTGGCTCAACTTTGCTGAAGTCGATGTTGTCTTCCATTGGGAGTTGGTTCTCCCGATCAACGAGATCGGCCCAGTTCATCGATGGTTTGTCTGTTCCAGGCCATTGGCCTGGTTTCACGGAGGGCAATTGGCTTTTAGCCAATGCCATTGGTATATCAATGGCTGGGGAATCTACTACATTTGTAGTACCTCCTAAAATTAACTTTCTTTTAATGGATTAGCATTTGACCAACCCAATTCAGTTATTTTATTAGCATTTATAGGAGGCATATATAATACTAGTGATAATATCATTTGAGAGAAAAAGTTTCCATCCAGTGTCTTGCATCCTATGAATGGGACACAAATAAAGTTCAATTTCAGTCAGTGATATATTCATCAACTTGGCTTCAATTACAAAAATAATATGCAAGACACCTTTCCCTGGATGGAAATATTTTTTTCTCGATGATATTATATATCAGGTTATATATATTATTTTCAAAACTCCATAAAATCTCAAAACTTCCACCAATTAAAGGACCCAATGATGGTAACAATATCAGAGTTTAATGCCTTGTTTCCTCTTTGATGACTTTTTGTGGAATCCAATATTTATGATACGTAATGATACGTTTATTCATAAATTTATCCCAATCTCTCTCTCTCTCTGGCAAGTTATCCATACACAGGTTCTTTCTCTGCCTTGAGGTGAGAGCGTGACTATTTTCTTTTATTTATTTTCTCTTTTATATACAGTAAAACTCCGCTAAAACAAACCTGGGATATAGAAAAACCTTCCTTATAAAGAACCAGATATAATCCCCATTTTATAATACAGTGAACTATAACCATAATGAACCATGGCTATAGTGAACCAAATATTCAGTCCTATTTGGGTTTTCTATAGAGGTTTTTATTTTCTTATATTTTATTTTATCTTTCCTATCATTGACTTGTGTGTGTCAATAAAATATTTAAAAATCTCAGAATATTTCTCTTTCTTATGAAGGCTAATTGCATAGCTGTTGTTACTCTTATCACAAGACATGCTCTTGAGTTGTGTGTTGCAAATGAGATATATCTATATTAATATTAAAAATTATCCTGCTACAACAACAAACACAAGTTGTCAAGTGTCACACATTATAACAGCTTCTAGATATCATAAGTCCTTAAGTTCCTATTGTTTTAGCTGTTGTTATAACAACATAAAATCTTGATCCCCAGTCTTCTTCTTTCTTATATCCACTTAATCATATCAGGGTATCACACACACACAAAAACCTTTATTAAGACACACAGGTCTTACAGAGGATTCTCCTTGGGGTTACAAGACGGAGAAACCTATGAAAGTGGGAAATATACAAAGGGGTAAAAATGTAGAAAGATTATATACACATGGTAAATATATACAGATTATTATTTGAATAATCCTATGGAAAATAAGAATATGGCATATCAGGGTATCAAGCTGGGTGAAGTAGAAAGCGTCTGCCTTTGTCATCAAGACTGGGAGCCCTACTCAGTGGCAGGCCGACTTAGCTCCAAAAGAAATGGCCGCCTCTAACATGAGGAACAGACGTCATGTGCAACTTCTCTTAACAATGGAGTACAAACGCTGCTCATTCTGTATCCCTGGATTAGGAGCCCTTACAAGGGTACTATCAGCCGGGCCAGCTGAACCCAGGTTTTTTAGCGAACTTGTTACTGCTCCCCCTCCTCCTTTTTCATCTGGGCTTGGGACTGGCAAAGGCGGAGTTCTTGATTCCCAGTGATGTTGCAATATTGAGGCACTTACAATATGTACTTACATAAGGGTATATAAAAAATAGACAAAAAAAAGTATATATATATTATAATATATATTAAAAACAAACAAGGCATATTCTGACATATGCTCACATGAGCAATTTAGATGAAAATTTGTTGATTTCTGTTCCACTAGATGGCGCTCTGCCATCTAAAAAGCACATGTGAGTGGTCAGGATATACTTTTTTTATTTTTAATATTAACACCTGACCATTTTCCTATTTGTTTATTCTTGTGTTTTCACACATATATTCAGTATTGCAAATAGAGCAATCCATAAATACATCTTTTAATTAAAAAGGCATATATTGGATCAAAATATCATTTATTTTACCAATATTTCAGTTGGCTGAACGCCAACCTTTATCAAGGTGTTATAACATATTTAATGTGTGTCAACAACAAACTCAGCGCCATGTTGACACACATTAAATATGTTATAACACCTTGATAAAGGTTGGCGTTCAGCCAACTGAAATATTGGTAAAATAAATGATATTTTGATCCAATATATGCCTTTTTATTCAGTATTTTAGTAATTTTGTCTGATGATGATAGCAATGCTGTTACCAAAACATCACACATATTTATTCAAATTCTAGTCTTAAGTAGATGAAAAATAGGTCAAACAGAAAAAATATTTTTATATTTTAAAATGTATTTGTAAATTGAAGTAATCAATACGGATCTTCTCCATCAACAGACACCATCAAAAGTCTCAAGCTTTACAAGCTTGACACCCTAATATGATTGATTGGGGATAAGAAAGAAGAAGACAAACACAAGCAACAACACAAAACAAACATAACTGTAGTTATATACAGTAAAACCCCTCTATAACGAACTCCAATGAAAATAACCTGTGGTTCACTATAGCCATGGTTCACTGTATTATAAAATCAAAATGAGGATTATATCAGGTTCACTATAATCCCAGGTTCATTTTAGCAGAATTTTACTCCATATTGTTGTTAGTGTCCATCAAGTCAACACTTGATGCAAATATTCTCCAAATTGAAAAGAAGTAATACTATTAACAGTAAAACCTCTCTAAAATGAACTTTGGATATAGCAAATCTTCCATTAATAATCCCCATTTTATAATACAGTGAACTATAGCTATAACAAACCATGGCTATAGTGAACCATAGGTTCAGTCCTATTGGGGTTCACTATAGAGGGGTTTTACTGTATTTATATGATACTATAATTTTTGTATATACAATTTCTCCAATTGGGAAATGCATAGTCACCTGGTGGTATATATTGTTTATTTTTACATCAACCTGGGATTAAATATTGCATATTAAACACTTTTTCCTTAATTTTTTTCCAGGTTCTTATACCCCAGTTCATTTTAACATGATTTTACTGTACTTAACAGTAAATGCAGTTCCTAACTACCCACAATAATTAGCATAGCCATGTGTACTTTGGATGAGTATAAAAATTCTTCCTATCTTTATATGTATATATAAATATATATGTGGTACGATAAGGTAGGAAAGAAACAATCCACAATTTGGAAGAGGAACCCAGGCAACCAGAGAGAGAGAGACGGGCCTGGCACAGCCGGGCGGCCGTTCGTGTCGCACATAATCCCCAACACAGAAGTCCTGAGGTATTAACTAACAGGCCCCAGTGGTCGCCCCTTGCAATGTCGCTGATATCTCATACCCTCCTGTCTCTCTCTGGGTTGTCTGTAGGTTGTCTTTATTATTCCTGGAATGACATATACATTATTTTTTTCACTTGCTTCCTACTACAGTAGTACCCCAATTTCCCAAAATGTAGCTTGGCAGCTCCAGAACACATTTTGACTTGCATTAGATGCAATAACAGGACCTTTGGGAGAGGCCGCTGCTTATCATCAAATAGCTTGAGGAGCATGAACTCATGGAATTTGTGTAATGTTTGCACAAGGAGATTAGAAACAACAACAACAGAGTATGAGCTCTATGAGAGGACACCTCTTTACAAAGACCAGTTTTCATTGGTAAAATTACTATTTTTACTATTCTGTAACTCTTCTATAAGAGGACACCTCTTCCTAAAGGAGATTTTTGCTCTGCATTTAGGTGTCCCTTACAGAGAAGTTCTATTATACTAAAAAAATGTACAGGTAATCTGAAAAATGAATGTAAAATGGAAGTGTGTGATCACATTTGTTGTCATAATGTGAGGGAAAAAATAGACTCCAATTATTATAGATACTTTATTTTACAAGGCACATTCTACACTTTGGTCAAAAATCAGCATAGAGAGAGATTTCAACAATATAATACAAAAAAGATTCAATATGACGTGGCCTATATACAGATGAGGGAGGGAGGAAGGTCCTTATTTACACGACGACAATGTCCACATGCACGGTGTGACAATAAATAAATTCTCTTGTAAAACCAAGAGAGATGGGTGGGGTGACTACACAATGATTTCCCGGATAACCCGGCGGTTACGGGAATTGGGGGTGGAGTAGCCGCTCTCCAGGCTCTCATCGAAGGACACGTGAGGTGGATGTGGCTGCTTGTCCTCATCTGGGGCATAGGGATCTGGGAGTCCACTCACATCGTAGTACGGGGCACCTGGAACAGTCCGCTAATGTTAGCTCATGTGGAGAGGTGATATTGATTTTTTTTTTAAGTTTAAATACAGTAAAACCCTCTATAGCGAACCCCAATGGGACTGAACCTATGGTTCACTATAGCCATAGTCCACTGTATTATAAAAAGGGGATTATTCAGTTTTGTTATAAGTTGGAAGGTTCGCTACGTCCCAGGTTCATTTAAGTGGAGTTTTACTGTATGAAATTAAATGAATTTGCATTAAAATTATGGTCTTTTACAGGAATGTAATTATATAGTCCTTGGTTATCTCTTATGGTGCCTTATTCAGACCTCTACACAAATTGGTTTAAAATGAACTTATTTGCATATATATTTTAGGCTCTATAAACATTACTATTAATAATAATGATAAGAACAATAATAATATTTTCCATTAAAATTTGATAAAACATTCACTTGGGCAGAACCCAGGTGAAGTAGAGAGGCAATGATGGGCTGGTAGACAATGAAAATCATGTGTTGTCAGTAAAAGTGAGGCAGTGGTAGCTACTCACTGAGGTAGTCGGAGGAGTTGGGGGGCTGGCGGGTGTGGACCTCCTCCTCATTCAGCTGGTGGTAGTTGCTGGGAGGGTAGTAGAAGTTGTTGGAGTCCTCGTAGGGTCCGGAGTAGCCCTTGGTCCAATTATCTCCTGTGGTGCCATAGGGGTCTGGGGACTGAGACTCCAGGCCTGGGGAACACAACACAATACCTTAATAAACATCTACACACCAGCGGGGGAATATTTACATATTTCCTCATACACTACTCTTCAATTGAATTTGCATAAATGACATTTCCAGGAAAACAGATATTGGGATGAAGAACATTTTATTCTGTAGAGAAATTGAAAACAATTGCTACTTGGAATCAAAATAAGACATGAATTACTTGTGGGGTATTTTAGTAAGAGTCGTCACCACTTTCATCAATTACTGTATGTGTGGTCTGATGAATGAATATAGTGCTAACATATCATCCATAATTAACTTTCAAGTATAAGTCCAATTAACTATTGACATTAAAGTAGGAATTGTTATGGTACAATTTTTGGATTATAGATTAGAAACAATACCAGGTAACACAAGGTAATAAGACCAAATCCAAATAGATAAATAGTGTGTGATGTTTCGGTAACAGCATTGTTACCGTCTTCTGACAAAAGTACTGAATGATCTGAAGATGGTAACAACGCTGTCACCAAAACGTCACACACTATTTATTTATTTGGATTTGGTCTTATTACCTAGTGTTTATAATCTATAATCCAAATTGTGCCTTATCAATACCAGGTAACAAAACAAAATTAAAATTATTGAAATGTTTGATCTTGTTACATTTAGTCAGGTGGGGATAATCTACAATAATGGGTATGTGAAACTTACCAACAGTAGAGCCCATCTGAGGAGGCAGGGCAGTGGTGTAGACATTGGGCTCAGGGTAGTAAGCAGGTGGACTGACAGGCTGTGGAGGAATGCTGTAGACAAATTGTCACTTGTTAGCTGCAGAATCTACTAACTATGGTAGTTAGGATAATCTATGCCTGGATCATGGTGCCACGATCAACGAAAGCTGCACCCCTACACCCCATTCCATATATCTCATGGAATTCGTGTAATCTTTACACAAGGGGATAAGAAACAACAACAACAACAACAGGATAATCTATCTCATTCTATATTGGGTTAACATGTGTTAACATTTCTCTAACACTCTATTACATGGCAGTAGGGACGTTCTTAGTTTCTAAAGTCCATGGAATATTGAGAGGGTAGTATACAAATAGAAAATAAATAAAGTTGCTGCTGCTTATTCCTCAAGTCCTTTAAACGATCTCCATTAGGGGTCCCATTGTCTTAGCTTTTCTAATATAGTCTTTTTTGGAGGATTTATTAATAAATTATAGTTACATACCTTGGTGTCTTGATGTCAAAATCTTTCTTGTTTTCTGTAAGAGAGAGCACACACACACCATGTGTTAGTACAAGACTACTCTACAAAGAAGGGAGGATGGACTTACCCTTAGTGTTCTTGCGCCGCAGACAACAGAAGAGTAGGCCTAAGGCCACAACAAAGAAGATGATGGCAATCACAATGATGGTGATGAGGTAATGGAGGGAGATGGCTTCTCTGGTTTCATGTGGGAGTGGGATCACACCTGCATATACCACCCTAATTGCATATAGTGTGGTATCTATATATGTAAATATGTGTGAGAGAAACAAGTCTAAATCCAAATATGCAAAGTAATAGCGTTACTACAATGATCAATAATAATTTTATCTAATCACAAGCTGCATATTACTAGCTTTGAAAAAAAAAAAAAAAAAACTAGAAAAATATTGCTGTTTGCAGTAGCGCAATTAGACAGGTCAATCTTTTTTAATCACTGATAAGAAACAAGTTGACCATTGTAATGAATAAAATGAAGAATTGACAATCATGAATCTCAGAAACAAACATTGCAACAATGCATGCATTTAAGCATATGTAATCTGTAAATGTTTCCCTAGAGATGCTAAAACATGACAATGAAGTATACCTAAGTCTAACAAGATAGATTATTTTGAAAGGCTGAGGTTATCTACAAGATTTCGAATAGAAGTGTCGGTAGAGTGAGGAAGTATGTACCGTTGGTGAAGCTGGCAAGTTTCTCATTGCCGCACCAGGAGTCATTGGCTTTGAGACAGAGAGTGACTCGGACATCAGTGTAGGGTTTGTTGGCCGGAGGTGGAAGATAGGCCTCTCCAACCAGGGCGGGGACTACAGCCATGATCTGCCAGTCTGTTCCGGGCTGTCTGGCCTCAATCTGTAACATTGTCATTATTTAGATAGGTTCACAGTGTTCTATTATCTATATCAATTAAAATGTTAGCTTGTTGTTCCACATGCATTTCCACATCTATCTGATTTTAAGAGTTAAATATCTGGAAGGAATCACCTTGGAATATGCAAATTAGTTCAATAGTGGGCATTTTCATGCTTAAAATTAATCATACATTCACTTTTATCCTGAATCTATTTACAGTAAAACCTGGATATATATTGAACCTTCTCTTATAACAAACCTGGAATAATCCCCATTTTTATTTTATAATACAGTGATCCATGACTATAGTAAACTAAAGTCCTATTGAGGTTTGCTATAGAAGGAAGGGTTTTACTCTAATTGGCATACTTGTCACTGTGGGATGAAATAGGCATCTCAGATTGTGATAGAACCTACCTTAGCCACTAGGTTGATGTTGGTAGGCTCCATGGTGAAGAAGACATAGGATGAGAGTTCATCGTACTTGGCTTCAACTGCTCGTGGCATATCTACATCAACACACATAAGCCTTTAGCAACTTCTTTTATAACTAGTTTTGATATTGTTATACCATTATGTATATCTAATTTTTGTTTGCTCCTAACGAGGACAAAAGATTTTTGTTGAAACGTCGAGGTAATAAAAAGATTTACTGGCTGAAGTATCTTTATTTTCAAGAAATATAATTTAAATATAAATATTAAATAACTTTTAAAAGAGTGGGTTGTGTTTGAACTCAATGATGTTTGGACAAATTTGTTTAGCTATTAAATATTTATCTGTATAAAAGATGTTACTAGGATATATAAAATTATAGGAATAAATAAAAATAAAAAAACACTTACCAACAAGGCTCACTGTGGAAAACAAACAAAAAAAAATGTTAGAATATATTATGGACAACAAATTAAAATAGAGACATCAATATAAAGGGAGACATCAAACAATCCCAAATGATTCATAAAGAGAGTACAATCGAAAAGAGAGTACATTACATATGTACATTCCATTAAGACTTCTGGTGATTGGGTGAAGTAATCAGTGTACAAAAATAAATCAAAGTATCATTGACTGTATTGACTCATCCATTGATTAGCTCTACTCTTCCCCGGCAGACACCAACAAAAGTCTCAAGCTTTACAAGCTTGATACCTTAATATGATTGAATGGAGATAAGAAAGAAGATAAAGACTTCTAAATCTGCCTTTATAAATATTATATTATAAATAAAAGGACATTTTTATCCAAATCTCTGGTTATAATTTTCAAAACATCAGAGTTACACAATAAACTTTTACATAGCTCAGAAAGGCATTTCCAAATGTGGTAATGATCCTTGAAACTTATTACTACTAGGTAAAAAATAAAAAGAATATGGATGGAATGAATTATCCTTGATTAAAGACTATCCTCAGACAATGTGGGAGAGTGTTCTGTATTCTCCTGTAAAAAATAAAAGTAATAGGAAATTCACCTTTAGTAGAGACATGGATTTCATCAGAGTAGTCGCTGTATCCTCTGGAGTTGACAGCCACCACTTTCATCTTGTATTCAGTCTTGGAGTTCAGGCCTGGACACCAAATATCATCAACATTAGTACAAATACATGAGATGAGGAAATATAAGAAATACATCATTGGCTGGTATATATGCCATATTTCAATTGGAGAACAGATACAGAATATCCTAATAACTTCCAATATGTAAATGGAATATGATTTTTTATTCAAAAAGGAAAGCAACTCTCTAGTATAAATTTGTATTTTAAAATAATGCATCATTGCATGTCATCAAATCAACTTTAGCAACTTTGGAAAATACATCAGGTGACCATGGGCTTTGAGTTTATAGCTTTTTCTTTGTCCAGAAGAGCTTCAATTAAACAACTACCAATAAAAGGAATAAATAAGGGTAGCTAATATGCATATAGGAAACACTTACCAGTAATCTCGCAAAGATTTCTGGAACGACAAGATTCATTCCTGGATTGACCGGACTCCATGTTGGTATAGGTGACAAGATATTCAGTGTTGCTGAATCCTCCATTAAAGCCTTCTGCCCACTTGAGGGTCACTCTGTCCCAGTGGACATCTACCACCTCCAGGTGCATCGGACGATCAGGGGAACCTGCGCAAGTACACCATTAGTGGCTGTTCAACCTATGCAATGTACAATTCAATTTAAAGTGCTATGTCCCACTGCGCTGTCATTCATGTATGCCTTTACGTTGTAAAGAATAATAATATGATATGCCTTTAGGTTGTAAAGAATAATCATATGATATTAACAAGGAGAAGAAAGAAAAAAAACTAGAACAGAGAACTGTTTACAAAAGAAATAAATGTCTGGTAATATCTACAATCAACATAATATAAATTATCAGTTTAAGAATGGGTGTTTTACAAAGTTTGGAGTAAAAATTGAAAGGAAATAAGACTGAATCAATGCTGATGATAAGCAATACAATAACACTCCATTTCTATTTGAAATTTCTTGATACCTTTCATTCAATTTATATCTCGATTAATGTTATTCATAAAGAGTACAATGACTTACTTTTCTTAACCAATTTAATAATGGTCTTCTTGCTATCTCCAACTTGGTTGGAAGCCTTGCAGGTATAGTCGCCGTAGTCGTGTTCAGCCACTCTCTTCACCACTAAGGTGGCGGTGTAGAGGTCCGCGCCATTGTCAGACATGTTCTGCTGGTGGTTGCCAAAGTTGTCCAGGATCCGGTTGTTCATGTACCACTCGAAGCTTGGCATGGGGTAGGCTTGCATCTTGCACTGAAGCATGGCGGTCTCTCCGGGATCATAGGCCACACGGTTATAGGTATGCTGAACAATTGGGGAATCTGAACACACCATATTGTTTTAATATACTAAACAACTTGAAAGAATAATCAAAACATTTGAGTTAAAATATGAGACTGAATGTTATTGAACTTTATTGAAAATACATAAGCAATCTCTATAAAATTTGTTTATATATATTTTTTTTCACAATGCAGTAAAACCCCTCTATAGAGAACCCCAATGGGACTGAACCAGTAGTTCACTATAGCCAATGGTTCATTATAGCCATAGTTCACTGTATTATAAAATGGGGATTATTTCAGGTTTGTTATAAGGGAATGTTCACTATATCTCAAGTTCAATTTAGAGGGGTTTTACTGTATTTGAATCATTATAATTCACATATTTTAAATAAAAATATTTATAAATTTAATAATACAATATGGTAAATTTTAATATTTAAAGAAATTTGAATAAATTTGTTGAAGAAAAAAAAAGATGTTTTAGAACTTTGAAATTCTCACTAGGTATCTCACACTACTATATTGAATTCAAAGACTTACGTTCAACCTGCAGAAGCATCTCAGACCGAGTCATTTCATCCAGGCCATTGTCAAACTGGCAGACATAGCGGCCTCTATCTGCATAGGACAGCCGGTTGCTGCGCCGGGAGGCTCCTGAAAACTTGAGGGTACTTTGAACAATGTGGACTCCATTGGACTCCAGGGTGTTGCTGTCCACTTTGATGTAAAGTCCGGAGGTGTCTGAGAGGTCCACTCCATCCTTGAGCCAACGGACCCTAGGTTCTGGCTTGCCACGAGCTTGACATGTGATGGTGTAGTCCATGGTTTCTTCCTTCTTCACCACTCTAGGAGGCAGGTTCACCATCATGGTCAGAGGCTCTGGAACACAGAAATTTGAGTTTTTGTGGGAAAAAAATTTGGATTTTAGTACTAAAATGATGAGGCATTTGTTCTACCACCAAGTTTCTAGATATGATCAGTATTGGGAGAAAGCCTGGCTCATTTAGTAGTTTTTCTATTATTCTAACCAGACATATAGCAATGTATTTCTTTAATATTAAATGATAATATGGACTAAAGCCACAAATTCTTCCTCTGGTCCTTATTTAATAAGAGTGTTTTAGATTATAAGAAACTAGATAACAGAATAGGTCACCAAGAACTCACCATTGACAGTCAGGTAGACAGAAGTCACTGTGCCTTTTCCTAGGGAATTTTCTGGCTGACAGAAGAATCGACCTTCATGCTCAAGGCTGACTACAGGAAGGCTGAGGTTCTGGCGTCTGGTGATCTCTTTTCTTTCCGCTCCTTCCTTCCACCATCTGTAATCTGGACGTGGCCATCCATGAGGAGATGCATCACACTGCAGGGTGTAAGGCCGGCCAGCAATTGCTGTTGCCATCGCTGGAGTGATTGAAGTCTCCCCAGGGGCATGCTTAACATGGATCTCAACAGAAGCATTTCCACTAACTTCCATCTGAGAGGGTTTCCCTGTAGGATGGAGAACAGTGAGAGCCCTACAGGTGTAGGTTCCGGACTGTTGGGCTGTGATTCTGTTCAGTCTGAGAATGGCTCCGTTCTCTTGGTAGTGAGCCTCTCCTTTCTTCACCCAGAAGATCTGGATGGCTGGAGGACTGGACTTCACCTCGCACATGATCTCAACGTCATCCCCTTCATCCACTTCTTTCTCTTCAATCACCTTCACAACCGGGGGATCTGTGTACAAACAGCAGCTTGTTAACAAACTGCAACAAAAATAATGGGAGTCCTCTTTCAATTGCCAAAATGTTTCAAAAATAAGCAAATATCTATGTTACAATCTCCAATTTCTTTAAATCAAAAGTCAATATAAACTCAAATAAAAAATTTAACAATAGAAGTGCTACTACAGTGAGCCTTGGGAATTTCCATTTGGTTCAAAACAAAAATGCATTTCTAAGACAGGTTGAATAAAATTGTTTACAATCTAATAACATTCTTTCATATAAAAATTCTCATGATGCTGTGAATATAGGATATTCAACACATTTAGCCTTTAGGTGACTTAAGAAATTTAGATGTTAATGCATTAGACAGGATAAGATGTCTAAGAAAACGAAGTTATCGAAAGAGAGAGAATATGGTTTTACGGGCTACTAACCAAAGAGTATGATTTTCGAGCCCAAAAATTATTGAAAGAAAAATGGTTCCCACTAAAAAATTGACTTTTAGACAGGAAACTCCCAAAACAGATGGCTTCTAAGACAGGTTCACTGTATTTTCTTAACAGAGTTGCATATAGGTTATTTATTAATTTTTTTCTAATTTTTCATTACATATCTCAAGTTTTTTTTTAATCAAAGAGGAATAGCTGACTTACAAAGAACAGTCAGTCGCAGCTCGGCTTCCTGAGGGCCTCCAACACCATTGTCAGCTACACACTTGTAGACGCCTTCATCTTCCAGCGTGACTGCAGGGATGGTGTGGTTGAAGGAGGTAGATAGAAGCTGGTTGCCACGGAACCACCGGACCTTCTGAGTGGGAGGGTTGGCAGTGACATGACATTGTAGGACTGCATCCGTGTCCACCAGGACAGACATGGGATGATGAGAGCCCACGCTGACTCTGGGAGCATCTGTGTACACAACATCATTAGTAGGGCACCAAGTAAATACCACAGCATAGATGCAAATAACTGGGGAATAAATTAAAGAAAATATATAAAGTGAGAGTTTTTGCTAGTGTGTGTGTGTGTGTCCATAGGGCTGGTTATCAGCTGAATGGCAAAGGCTTATAGCTATAATGCAGATTTAAAAAATAAATGATAAGTATGTGTGAATAAAATTGATATGAAAATGCGAATACAAGGATATAAAAAAAAAAAAAAAAAAGGCTATATGCAAGTAGCACTTACAGTAAACTCTGAGGGAAACACTGGCCTCAGGAGTGTTGTCCTTCTGGATGGCTCTGTTCCAGGCAGAACACTGGTACACAGCATTGTCATCCTCCACAGTGGGGTAGATGGTGAGTTTGTTGACAGTGGGCTGGAGCATGGAGCCTCCCTTCTGGAGCTGTCCAGGGATTGTATTGCCATCCTTGAACCATTGGATCACAGGGTCTGGACTTCCTCCAGTACTAGAGCAGGTGAGGGTCAGTGGCTCATTCTCTGTGGCAAGGGGCTTGGCTGGGTTGATAATGGGCTGGCCAGGGGGAACTGTAAACCATGTCAATGATTAGCATCTAATAAGAATGCTTTAAAAAATGTTAAGTGAATAAAAATTACTGATAGATAAAAATCTCTACCAGTAAACAAAGATTATATAAGTGTAAAAATAATATGTATTTATTAGTTTTGCTTTTTGATTATTGATGGTGAATTTAATTATTAAGATTTTAAAAAAGAGGATTTTTAAAAATCTTAATAACAAATAGAAAAATTAGTTTTTAGATATCTTGAAGACATTTTTATATATTTTTAGAAAAGATGGCTAAGAAATAGTGTTGATTAAATAATACGATAAATTAAATGCACAAATGGTTATATTTATTAACTTACAAAACAAAGGGAGAGATATTTAACACATATCTTATTTTATATATGTTTAAATTTAAAGAAATATATAATAAACAAAACAAACAGTTCTATAAAAAAAGAGGCTTCAAGACAAATCGAATAACAACCAACTGCTGGTCAAAAATTAATAATTATATAAATATTTCAAATTTATATAATCGAAATATCTATATATATTTTTAATTATAGTCTATCAAATAGGTATGATAAACAAAGGTATCTAAACTTTTATTTTTGATTAATTTTGGTTGTGTAAGGAAAAAAAAAACAAAAAAAAAAAGAACTCACCAAGGACAGTGACAGAATAGGACTTGTGATAGATATCAAGACCGCTGCCTTTCTCCTTAAGCCAGCACTCAAAGATTCCATTGTCAGGGTCGTACTGGGCCTGAGAGATGAGAATGTCGTATTTCCCTTCATCTGCAGAGAAGTCGACGCTGTAGCGGGGGTCGAAGGAGTCACCCTTGATGGCTGCATTCTCGCGCACGCCGCGGCTCGTACGGCTCCAGAAGTAGACTGTGGAGCTGGACATGAGGCTAGGCTGAAACCTGCAGGTCAGCCGTACGCTCTCGCCCTCGGCGACGTCGCGGTTGTCCGGCTTGTGGAACCCCCATGCTGCACCACAATTCCCATGTCAATCAAGATCTGGTAGACATTTTATTGTTAATATAGAATAGTCATCAAAATTTTTCTTGAAAACCTATTCCCTAAACAATATTCACAAAAAATACCAATCAATACAAAGCATTATATATTCGGTAAAAATTGAGTAGAAGGAAAGGTTCTTGAAGGGCTCTATACCTTATCTTCAATAGAAAATACGTTCAATGATAATACCCATTGCCTCCACATAAAGGTAATTTAAAGAATTATATAATTGAATTTTATTTAACATTATATTAAAACACGGATTTTCATAGATATATATTTATATATGAATAAAATATAACATTTCTCAAAGTTTTTAATGAGCTACCAAATATTAAAAATCTTGTATATATTTAATATTTTTGCAATATTATACTTATGAATATTAATACTTCTTTCATCAAGAATGTTACAGAATTATTGAAATACTTCTCTATTTAAATATTCTATAAAATGTAAATGAGGTAGATATTTATTTTATAAAAATCTGTGAATATATAATATATCCTTTTTTTTTTTTTCGTCCAAATTTCGTCCAAATGATACGAGGTATAGAAATAAAAAAAAAAAGAGCTAAGATAAAAGTGGATAAATATTTAATTGGGCTTAAAATGTAATGAGGTGGCTTATATAAACTGTATATTATAGCATTATTAAATCGCTGATGCTCAACTATTTTTTTAATAAAAAATTTAAAAAGAGAATAAACATCATCACCCATCCTCCCCAAACTCTATCAAATTCAGCATAATAGGTTCATTAAAAAAACACAAATATATATTACTATATTACATCAATATTTAATAACGAGCATATTGACTTTTTTTTCATATTAAAAGATGTCCAAAGGAATTAATTATGAAAGTAATATATTAATTTATTATAATACCAAGTTATTTAAGTTTGCTTCATTTTGGGAGGGCCATATATTCTTTTAAAAGGGACAATTAAAAAGCAATTAAGCGTACATATTAATATAAAAATTAATATAATAATACATAAGTCTATATAATGTGTGCGTTGTATGGGATCGTGAATAGATCCTCGAGTAATGAAAAGGTATTATGGATGTTAATTAGGTCAGGGGAAAAAAGTTAATTCTTTTAGCTCGGTGTAATTATAAAAGATAAAAATTCACATTTTGTTACATCCACTTATATATATTCTTCCTCTTTTATAATGAAGTCTTCATCGATTTCCAAATTTTTAACAAATATTTGGGATGTGTGCGATATTATCGCTTTTTATTGACGACCAAAATTGTATTGTTCCATAAAAAAAAAAAATACCTAATATATATTAAAATAAACTATCATATATGCAGATATATAAAAATATTTTTAAGGTCTCACTTTATTTTGATGTTTAACCTGAATTTATTTACCGTTCACCAAGAATGTTTATTGCAGACGTATTTCTCAATATCAGTCACAAGTCAATTTATATTTTATAGCATTTTCCTCAAAGAAAAAGTAAAAATTTTAAAACTCTATAAAAGAGCTAAAAAATAAGGTAACTTTTATGTCAACCCAAAGTTTCTTTTAGCTAGACAATTTTTTAACGTTAATATATTCAAAAGTAAAACTGAAATAGCGGAATTTTTAAAACGTTTTGAAAATCTAAAGACAATATACTATTTACATAATAGCCAATTTCAGTTTCTTCTAAAGTTTTATTTATTATTCTTTATTCGATTTCAGACCACAAGCCCTTCCCAACTAAATTTTCATAAAATTGTGCTGGCTCGAGACAATATCGGCTTATTCTCTTTCGACTCATTAGATCCGGATATAAGAGGATTGGGTGAAAGAACCAAAGTGGATTATTATATAGTGTGGAGAGGTCTTAAGAAATTCCTTCACACTCTATATCGTAGTCACGTCTAAAGAATGTTGTTAACCTTAATTATAGTCCTTGAGATTTGGAGACTTCTCTTGAAGAAGAGAAGGGGAAAAGCCCTCTAAATCGGAAGTTGCCTCAATACTTGTACAGGTCAGTAAATTGGTAGTGTTGAGGGAGTTTCGACATCGATAATGTTGGAGGGAGGGGACAAAGGGTTTGTATTCTGGGCGGGGCCTCACGAAGTCGTGACCAGTAGCCACCACAATTACGATGACGAGGTACAAACCAATATTGCCAGGGATTAAGCTGAGGGACGCTAGGATGGCTAAGGAAGATGATGTATTTACTTCAGAGCAGGATGTGGCAGGTCACGATCCACCGCTCGTGAGGGCCTGCGGCTTCTACCGCGCGGTAAATATGTAACTAGGCTTGTCTTTTTTTTTTTTCTTGGTCGAGATATGCAAATCTCCCCCAGCGCAAATATTGGTCGCTGCTGCCGTGACAAAATGTTCTGGGGGTAAAATGGTTATTATAATGAGACATGTAAATATAACGCACCGTGTCCTAAAATAGATTTTTTTTTATTAGAGATGTTTGCGAAAAAGGTTCGAGGAGGGAATTATGGATTCTAATAAAATATTGCTTGGTATTTACTAAGAATACTTATTTCTTTATAAAGCAGCTATATCTTCGAAAAAAAGTTTCGTACTAAATTATTTATTTATATTTGATTAATATTTTATTTGAGCCTTTTTTTTTTTTCAAGTTAGAACCCCATGATGCGAAATGATTCAAAAGAAGAAATATATGGCTATTTTCTAAACAAAGAAGTTATTCAAGACAAAACAATAAAAACCTTTATTAAAACTAAATAATTGTACTCTTTAGGTTGAATTAGTAAGAATTCAAAGTTGCTAAGGAGAAAGGCATCCCTAGAGAGAATCTCCAGCCAGTTACAATAGTTCAAAGTCCAGCTGAGTAGGGAAAGAAGAGATTTTGTAATGTGATACAAGAGTCCAAAGATCTCGGCAGAGTTATGGGAGGTGGAATTACACAGTACCATCTATCACACGCAACGATCCCTAAAAAAACGCGAGAGAAAACGCACGAAGAGGTTCAGAAGATATGAGACCCAAACAACCCGGGAATTTATTGGCATCATACATTTCTTTTAATCCCCCACTTGGATAAAAAGACGTGCTTCTTTTATAAACACTGTTGAAAACACGGCATTTTCTGGGCGATAAGTTTTTTTTTTTTTTTAATCTTTTCCCACGTGCAAAATGTAAATAATCTCGCTTTAAGGGAAAAAGAAATTTGATTTTTTGTCTAAACAGTAGTATAGAAATAAATAATACTCACCAAGAATTCCTATAAAGTGGGGTCAAGCAGAACAACCCAATACAATATTAGTACGGTCTGGTAGAACAAAGTGAAAAGATAACTGGAATCTACTGATGAGCTAGTTCTTCATAATATTTTTACACCATACTAAGAACAGTTGGAAGTTGTTTTTATAAGGTAAAATAAAAAAAATAGAGCAAAAGTTGTAGGTAGTGTAGTTGTAAATAGTTGTAGCTTTTATCATGTATATCAGGATACAGATAATAACTCTGAAAGATATTTGATACAGTGATAACCAAGTGTGAACAAAATTGCCTCTTATTGCATTAGATAGATAGCAATGACAAGAATAATGATAGTCCTTAAAACCAAATTTAAAAGATTAATTTTTATAGACTTTTTTTTTTTCATATGAATCTAGATTTAAGATATTAATAAAGAAAAACGGTAATAAACAATATCAGAGGTTTTTTTTTTAGTATCGTTTTAATAATAAAGCAGAGACACAGTTATTACTTCCGAAAAAAAAAATCTATTTTAAAAACGTTTACAGATAATATGATAATGAGCACACACGAGATGACCCAACATCGATAAATATAAAAAGGCAAACGATATTTCCAAAAATGGCCGTCGTGGCGCTGGCATCGAGTAGCAGTAGCCTTGTCACGCACGCACCATGCAGGCAGGGGTGCCAGATGGAAGTTTCCAACACAACAATTATCGTTCGTGCGATTGATAAAACTGACATAGATATTGATGATTTACCTGACAGGTACTGCACGAGATGTCTGTAGTTGTCTATATAACGCGAAACGGTTTCTTATTCTATCTATACACGTTATAGGGCGCTGTAGGAGAACAAGCATCTCAATCAAGATTGACAGAATGTTTTCCATAACGTTTTAAAGACGGGAGAGAGATTTGAGATTTAAAAATGTTTTATTGACCTCATGGTATATAATAATTATAAAAAGAGGGATAAAATAAAAGAGTAAAATATATACAGTTATGTACAGTCGAGGAGATTCCCCCAACGACAGAGAGTCCTTTCTCCAGACAGTAAGTGGGTTTTCACGTTCTGAGAGACGGGAGAGAGAGAGAAAATAAGATTATTATAAAAAGATTTATAAAACAGATCTTCAATGAGATAGCTAAACAGACTAATTGATCACTGATTGGGTAAAAAGTGTTTTGAAGCTTGATCTCTATAGATTGACAATCACATACACATCTCTACATATTATCTAAAGCATATGTATCACAGAAGAAGCATGTAATTTAAGCATATATTTACATATGTGACGCATCTTTTATAACTTTAAAGGTGGAAGAATGGGTTTGCGTTTTAAAGAAGAAAAATAATTCACTTTTCCACCTCTGTGCAAAACTTTTGCATATTTTCATAATATATCTGCTCTTTTCATCGTAAAATACCTATATGGAAAAATGTATTCATTAAATATATATTTTTATCAATAATAATAAAATTATTTTTAATAGTTAGCTATTCATCTAAAAAAAAGCTGTAAAAACAATGAATATTTATATATAGATAGAAATATAATCGTTACAAAGCGCTTGAAAATTGTTAGATTTATTTAAATGGAAATTTCTAAATTCACAATTCTCTTCAATTGTTTTATTTAGATGGAATTATATAGTTGCATAGAGATAACGAATCTCACAAACCTAAACAATTTTTTTTTTTTTAATGTTTATCCTTAGTTTTATTAAACTATATGGGAATGTGGATTTAAAATATTGATAGACACAGAAATGTTTTATTGTATCTACGCATCTATATATAATATTGAAGCAGGGGAAGGGATAAGGAAAAAAAAAGAAAAAAATTCTGGGAAAATATTTGATTTGGAAAGGATGTAAATTTTATGCCGCGTCTTCCTAAATATTTTATTTACTTACAAGATGCTGAATTATAAAAATTGGCACGTAGATTGGACTTGACATATGTTCCTATGTAGGAAACAGGCTTTCAAAAACTGAGAAAATAAAAGCGATTTATTTAAAAAAACAAAACGTTCTTACATAGAGAGAAAAGAGAACAAAAAAAGTAATCTTATTTTATTGACTTTGAGATATTGTAATAATAAATAATATATAAATAATAGTCAAGTTGTTGGTATTTCCTGAATAAATCTATGATATATGTGTTGTGTGTGATTTGTATATATATTTATACTACTAACCGAATGGGCTCGGCTTCGCCAAGATATTATCCAGGTGCATTTTAGTCATATTTTGTTAAGGTACGCCATATATATATGTTATATATTTAAACAATATTTTTTCTCGTGTATCACACGGATGATTAGCTTACAAGGAATTTGAATCCTAGAATAGATAGACCCAACAGCCTTGTCGAAATACTGATTTTTTTTCAAATAAAAACTAATATTGAGATCCAAGATAGGCCTTTGTGTTTATAAACAAACTAAAATATAAAATATTTATATATAAATAAGAGATAGATAAAATATAATCAGAACTAATGATGGATCGATTCACAAGTAATGGTTTATAAATGGACAAATTATCCTTAAAATTCGTATTATTTTATTCTGATAGTGAATGATTTATTTAATGAAGTACACACGCGAACAGATTTCTGAAATGGTAGGTATAATGAGAGGTGTCATACATCTAGTTCTCCGCTCTGCCAACTGCGAGGGTTAACACACATGAGAGATGCGATTCACAATGGTTTATTGAGATTGAAATAAGAATTATTATACAGTAAAAGGAGAATGAACAACATTGAGTGAACAGAAAGGTCCCCAAAGTATAAATCTAAAGCAATATACAACTGGATAAATGATATATTCGACAAGACGTCCAAAGAAAAGAAAAGAAGCGGTTGCTATGGTGTATGAAGGAGAAAATGGCTCCAGGGTTAGGCTAACGCATGACTGGGGACCACCGAGCTTTGTGTTGACCCCCATATGGGGGGGAGTCCATTAAACGTATCCGTGTTTATCCTGCTGGAAATAATTGAGCAACTCCCGGCGACCAGGTGAAAAATGTCAGCGAACACATCTTTCTTTTTGTAACTTGTAAATGTTGCAGCCATTTATTTTACTTAGGCGGAGCTAAAGCTTTTGTGTTTGTTAATCATTACCACCTGGCGTTGCTGAGCTGTTGTAAATTTTCCTATTTACATATTCTAGGTGTATATGTAAAGTGGGGCGTTAACTTTCGAGTCAATGAAATATAGAGACTTTGGCTGATGTTTTCCTTATTTATGGAGATTACAGTTGTGTGTGTAGCCATTCTCTCTCTCTCTAAATATTAAAATATAGATTTTTAAAATTTTTGACTCTTATAGAGTAAGAGATATGGCCATTTTTAAAATTATTTTTTTCATTTACAGTTCGACATTCTCGATTTCTATCCTCACCAATGAACATTTTCCTTTCTTCTATATTTCCTTCTTAAGCGCAAAACTCTTACAAATGAGGTGAAAGTTTTCTAAAATGGCGTTATTCTAAAAACCACATAATTATATTTAGAAGAAAAAAAAAGGAACGTACAATTTGAATTAAACCCAGCTGCCTCTCTTTAACTTTGAAAGTTTGAGTTAAAATTGAGAATATTTCCACGCAACTAAGAGATGATCTAATTCTAAATCTCATCATAGAAGGAAT